>CM031241.1:376266718-376866718 GCA_018340775.1 Taxus wallichiana var. yunnanensis | reverse complement strand
TTGCAACTAAAACGTGGACTGTTTTCTTTTTCGGGAAGACTTTATGAGTTCAAACTTCAAAGGAACTTACAAGATAACACTCTAGTTACGGATAATTCAAACATAGCAGTATTATCTCAATGTGGACCAATAGCAAAATATAATCAATAAAATTGGTTAAATGTTGTCTTCCGGAATTGTTGCAACTTTCTTCGCTCCAAATATCCCATTAATCTTTATCAAGTTTGGTTTGTTCATATCCAATCGATAAGGGTGTCCATTAGCCAACTCACTCTATGTGCTTGCAGCCGAAAGATTTAACAACCTGCTAGCACAAAGTGCTTTTCAATGTCTGATTAAAAGGACCTGTCTCCCGGCCTTGGATTAACAACTCATCAATGGCCACTTCTAGATGACTCTTTTCTCACACTCCTTCAAGAGAAACAGTTTGTTCAAACTGCTTTGGACTCTGTTAACTTTTTCTGCTTGGCTTTATGATCCTCTATTGAATGGGAAAACCCAGCGCTATCGACATTTGAAATCTATTATTGCTCCTTCGTTGGAAGGTTTGAAGTGGATCTGGATTTAGCCGGATACTGAACTAAAATTTCTTGGCATTCGCTTTGCCCTCTAGGCTACTTCTGTGCATCTTTGGAACTATGTAGTCCAACAAATTGAGCACAAGATTTCATTTTGGATTGAAGGGAATGCGAGGATAAACGGAAACTGCAAACTCTACGGAATCTACAGAATCTTCATGCAGCAATAGAAAATAAAACACAACGGATTTAAATGATGCAAGAACAGGGGAAAAAGGAGAAGCTACAGAAATTTATAACAGCAAAATAACATAACACTCTTGGCTACAAATAACACAGATCTGGGCTTCAAATTGCTTCAGCAATACATATATATTTGTCAATAATGAACAGCAGCTACAACTGCACACAAAACATTCATTCATACAATAACAGCTGAGAAATGAAGTTTTTCTATCAGCAAAAACAGTCCAGACTTGAGCTGGGACTGCGCACTTTTCTCCTTCTCCCAAATCTGGTTTTTCTCCTTCTTCTGTCTTCTTCTTCTTGCTTCTTGCTCTTCTTACTTTCTATTTCTCCCAATAAAACAAGATGCTATTAATAATAAACACCTACATAGAAAACTTTCCTTACAAGTCAACACAAAATCTTTGACAAGAGATAATTAGGGAGAATAATCAACCAAAAATAAATGTGCAGTAGTCATAATTAAATGCAAATCTGATATGTCAAGGAGCTAAATATGGAAAAGACAAATATTAGTTGCACAATAAATTCTGACTTGATTTTCCAACACTCCCCCTTAATTATGAACAGCTGCAGATCATGGAAATTTGAATCAAGTTTGTTCAAAAACTGTTGTAGCATTTCCGGAGCTAACTGACAGTTTTTCGGAGCTGCTAACTTGTGCAAAGTCACAAACTCCTAAGCCACTTCGTAAATACTCAAATGTCTCTTTTGCCAATGCTTTTGTAAATATGTCAACCAATTGATCTTCAGACCTGCAAAAATCAAGATAAATTTCTTTTTTGCTTACAAGCTCTCTCGATAAAACGATACCTCGTATCAATATGCTTAGTTCTATTGTGAAACAGATGATTTTTAGATAATGCTATAGCTGAACTATTATCACAGAATATTGTAGTGGCTTCCTTTTGATCATGCATCAAATCCTTCAACATCCTTCGCATCCAAACAACTTGACATGTAGTACTAGTGGCTACCACATACTCAGCTTCAAATTTGAAGAAATGATCACAATGGATTGTTTCTTTAATGCCCATGACACAACACCTGCACCAAAGTGAAAAGTATACCTAGAAGTACTTTTCCTATCATTTATGCTGCCCCCACAATCACTATCGTGTACCCAACAAGACTGAAATCATCTGAAGTGGAATACAATATACCAAAATCCTTTATACCACTTACATACCTCAATATCCTCTTATTGGCCTACCAATGTGAGTCTTTTGGAGACTCCATAAACCTTGAAATTAGACTTACACTTTGTACATAATATTCGGCCTTGTGGGTGTTAAGTACATAAGGCTTCCAACCACCTCTTGAACAATGTAGAATCCACACATGCTCCATCATCTTCCTTGATTAACTTCATCCCTATCATAACCGGTCTTGGGGATACCTTGCACTTTGCCATATTAGATCTCTTCAAAACTTCATTTGCCTATTTAGATTGAGAAATAAATTTACCATCATTAGATTGATGGACTTCAATCCCCAAGAAATACCTCATAAGACCCAAATCAGTCATTTCAAATTCATTCTTCATTACTGATTTGAAAGAATCTATGTTTAGATCACCGGTAAAGATTAGATCATCCACATACAAGCAAACAATCAAAATGTTACCTTGCTTGTTGACCTTGATGTACAATGTTGGTTCACAACCGCTTCTTTGGAAACCATTTTGAATGAGATAGGAGTCAATGTGGCTGTACCAAGCTCTTAGAGCTTGCTTCAATCCATAGAGTGCCTTCTTCAACCTATACACCTTGTCTTCATGACCCGGTAGCTCATATCCTTGTGGTTGTTCCACATACACTTCCTCCTCTAAATAACCATTTAAAAATGCAGACTTTACATCCATTTGATATACAGGCCACTTGTTGTGGGCAGCAATAGCTAAAACAGTCCTAACTGTATCCAACCAAGCAACCGGAGCAAATGTCTCATTGAAGTCTATACCGGGCTGTTGTGTAAAGCCCCTTGCAACTAGCCTTGCTTTATACTTTTGCACTTTCCATCAGCATCTTGTTTAGTCTTATAAATCTATTTGACACTAATTACATCTTTGCCTTCCGCAAATCAACCAACTCCCATGTTTGGTTCTTCTCAATGGATTCAATCTCCTCATCCATGGCTTTTGCCCATATATCACTACTCACAACCTCTTCAAATGTTAATGGATCATCAATATGAGAAAATAAAGCAAAAGCTGAAAATGAATTAGTTGTGTCAACATTATACAACTCGCTCAAACTCCTTGTTTGTCATGGCATCATGTTTGCTAAATTTGGACCCCGAGAGATGAAGAACTACTTGGAGTGCTAGATGGTGTTGCTCCAAGGGTACCGATTGATGTAGATGCCGGTGTAGATGATTTTGAAGTTTGTTGTCCTGTTGGTGTGGACAGCAACTTTGAAGATCTCCTTGGTGTGAATGAAGGTGTAGCTTGAACTAACTTGTGGTACCATCCCAGGATTGGAAGGAGCTGTTGTTTGAGTTATATTTGGTGTTGAAAACACTTCATCCACCATATTAACATTTGGGATAGCAGCTGCAATTCGACAGTCCTCTCTCTACTTCCATCCCATTCTTCATCCTCCACAAACTGAACATCACGGCTGATTATAACTTTCTTATTGATAGGATGAAATAACTTATATGCTTTTGTTTCCTCTGAGTAACCAACAAATATACATTTTTTCCTTTATTATCTAACTTCTTTCTCAACTCATCTGGAACATGCACATATGCAATGCATCCAAATACCTTCATATGAGAAACACTATGTTTCCTTCTTGTCCAAGCCTCTTGAGGGACTTTGTTTCTTACGCTCTTTTTTGGCACCTATTCATGATGTAAACAGTAGTTGCCACTGCCTCAACCCAATATTCATTTGGTAGATGTTTGGCTGCCATCATGCTATGAGCCATCTCCATAATTGTTCGGTTCTTCCTCTCCGCCACACCATTTTGCTGAGGTGTATAGCGGGCTGTAAATTGCTTGTGTATGCCATGAGATCTGCAAAAATTTATAAATTCATTAGATATAAATTCACCGCCTCTATCTATCCTTAGAACCTTGATGTAGTGGCTGTTTTGCTTCTCCACAAGTGCCTTGAACTGCTGGAAATAAGAAAATGCATCAGATTTGTGTTTCAAGAAATAAACCCAAGTTTTTCTTGTGAAATCATCAATAAAAGTAAGAAAATAAGTGCAGCCTCCTATAGATGGTGTTTGTATTTTCCCACAAATATCTAAATGCACAATCTCAAGTGGAGCTACAGCTCTATTTGCCTTGCTAACCAAAAATGACTCTCTATGTTGTTTGCCCATAATACATCCTTCACAAACTCTTTCCATTTTCTTAATTAATGGCAAACCTTTTACCATATTCTTCATATGTAGTAATTTCAGCACTCCAAAATATAAATGCCCAAATCTAAAATGCCATAGCCAAGAATCATCCTTTACCAGTGATTGAAACGCTAGCTTGAGTTTCTACAGAAACATCTTTTTCCTCTTTGGAGCTATTCTGGCCATTTTTGTAGCTGTCTTGGAAATTTCCGTAGATGTCTTGAAAATTTCCGTAGTTGTCTTGAACCTTTTTGTGGCTGTTTTGAACATTTTTGTAGTTGTCTTGGACATTTCCGTAGTTGTCTTGAACATTTCCGTAGTTTCTTTGGCTACTGCTGATTTTGTATCTTCTACCTTAAAAGCTGCTCTAGAATTTACATTATTTATCTCATGAACAACTTGAGTTGTTTTTCCTTTCATAGCTGGCCTTATTTTTAATGGAAACATGTGGTTTGTAGTCATTTGTACCTTGGCAATAAGCATATTTCTTGGAAGCTTGTCCAAAATAACACACTCATTATTTTCCATGTACACTCTATAGCCCTTTTGTATCAGTTTTCCAATGCTCATCAAGTTGTGTTTTAGACCAGCAACATAATATACATCAGGCATAAATTTTGGCTCCCCCTTTTTGGTTAGAATATTAACCGTACCTTTACCCAAAATAGTGACTTTGTTGTTGTTACCAAGTGTAACATCAGTTTGAACTGATTCATCCAAGCTAGAAAACAAATCTTTATTACCTGTCATGTGATTACTGCAGCCCGAATCTAAATACCATATGTCACATGGGCTTTCTTGAACAACATTGCACTCAACTGGAGAGTTTGTAGGGATTGCTTCAGCAATCTTCATGCATGCAATGAACATGCTGCCTAAGGGAGTGCTACTTGACTGATTTTGACCTTGCTTCTACTAATCATATTGTTTTTTCTTGCATTCATGAGCATAATGCCCAAACTTCTTACAATAGTGACATTGAATGTGTGATTTGTCAAATCTTTGGCCACTTGGGTGACTGAAATTCTGATTTTGACCTCTACCACCAACATTTGCATGACTGCTACTACGTCCACTTCTAGGAGAACTTCTCCCTCTACCTCTAGGACTGAAACTCCTCCTTCCTCTTCCACGATTTACAAAAATATGAGATGAAAATGCATTTTCAACTGAACTATTTGATCTATTCAGTCTATATTCATGATTGATAAGAGAGGCATGTAGTTCATCAACACTAAACTAGCTCAAATCTTTGGTTTCCTCTAGAGCCACAACTACGGGATCAAATTTAGTAGGGAGACTTCTAAGTACCTTCTCAACAACCTTCCTATCCTCTATGACCTCTCCATGGGACTTGATTTGATTTATCAGACCAACAACATGAGTAAAGAAAGACTCTATTGAATCTGAGTTTCTCATTGATAAATTTTCAAATTCTCTTCTAAGGAGTTGTAATTTAGTAGTTTTAACCTTGTCCATACCTTGATACACAATTTGGAGTGTGTCACATGCTTCCTTGGCTTGCTTTTCTATTGCAACTCTTGGGAGTATGCTCTCATGCATTACTTGATGGATATAAAATAATGCTTTCCCATCCTTCTTCCTCTGTTCCTTCAAGATGTCCTTTTGAGCTTGTGTAAGAGCATTATATGTTGTCTAGTCTGTGGTTCCTGGTAACTATTTTCAACCATTTCCCAAATGTCTTGAGACCGAAACAAGGCTTTCATGGTCAAAGACCAATACTCATAGTTCTTTCCTATGAAAATAAGATTTTTCACACTAACTAGTGATGCACTAGATGTAGAAGCCATTAATGGCTGCCAAATGAAAAACTAAAAACCTAGAAAAGAAATAAAAATAGGGTTTAGCCTGGCTCTGATACCAGATGAAGGGAATGCGAGGATCTACGAAACTGCAGAGTCTACGGAATCTACAGAATCTTCATACAACAATAGAAAATAAAATGCAGTGGATTTAAATGATGCAGAACAGGGGAAAAAGGAGAAGCTACAGAAATTTATAACAGCAAAATAACATAAAACTCTTGGCTACAAATAACACAGATCTGGGCTTCAAATTGCTTCAAAGAATACATATATATTTGTCAATAATGAACAACAGCTACAGCTACACACAAAACATTCATTCATATAATAACAACTTAGAAATGAAGTTTTTCTATCAGCAAAAATAGTCCAGACTTGAGCTGGGACTACACACTTTTCTCCTTCTCCCAAATCTGGTTTTTCTCCTTCTTTTGTCTTCTTCTTCTTGCTTCTTGCTCTTCTTACTTTCTACTTCTCCCAATAAAACAAGATGCTATTAATAATAAACACCTACATAGAAAACTTGCCTTACAAGTCAACACAAAATCTCTGACAAGAGATAATTAGGGAGAATAATCAACCAAAAATAAATGTGCAGCAGTCATAATTAAATGCAAATCTGATATGTCAAGGAGCTAAATCTGGAAAAGACAAATATTAGTTGCACAATAAATTCTGACTTGATTTTCCAACATGGATCACCAAACCTATTTCTTTGGAATGAAAGTTTCATATTTGATATAATATTTTAGTTTGGTACTCATATCTATTAACTACTACATCGGGAGTCATTTTGAGACAAAACTTAGAGACAAAATGGAATTTTTGTCTCGACATGATCCTATTAAATTTTTTTAATTTTTGAATATTAATTTTTATTTGTTATTTTTGCTCGTCCATAGCATTTTCCTTTTCTTAAATTCCCATCACTTCCATTGACTCTCTCGATATCAATAACCACAGCGATCAATGGAAGAGGTAGTTGTTTATCACAACATAGCTTACCCGATGAAAAATATCAAATGGTAGATGGTTAATAAATCAAATCATACCCAATAAATTTGCGGTCTGCAAGGTATTGATATCGACACTTTTGCAGATATGGAAAATGTGGCTTGAGGGTTTGCGGCTATGCTTCTTGGTAACAATTTTTTTATTGGTTTCCAATGTGTTAAAATAAATCACTTTAGGTACAAGTAGAAGGTTAGCTCACCTCATTGTTCAAATTTTCTAATGTTGGCTCATAGTCAAAATGATTTTTGAGAAATACAACTAAAATGGTTTTGGAGCTTCTACAAATGCAATATGAGTCTTTAACCAATGGTAGGGATTGCTTCACTAAGTGTAACACATAATCATACAACTAATTAGTTGTTCTTTCCCCAACGTGTAATGCCCAAAACTTTTACCACTCAAAATTAACTGTTGTATATATCTCCCTCCCCGGGTAAATATAGACAAACAAAAGAATATGGAAATCAAAGAAACTCAAAACTGACATTTATTTGTGTCACCAACCACCTCTGCGTAGGTTGGCGAGGCACCGGTTGAAAAATGTCGACATGTAAAAGGTTGCACCACTGCACAGTTTGGAAGGTGCAGGTTGAAAAATGTCAACATGTAAAAGGTTGTGCCCTGGCGTAGGTTGGAAGGCGCAGTTGAAAAGCGTTGATGTGTAAAAGGTTGCGCCACAGCGCAGTTGGAAAAGCGCGAGGTTGAAAAATGTCGACATGTAAAATGTTGCGCCTGCACAGTTAGAAGGCATCGACACCACATTTTTAGTGCCTATGGCACACTTAAAATTATGTTGATGTGAGGATGGATGCACCAAGGCGCACCTTCAGGAGGCACAACATTTTGAGCGTTGACACCCTGAACCCGACAGGAAGCAAACCCTGACCCAGATATTCAAATGGCCATAACTTTTCACAGGGAGCTCGATTCATGCAAGGTTGGAATTTTCGGAAAGCTTACAAGGTCCTTTGTCTAACTACGACTAGATATCTTTAATTGGGTGAGAAAAATTTCTTCAAAAATGCAAAATACAGTTCACCATTTTTTGGTTTGCTAGGGTTCTCACCTACCGCCATAATGAGATGAATTAAATACAATCTGGAGGTGGTTGGGGTAGATTTGGAATTCCTCTCTCTTCCCTCTCTCATTCTTCCTATAAATTGTAAGGAGGGGCTTCTTTCTAAAGGTTGGAAATTCTTGTTTTTCCCCTCCCTTCTTCTCTTTGGCAGGTGAATTTGTGGAGTTCAAACCTCCCATCTAAAATTGTAATGCAACTTTGCCTCTTGGCATTTTGTAGTGTATTGTATCAATCTTTGGAGAAAATAATGCATGTCTGTGGATGATTCTCAACCCTCTCTATGTTCATTTGCATCCTCCTAATCTTTCACTAAATTTGGTTATCTGTGCATGATCTTGCATTGCATTTTAATGGTTTGTGTTTATTGGCAAGACAAGTGTTCTTCATTCCTCGGTGCATCACCTTTGTTAGTTTAGGTTTATTTTTATGCATCTTCTTACCCTGTATCCTTGGCAAGTTATATTTGGTTTTGAGTAAACCCTCTACATTTTTATGTGCGTATCTAAACAGAGGAATAGGAACCAGCCTTCATCCAGAGAGCTTTCCCGATTCACAAGGTCCCACACTTGGGAAAAGCTCCATGTTATGCAATCGCACTGAGAGTCTCAACCCATCAAGTTCCAAACATTCGAGGATGCTTTGATTCACCATCAACAGTTTTGACATGACCGGTGGCACCAAGAGGTAATTCCACAAGATTTGAAGGAATTTTCAAGAAATTTGGACTTAGAAATTGCAAGTTTTACAATTTTGGATTTTTTCACCTTCCAGGTTGAACTCAAATCGATTTTCAAAGGCTTAACTTGCTCAAAACAAGTCAAAATTTCACCAGTTGATAGATCGGGGATAATCTTCAAAAGGGTATTCTTAGATTTTTGAGATTTTGAATTTCAAAATTTCATAGTTTTTAGTATTTCAGGTTTTCCCAGGTGTCGAGCATGTCCCAAGTTTCGACACGGTGTGTTTCAGGTTTTGTAAGTTGCCTTGCATGACCTGAGTTTTGCCCATATCTTTCGGGGATTAGTAGTTACACAACAAGACCCGATAACCGAATTGAAAAACTATATCTTCCGGTTCCTTTAAAGTTTTAAATTCTATTTTTAATATTGTCGATCTGGTGTGTAACTTGGCAAAATCCAACCTTTTGAGGCTCATCCTCTAACACATCTGGAGACTTAGAAGGGATAGAATTCAGTGGTGTAGCATTAAAATTTTCCCAGGCACATGAGAAAAATTTGAACCAAGTCTGATACTCGAGAAGAGGGGCTATTTGTCTACTTGCAACTATCACCAGGCAGAGGAAGGAGAGGAAGAGGACCAAAAAGATCACCATCTCCACCTAACCGGACTTTGTCTACACCTCCACCTGGTAGACCTTTTCTCGCATCAACCAAATTCTTAGGCCAATCATAATGGCACATCTACCACCGAATCCCTTTGTCAATTTCATGGGAAGTAGTCCACTTGCCCTAAATGCTCAGAATTAGGTTCCGGTTGCAACGCTAAAGAATATCCCCTATTTCATAGGATAAAATCATACTACTCTTATTGACCACATCCAGGATATTGCCAATGCATGTGCAATCCATGAAATAAATGAAATGGATGTTGCAGTCAAGTTGTTGGCTTCATCTTTTAAAGGTAAAGCCTTACAGTGGTTTAGGAGCCTAACAACAGGGTCTATTACGAATTGGAACCAACTTTGTTCAGCTCTTTGCAACCAATTCAGGGAGAGGGCAGACAATTTGTCTTTATTGGAACAACTGACAACAATCAAAAGAGCTCCTAATGAACAAATGACAGATTTCAACTTCAGATTCCAACGGACATGGGACAGGATTCCAATAGCTATTAGACCAACCACCGAAGGCACATTCCTTTATTTCTTAAAGGCTATAAATTCAGACATAGCCATGATGATCCAATCAATGGGAGGGACAACGTTGCCAGGGGCCTATGACCACGCTATCAGAGCAAAGAACTGTTTGATCCAAGCTGACAAGTTTGCACCAAGGCCACCAATGCCTCTCTATCTAGATATGGGAAATCCTACAACCAGTCAAGCACCAGATTTGAATCCCATTCCAACTCCTAGAAATCAAAGCAATAATGAGGCATCGACTTCTTCAAATACTTCAAAGGAATTACAAGAGGTTATGAAACAGCTGCAAAACCTTGGAAATGAGCTGGTGACTATCAAAAGACAACAAGCTCAAAGTGCTAGACCGTATCAGCCTCAAGTGCAGTACCAGGCTAGGCCCCCATACCAACAAAATAGACCACCAGCTTAGGCTGCAAATCAAAACCAAAACCAGGGACAACCTCAAGTTTCCAGGCCATTTCGACCATATGATCCAAATGCAACGACATCCTCAAGAGCCTTGGTTCCAACACAAAACAACATGGCACAGGAGTATGACTAGTGTTACCCTTGCAATCTACCTCACAATCAGTCAACATGTTTCAATGGTGCACTAAATCAAGCCTTGATGGTGCAAACCATTGGTGTGTCTCAAGAACCAAGCCAAGTAGGGAATCAACAACAAGAAGCACCTCCAATAGAAACCACGTTGGCCAATTGGCAAACGAAAGACTTCTATGGAGTTAACCAACAGCCTTTTCAAGGCGTGGCTGTCAACACACGGTCAAAGAAGAGAAGCATAGAAGAGGGGAAACCATCTAATCTAGTTGTTTCTCAGCCCACTCCTACACAACAAGGGGTCAGTAGACCAAATGCAGTTCCAAATGTGCAAAATCAGCCTAAGGTACCTGTTATAGCAACACATGTGCCTGTTCAAGCTCCAGAAAAGGTTGCGCCAAGTAAGGGACAACAAAAATATAGATCATCCCCTTTCAACATCATCGATCAAATGAAGAAGACACATGTGAACATTTCCATGTGGGAATCACTGTAGCGATCTCAGGGCAATGAGATTTATTGCAAGCTGCAATGGCTAATTGGTCTGCCTCGAATGTATCAAACCGGGGACAGGAGAAAGTTCTCACTAATGCAGTGCAACCGGGTGGGGGTCAACCAAGCAAGAATTTGAAGCCTCCACCATTCTATGTGTCATTGGTTGTTGGAAACCACTTGGTACACAACTGCATGATAGATTCAGGGGCAAGTAGTTCAGTGATGCCGAAGCAAATAGCGGATCAACCGGGTCGAACTATGAGCCGAGTGTTGAAAGAAGTAAGATGCAGTTTGATGGAACAATAGTTCAACATTTGGGGTCATAAAAGGGTTAATCCTAACACTACATGCCTATCCTAATGTTACGATTACGCAAGATGTTTCGTGATTGACCTTCCGCCACTCTTTGCATTGTGCCTATCAAGAGACTTCACCGCAAAAATCGGTGGATATTTATCTACGACTTGGTCACACATGATTTTCAAGACGAGGTATGGGGCCAAAGCAACAATTAGATCAGAACCAATTTCCAATTTCCCTATTTAACCTCATGTGCCAAGTCTTATCAATGCAAATTTCTCAGTCTTTGATCAGGAGGAGTGTTCAAATGATCTAGAAATAGGTACTAAGGTTGAGGGAATTCTTGATTTGACTTTGGATGAATGAGAAAACAAGAGTCATGTATTTGACCCATACAAGGAAATTGAAGAATCTAAATTAGGCGTGTATTGTGTACACGAAGAAAATTCACCCATTCCCGACATCATTCAGCTTGAACAAAAGGATGACAACGAAGTTTGGCAACTATTTTTCGATGGTTCGAGAAGCAGACAAGGTGCTAGAGGTGGTGTAATGTTGATTTCATCACAAGACATCAAATATTTTTCAGCTTTTTTTTCCAGTTTTCTGTTCAAACAACACGGTGAATATGAGGAATTGATTCATGGACTTCATTGGGCTAGGAAAAAGGGCATAAAGAACTTATAGGTGTTCGGGGATAGCGAGCTAATCGTCAACCAAGTCATGGGACAACATGCTACAAAGAATGACCTGTTGAAAAACTACAAGAACAGGGTATGGGACCTCATTGAGGATTTCAAGCTTTCAACATCGTGTCCATACCCAAGAAGAAAAATGAAGCCGCGAGATAGGCTCGCAGTAGTTGGGGCAACATTTGATGTGGTTGACAACATTAGAAGGGAAAAAAACAACCACATATCCATGTGATTGTGAGGCCAAGTGATTCAGAGATAATAACACAAGCTAGCGGTGTTTGAGAATGATCAACAGATCGTCAATTTTTTGCAAGAGGAGGCTGAATTCTAAGCTAGGAATCAGGACAGACTAGAGCAGCAGTACGGGGATCAAGTAGTGTATCTGCAGACAAACAAGCTTCCCAAGGGTTTAGTAGCATTGGAGTCTATCTTCAACCCTAACGACTAGTTATGTAAGGAAAAGGCATAACATACGATTCAAGAGAGAAGATTCGAGCAAATTCCGGTTGGGGAAGGAAAAACACTTCAAATTGGTAAAGTGGCCACTGAGCAGGAGAAATCAGATTTCATACAACTTTGCCAAGAATTTCCAGATGTCTTCGCTTGGAGCTATGAAGGCTTAAGAGGATTCAATCTAAAGTTGGCACAACATACCATAGAATTGGATCCAAATGCTAAGCCCATCAGGCAAAAGAAAGACCAATCAACCCTCACATTGAGCCTCTAATGAAGAAAGAGCTAAACAAGCTAATAGAGGCAAGCATTATATTCCTAATCAAGCACTCAAGCTGGGTTGTAAACTTGGTTCCAGTTAGGAAGAAGAGTGGAGAAATTAGGTTGTGTGTGGACTTCCGAGACTTCAATAGCTCATCTCTCAAAGACCATTACCCACTTCCTTCAATGGAAAAAATATTTCAAGTGGTATCCGGTTGAGAGAGATTCTCTCTCCTAGATGGCTACTCAGGGTATAATAAGATAATGGTGAAAGAAGATGACTAGTTCAAGACGGATTTCACCACCAAATAGGGCACCTATGCCTACAAGAAGATGCCATTTGGGCTATCAAATGCTGGAGCCACTTTCTAAAGGGAAATGGATATGACATTCAAGGGATTGATCAATAAAATAGTTCTGATATATCTTGACGACATCACTGTATTCTCCAAAAATGCAGTGGATCACCTCTTTCATCTGAGGTAGTTTTTTCAGAGGTGTAGAAGATTTGGGGTATCATTGAATCCCAAAAAATGAATATTCTTGGCTCACGAAGGAAAAATTCTAGGCCATATTGTTTTAAAGGAGGGGTTGACGATTGACCCAAAAAGAGTTGAAGCAATTCGAGTGTTTCCATTGCCAAGTCACAAGAAGGCTCTTCAAAGCTTCTTAGGAAGGATCAATTTTGTCTGCAGGTTTGTTCCAAACTTTGCAGCTCTCGTAAAGCCAATAACGCTGATGTTAAAGAAGAGCATGGCATTTAAGTGGACATCTGAAGGCAAGGCAAGTTTTGAGGCAATAAAAGAGGCTATATCTCAAGCTCCGACTCTCGTCAATCCAAACTTCTCCAAGGACTTCATGCTATATGCCTTCGGTGGTGGAGACACAATTTCTACAATCCTAGTACAACAAAACAAAGAGGGATTAGAACAACCAGTTGCTTTCTTCAGTCAAGGCTTGGAGGAATACAAAACTAGGTACTCTTTCATTGAAAAGCATGTCCTTGTAGTGATCAAGAGCTTAAAGAAATTCAAGCACCTAGTCTCAAACAACAAGATCCAATTATTGGTCTCTCATGTGGGAGTCAAGGACTTCCTTCTAAACAAGGATCTGAATGAGAAACATGTAGGATGGATCACTCGTGTCATGGAATATGACATCGAAATTAAGGTCACTAAGCTGGTCCGTGGAAAGGGATTATGTGAACAACTAGCCTCAAGTCAGCAAGTTGAAGCAGGTGATGAAAAAGAGACTATCTTGGTACTACAGGATGGTCAAGAATAGGAAAATGATGATGTGCCCGCTCCTTGTTAGACTCAGAATATGATACACTTCCTATAGACAGGCCTATACCCTCCAGAAATGAGCAAAGCAAAAGAGGAGATACTTTAGATTACAAGCCATTCCATATGTGCTTGTTGATGGTGTTTTGTTCAAGAAAGACATCAATGGAGTTCTATTAAGGTGCATTGGGATAGGTCAAATTGAGAGGGTGTTACGAGATTTTCATGATGGAGATTCCGAGGACATTTTGCCCCATGGATAACAGCTCTCAAGATAATGAAGGTAGGGTATTATTGGCCCACAGTGTTCAGCGACTGCTATACATGGATAAGAAAGTGTAAGAAATGTGAACTCTTCACAAGTAAAGAAAGACTAACAGCGCTTCCATTGCACCCAATTTTGGTTGACCAACCATTTATGCAATGGGGATTGGACTTCATCGGGGTCATCAATCCAAACTCAAGCCAAGGCCACAAGTGGATTCTCACGGCAACGGACTATTTCACCAAGTGGACCGAAGCAGTAGCATTCAAAGAAGCAAATGAGTCTAACATACTAGACTTTTATGAAGGAATAGTGACCAGGTTCAGTGTGTCGGCTACTTTCATATCGAGACAATGCATTGGCATTCATAGGTTCCAAGATTGCGAGAATGGGCCATCAAGAATGGAATCTATTTGAGCACCTCTTCAAATTATTACCCGAGGTAATGAACAGAGCGAGAGTCCACGAACAAAAATTTGCTAAGAATCATCAGAAGGACTCTGGATGAAAACCAAAGGACATGGCATACCAAGATAAAATCAGCATTATGGGCTGAACAAGATAATGCCAAAGAGGTCTACAGGTAATTCTCCCTATAAATTGGTCTATGGGAAAGAGGTAGTATTGCCTATATCATTAGAATTGCTAGCATTGGAGCTCATGAAGCTGTTGGAGTTGTCTGAGTTCGAACCAATGGAGGCCAGATATGCAGAGTTGATGGAATTGGAAGAAATCAGAGAGCATGTAGTTTAGACGATTGAGAAGGATTGGGCCTTAGTAAAAAGATGGTTTGATAAGAAGGCAAGAGCAAAGACCTTCCAGGAAGGGGACCTAGTTCTGAAATGGGATGCGAGATAGGGCAAAACCAGGAAGGCATTCTAAGTTTGATGCCATTTGGAGTGGCCCCTACATGGTCACGAGGATGTAAAACTAGTAATGCCTTCCAATTGTCTACATTTGATGGAGAAGAACTCCTGATTCTGGTTAATAGAATCTATCTTAAACATTGCTACTAAAAGGAAAAGGTTTACCCTTATAAATATTAGCCTATATTTCAATTCCTCTAAGTGCGGATGCACATTGTCTTGTTGTAGTTAGGTTTCAATTTCCCTAAGTGCTTCAGCATAGGTTTTTTTGCTCTCAGGTTGAATTTCTACAGTTCAGCGTGCTCTTGGAGAAGGAGTTGCGGTATCAGGCTCGGGATCAGATATCAGGTTGGTTTCAAGTTATTGCTTATGACTCCATGCCTAATGGATTGCTAAAAGGCCACTGATCTTCTACCTAGCAGGTAGGTGATCCCGTTGAGTCACCAAATTGTTGTATATATCTCCCTCCCTAGGTAAATATAGACAAACAGAAGAATATGGAAATCAAAGAAACTCAAAACCTGACATTTATTTGCATCACCAACCGCCTGCAGCGCGGGTTAGAAAAGCGCAAGTTGAAAAATGTCGACATGTAAAAGGTTGCACCTTGGCACAGGTTGGAAGGTGCAAGTTGAAAAATGTTGACATTTAAAAGGTTATGCCTGCAGCGCAGTTGGAAGGTACAAGTTGAAAAGTGTTGACATGTAAAAGGTTGCGCCTTGGCACGAGTTAGAAGGCGCGAGTTAAAAAATGTCGACATGTAAAAAGTTGCACCCTAGGCGCGAGCGCGAGTTGGAAGGCATCGTCACCACATTTCAGCACCTATGGCACACTTAAAAGTATGTTGATGTGAGGATGGATGCGCCAAAGCATACCTTTAGGAGGCGCAACATTTTGAGCGCTGACACCTCGAACCCGACAGGAAGCAAACCCTAACCCAGATATTCAAATGGCCATAACTTTTCACAGGGAGCTCGGATTCACGCAAGGTTTGACTTTTCAGAAATCTTACAAGGTCCTCTGTCTAACTACGACTGGATATCTTTAATTGGGTGAGAACAAGTTCTTCAAAATTTAAAATACGGTTTGCCATTTTTGGGGTTTGTTAGGGTTATCACCTCTTGCCATAATGAGATGAATTAAATACAATCTAGAGGTGGTTGGGGTAGATTTGGAATTCCTCTCTCTTCCCTCTCTCATTCTTCCTATAAATTATAAGGAGGGGATTATTTCTAAAGGTTGGACATTCTTGTTTTCCCCTCCCTTCTTCTCTTTGGCAGGTGAATTTGTGGAGTTCAAACCTCCCATCTAAAACTGTAATGCAACTTTGCCTCTTGGAATTTTGTAGTGTATTGTATCAATCTTTGGAGCAAATAATGCATGTCTATGGATGATTCTCAACCCTCTCTGTGTTCATTTACATCCTCTTGATCTTTCATTGAAAATTTGGTTATCATGCATGATCTTGCTTTGCATTTTAATGGTTTGTCTTTATTGGCAAGACAAGTGTTCTTCATTCCTTGGTGCATCACCTTTGTTAGTTTAGGTTTATTTTTATGCATCTTCTTACACTATCTCCTTGGTAAGTTAGATTTAGTTTTAGAGTAAACCCTCTACATTTTTATGTGTGCATCTCGAGAAAGAGGAATAGGAACAGGATTTCATCTGGAGAGCTTTCTCGATTCACAAGGTCCCACACTTGGGAAAAGCTCCATGTTATGCAATCACACTAAGATTCTCAACCCATCGAGTTGTAGACATTTAGGGTGATGTGATTCGCCATCAACAAGATTCTAAAAAATTGGTAATTGTTTTATATACTATATGATGTAACATGAGAAAGTGGTTGCGATGATCGCAAGACTCATAGTATAAACTTATTCACTTTTGCATGTATTATGTTTTCCTATTTAGGATTAATATTTTCTAGGAACACCTAAGAAATTCTCTACGACATATCATTTTACATTTCAAACGTGAGTACATTTCATTCTAGGATCCATTCCAATGATAAAATTTCATATTTTTCACTTGCTACCTATTTCAAGTCATACATGTCCACATCAATTCTTGGAAACAAAAAGGCTTTGGGACCAATAGAACAAAACTTCGGTGTGAACATCAACATACATTAAGAATTCCTCCGGACATGATGTGTGCATGACTAATTTGCCTAACCCATATGAAGTTTTCTTAGCCACCTTTATTCTATGGAGTCAAGATCACATGAAATTCCCACAAAATTACCTACACGAAACCCAAGACAAACCAATAGTAATTTTAGAAAAATTCTGAATAATTTTATTTTTTTATAAAAGTCGATTCTGACATTTAGGAAAAACTTGGTTAACAAAAGATCATTTTAAAAACAATTAAATAATAATATTTAAACTCCGATTTGGGTTTACATCCCCTTAGATTCCTCCTTATTTAATTTGATAATATTACTCAAATGTCATTTAATAATTTTATTATTTTAGGAATAAGTTTAAACTTACCCGCTTCATTGATTAAACACAATTTAAATTAAATTCCTATAATAAGAATTGCCTAAATACTAAGGGTTAAATTGACTTAATTAATTTACCAAGGTCATGGGCTTTTAGTTTTAAGAGCTACTAATTAAACAATATTGGTAACAAATTTAAATTAACTTATACACCACTTAAGTGACCCCATTCAAACTTGACCCATGGATTTAAATGATGATTTCACCTAACTCCCACCTAACTTTTGTAGGGAATAATTTTGACCATTGGATGGATTAAATCTAGGCCATTGGATCTAAGAATTCCAAACAACCCTAATCATCTCTATGGAAAGTTTTTATTCTCTCATTTGACTTAATTTCTCATTTCTATTTTACAGGTTTTAGGGAAGAAGAGGAAGCCATGGAAGAGGAAAAAGGAGCTTGGGATGGATACACACAACCCCAAGTTTATTTTATTTTATTTTTGTTTACTATTCTATTCTACCCTCTCCTAGGGTTTGATTGTAATTTCTTGTTTGATATAAAGTATTTATTGTTGTAGATCAAAAATTTTTGTATTTCCCCTATTTTGACAAATGGGCATTTGCCCCTTTTTTAAAAAATTGGTTTTCTTATTTTTAAGTAGTGAATGCACTCATTTTTCTTTTTTAAAGTATATATACATATGTATATATCTCCATATATATGAATATATATACATACATATATACACTTGTGTGTATATATGTATATATATATATGCACAAATTTCTTATAATATTAATATACCTGAAATAAATAAAAATTAAAAAGGGATATACAAACTATATTAATTTGTGTGTGTGCATGTGCTTTTCATTTTAAGAAACCGTGGATAAAAATGTATAAACAGATTGCGATTTAGACTCGGTTGTTGTTTTAAATAAGATAGGGATTGAAGAATGTTTGTGGGGCTCGACCCTCCACCAACCCTTCGATTAAACATGAAAAGCAAGGGGAGGGGTTCGGCTAACCCCACCCCCATCCCATATAACTATGGGGTGGGGGTGGGGTCAGTGACCCTCCCCAACCCATTCCCACCCAAACATATATGGCTCGACCACGGTTTTGTTAAAACTAACCAAACAATGAAATTTATCTTCTTTTTTTAGATAAAGTTTAAATAATTAACTTTAATAATGGGACACACACACACACACACACACACACACACACACACACACACACACACACACACACACACACACACACACACACACACACATAATTTAATTCATTTTATTGTTAATAATAACAATTAACAATTATGATTTCTTTGTCTAAAATCATTGGTTTATATACTTGTAATATTTTTAATATATATACAAAATAAAAGTATGCAATTACATATAATTTAAAACTTAATAAATGTGTGTGTGTGTGTGTGTGTGTGTGTGTGTGTGTGTGTTTGTGTGTGTGTGTGTGTGTGTGTGTGTGTGTGTTTTTATTATTTACAAAGATCAAAATTTATAGGGTAAGTAAAATACAAGTCAAGAAGTTTTGAAGCTCTCTCTATATTCACTTAAAAGTAAACTTGGGAAAAATTAATAAAAGATTTCATTCAACATGCTATAGCTAGTAAGGAGGAGATTATTCTTCTTATTAATAATTTTCATCAATTACTTCTTTTGCCTAAAATGCTACAAAATGTAACTATTTCATTTCCTCCATAAGATATAAGTGACAACCATTTCCAACAACAATAAATTTTAACAAGCTTCTCAATATTTTTAGAAAATGAAAGCATATCAAATTTGGAAATAGTGAAACAACTTAAATTAAAGAAAATGCATATCCATTTCAACTTATTTCAAAATTTCCACTTCACCAAAACAATGTAAAACTTGGTAATTTCTTTTCACAAAACTAACACATTGTAAGATGAAAATTTCAACATTCAACATTCTTAGAAGAGTGTACAAATTATAGGTATTTCTAAGTAAAAATATAACTTCCTTTCAAGATTACAAATATTACAATCATCCACTCAACGTGGGAATAAATAAATGAACTATTTCAATATGGGGGCTATCAACAAGGAAAAAAAATAAGTCTCCATTTGCATGTCTTCTCCCAAATGTAGCTCCATTATATACACAACAATCTTTCACAACAAGGATCATACTACAAAGGAAGGGGGAATAGACAACACTCTTTGCCCAACCTTTAATCCATTAAGAGGACAAGCCATCCCCTTAATGGCCACGAGCTAACCAAATAAATTTGACAACTTTTCAACAAACATGGTTTCCACAAATAACATACATTTCAAAATATTCAACACATAAAATTACATACTCAAAAAGTTTTATAACTTCCAAAACAATACATAGGTTTTATAAAAACTAAATGAAGCGAGGACTATGGGAAACCACCTCTTTTTCCTCCTAAGTTAAGTGATAGTTTCACTCTAATCCTCCAAGTGAACAAACAAACAACACAATATCATTATCTCTCCCTTACAAGTATGCAAAATATGATTTTCATTTCACTCCCCATATGTGAAACTCCCAATCACATTCCCACTAAATACATACCTCACAAACTCCCTTTTCCCTCCCCAATTGTAGTGCCCACTTCCCTTTGACACCTTTTGATACTAATCATGATAATGCTGAATATATTGTGGGCATGATTATGGACTTTATTATAGTGTGATGTTAGATGTTAGATCATGGATTATCGTTGACCTTGATTCAGTTATGATGCATGATGATTATTAGATACATTTTTATATGTTGATGATAATAGGTTGTTTGACATGGTTATATTATCGATTTTGTTCGAGACATATGATATTTGGATATTGTGAGTAGAACTAGAAATGGAAATTATTTGATGATGATATAATGGTTGAGTAAAATTGCAAATGATCCTGTTGGTTGCTTGGATGATGTTATGATTCATATATCTAGATGATTTCTAAATTTTATTTATATTATTTTTGATGTTCTGATATGGCCATGAGGTTGAAGGAGGTATTTATGTTTTGCATGTTTAAAATATCACAGCAAACATCGGGGATAGGAGACCAACCACATTGGAATTCTACATGAATTCAATATGGTAACCATGGAAACTTGTATTGTTTTTGTGTGGTTGTTTTGTTATGGATTCCCATGGGGGTCACCTTTAAATGTGACCAAGGGTTATGTGTATTTATTTATTGGTTCCTTTGTTTATGTTTGCATGTGTTTATTTTGTGGTGCATTGACCCTTTCATTATTTATTAAATGGTGTGTAATATTGTGAGTAATCATGTTGTTAAGTTAATTAATTAAAATATTTCATAAGAAAGTAATTAATAGAGTTGTTGGCCTTGAATTAAAGTGTTGTAAGAGATGTGTAAGTGATGTGTAAGTTAAATTTTGAGTGTGAAACACTCCACCTTCTTGGAAATTCGAATTTGTCCTTGGAGGCTGATTTTGGAGGCTTGTGGGACAAGTTAAACTTGTCTCATACCTCTTAAATTTATTTACCAACCATACCTATGGTTGGAGAGTTGAATTTAGAATTTTATAATAATTTTTGAGAAGACAAATTGTAAGTTTTAATTGCACTTTTCTTACATGGTTTAATTTCAGTCCTTTGGGGTGTGGGTTGGATTTGAGTATGTAAGTAAACTGTCATATTATTCACCCACTTATTTATTATGCATTGGAGAATGAAGTTGACTTTTGGGTTGAGGTTGAGGATGTGTGATGTGGCATCCTACATGGATCCACCTCATCCTCTTCTCTTCCCTGTTCTATAAAATTCGAATTGCTTGCCTTGTTTTTGGTTGCTTCACTTTTGGAAATTCCCTTTTGGTGTGAATTCTTTTTTTGTTTTTGAGCTCTTGCTTTGGTGAATTTTTTTGAAGATTGTTGCATTATTGTGCTTGGCTTATTTGGATTACTTACATTGAGATAAAGCTTGTTGTTTAGGAACTTGGAACAACTCCATCATGGAGAGGTAGGAACTTGGATCTTGAAATGCTTCTTTTTGTGTTTATGAAATTGTTTTTGTTGTGAATGTTTTGGCATGTTTGTGGGATGTTGGGTAGATGGCCTAGGAATGATGTAGGAGAAGACTATAGGGCTACTTTTTGGGAGGCACAAGTGTTTTGGGGAGGTATAAGTGTGGAGGGAGTTGGGATTTGGGTTCCACCTTACAAAGAAATAGCTTGCATTTATTTACTCATTATGGGGTGCCATAAGAGTTTGGGAGGCATAAGGAAATGTGAGGAATAAGGGGTACTTGGGGAAGGCATAAGGGCATGTCAGGGATTTTATATACTATATTTTGGTGGTTTGAAATTAGGTGGTGATACCCATTTCCCTTTGGGAGGCATAAGTAGCATCCCCCATAGTTTCTTGCTCATTTGGCTTGCATGATGAAGCCTGAGTTTTGTTTCTATGTTTTAATGTGGTTACAAACTACATTCTGTTTTGGACTATGTTTTAAATGTGAAATTTTCATGTGTGTTTATGGAAGCCTATTGTTTCCATGAGTTGAAACACATATTTTATTGCATTGTGGTTGGGGCTCGAGGGCCAATGAAGAAGGATGGCTTATCCTTTTCATTGTATGTCTTGGTTGGGTGGAGATAATTTCCTTTCCCTGCTCTTGTTGTGATTAAAATTTGGAGAATGATAAATCTACATGTTGGTGTTCTAGAGCAAAGAAAAAAAAGGGTTTGACAGTCCCTTGTTGGAATGAAATCTTATTGTAACCTTTCCCACTTGAATTGGATGAACTTGTACATGTTTTGTAACGGAAATATGTGGTTTTGAATATGAAAGTTTAATTTTGAAATGTAAACAAGAGATATCCTCTATTTTCTATCTTGAAAGAAAGAGATGTATTTTGTATATTGTATTGTGAAAATCAACAGAAAAGAGAAGTTGTAAAAGAAGGAAATCTTGTCTTTTGAATAAAAGTTGCATTCTTTTCCATAATTGGAACTACTACTGTTTAAAATTTGAGTTTGAAATGTATTTGAAATCTTTGTTTGAAAGGAAGAAATGTGTGTGAGGAAAATACAAAACTTTGTCTTTTGAAATGTGTAAAATTGGAAATCAGAATTGCATTTTGGTTTTGAATAGTTTTATTTGAATCAACTAAATGTATTATATTAGAATTGGAATGAATTCTAATACTTGAAAGAGGAAAATGGAAAATAGATCCTTTAAAATTTGATCTCTATTTTGTATTTTCAAACTGGAAAATACTTTATCCAAAATGCATAGTTCAAACTTGAATAAAATGAAATAACAAATTAAATGATTAAATTGAAGTAGTATGCCCTAAATGAATTCAATTGGACAAAAACACTTAAGGAATTTCTTAGAAAACTTAGCAAAATTGGGCTCAAACCATTTTGTTGTCGTTTTTGTTATCAAGGTTATATTTTTGTATTGGGAGTCAATCAAACAAAATTACCTTCCAAATCCATCCTAAATCCATCTAAGAACAATTCTCCATGTCTAATTGACATGTTGAGAGAGGAAGAAGATCAATTGATTAAAATTTCATAAGTTAAAATTTACCAGCTTGCCTTTTAAAAGTCTGCAGATCGTTTTCATTAAATTGACCCCTTAAAATTAACAAAATGAAAACATAATGATTCCTGTGCAAAAAGGACGTCAAGATATTTTCAAAAAGTCCTCGTTTTGCCAAAAATTATTTCCCTATAAAAATGTATGGCGCTTTGAATTTTTTCTTCATTTTGCATCAAAAATAATTCTAACTATTAAAAAAATAAATCGGGAAAATTTCCTTGGCGGACCCAGTGGGCCCAATTTACTTTAATGCTTTTTGGTCAAAAATCCAAAGGCACGAATTCCCCTACCACTCCACTGACCCACAAACCTTTCCTTTTGTCAAAATCACCTTTGTTAAAAAAAAAATTATTGAAAATTTCCCCTACGCAGACCCATTACCCTACTTTTTCCTTTTTGGTCATTTTTCATGGTTGTACGGTTGCAGGGCCCGCCACATTAACTCAACCTTTAAAATTTTTGTGAAAATTTTATAATTTACCTCCGCTTACTCAACTAGCTCGCCGCTAATCAGTGCTGCCACCACCGGTGACACAAGGCGTTGATGAAGGAGCGGATCCCATTTTTATTTTATCATTTTGAAAATTTTTGGGAAAATTTTCCTAAATTCTCTCGTCGGCCCACCGATCCGCATGCAATGGATGTCCACACATGGTGCTAAGAGGCACCGGTGAATTCGTAGGTGGGTTTTAATCCCATGCACCATGTGTCCCTTGACACCGGGGTATAATATCATTTTCAGGTGCGGAGTCCCTCGCGACTCGTGGCACACAGGGGTAAAGTGTGCTTTACGCCCCAAGCACCAAGAATCCAACTTCCCTCCCCAACTCCACCGACCCAAATTCCCTTGGGGAAATTTTTCCTCCACGACATGCGAGGCCCACTCATGGGAAAAATTTCCACTCGCGTCCCACAGGCCCATGCATGGAAAATTTTCTCCCCTAGGCCTGCAGACCCGCTCTTGGGAAAATTTTCCTCCCAAGGTCCATCGGGCCTTAACTTGAGAAATATGAGGAGTTAGGAGAAATTATTTATATCACCGGAAAGGCAAGACAATTTCCTATCTAATGGGAATGTTTTTGGGAAGTATGAGTGTGTTAATTTTGAGAAAAATCAACTTGAATCTTTTAATCCTGTTAGAGAGTGGTATAGTGAGAAATTATCCTCAACTTAATTGATTAATCTAACCCTAAGTTTGGGCCGTATCATCTTTTATAATTGTTGCATTAATAAAAATATAAGCTATTAATAGTATTTGGCCTTGAAACTTGCTTGCGACAAACCGTTGTCCGATAACTTGTTGTAGACTCTTTTAAATAAAAAAAAAATTATTCCATAATTTTCCTAACTAATCCTAGGTTGTTCTTGGGTCTCAAGTGGGTTTTTTTAGTGGGCGTTACACTTGGTATCAAAGAAATGGTTCAAAATCTTGGGCCATTAGGGAACACTAGAAAACTTGAGACATGAACTTTAAACCTAGCACACTTTTAAATCTAGAAAACAACTTAGTTTAGAAATTACATATTTTAGTAAACATGGAAACTAAGTAAAACCTAGAATAAGGAGCTAACTCTTGTTTTGCTCTATGCAGGAGGTGCAAACAAGATGAGGAGCCTTTTCATATAGACCTAGGCATACCACCTCCAAATCATGTTGTAGCAACCATCCTACCGCAGATTTTGCAGACTCTTCTAGATGTTAATGTGGCTCTATGCAGAGGGACCGTAGGGCCATATTTAGTCGGACATGATAGGGTGAAATCCATTGAGGCTTATGCATCTCCTTGACATAACAAGGATCATAGAGGTGAAAATTCCCATGAGGAGTTAGTCAAAGCAGATTCACCATAGAGGGACAGGGGAGACCAAGTTTCAAGACACGAGATAGGTTTGAGCCCTAGGCTTAGGTATGTGCATGCGGGAGGCCTAGGGGCCATCGGACCACGGCTACGAGATCACATTAGGAGATCCTAAAGCTTTAGCCATCACATTATTCTAGTGACACAGGTGGATTTCATGCAGAGGCCTGGTTGGTGAGCTTGAGCGGATGCTTCAAGCTCTGTCCTGTTCTAGCAACATGAAATCTCATGTTGCGATCCATCTATTGAGGGATGGAGCTAGTGTTTGGTGGCGGACGAGAGAACAGAAGCTCCATGTTGATTCTAAGACAGCTTACTAGGAAATATTTGAGGAGTGATTCAAGAACATATATTTATCTCGTAGGTTCATACAACAATGGATAGATGAGTTTCATGACCTCCGGCAGGCATCTCTTACAGTAGCAAAGTATGAGACTAGATTTCTGGATCTACTTTAGTATGTTGATTACATGTAGGATGAGCATGTGTGGATCCACATGTTCATCCGGGGCCTGAATTTAGACATTGGAATTATAGTATGGATCCATTATCCACAGACATTAGCTGAGGCTATTGAGAAGTCCCATATAGCGAGAGGAGACTTAGGATAGACCCAGCATGCTAGATACCGAGTCCGGAGCCGCATATAGCTGATGCAAGATAGTAGATCGAGGGGGTCATTACCTATTCCTCGTGGTGAATAGGGTTCAACATAGTCATCTTTTAGACCACAACAGCAGTAGTAGCAGCAATCTCGCCCACCTTATAGACCTCCATAGAAGTTTGATGCACAGAGAGGTCATAGTATGGGGCCTCCTCCTAGGGGTCCCATTAGGACATAGGGTGCCCAAAGAAATCACTCAGTAGGAGATTGCTAGTAGAGACCTCAGCAGCCCACAATAGGGTCATCAAGGTCCACATCACACCCCTCTAGGGAACCGACTGGAGCTTTTACTCAGGGGAGAGGATCAGGTGGTTGTTTTGGTTGTTGTGTTACTAGAGACTGCTTTTGGAGAGGCGCCACAGAACCCTAATAACAAGGGTAAGGCACGAGATCTTAGACCCTCTTTGTGCTGGTGATATGGGGCATAGTCAAAGGATGTACCAATAGTCAAGAACCTCCGGAAGAGAATCGAGTACATTTATTGAGACTACAGGTAACATTGGTGGTATTCCTATCTCCATTTTTTTCATTTTAGTTCTTCTGATTCTTTCATTGCACCATCTTTAGTAGAGTGATGTAGGCTGGTGGCAGTTAGGAAGGGTCATAGTTAGGATGTTGAGATGGCTTTTGGAGCTAATATCTTTGTAGACTCCTTAGTTAAGGAGTGTTTGGTGGATTTGGGACCTTTCACCACTACCTCGGATCTTCGTATCCTTCTGTTGGGCTCCTATGGAGTCATCTTCGGCATGGACTGGTTATCTGCACACAGAGCCAGAGTGGATGGTTACCAAAAGATCATATCTTGTAAAAATGATCTAGGAGTTGAGGCAGTGATAGCGGGGGTCAGGAGACCCATTTCTATTCACACCATCTCCACTATGCAGCTTAAGCGGTGTGTGCAATGGGGTTGTCAGATGTTTACTATCACAGTTAGTGACCAATCAGAAGATGGGTCTAGTGGACCATCACTAGATGACCATCCCATTTTGAGAGAGTTTTCAGATGTCTTTCTAGGGGAGCTACCAGGGTTACCACCCCCATGTGAGATTGATTTTCATATAGATCTGGTTCCAGGAGTAGAGCCTATCTCACGAGCACCTTATCAGATGACTACCCTTGAACTCTATGAGCTCAAGTTACGGTTTAAGGGCCTTCGGAGAAGGCCCTAATTTTTCCTAGCATATCTCCTTGGGGTGCACCGGTGATCTTTGTAAAGAAGAAGGATAGATCCTTGCGGTTGTGTATTGATTACCGCCAACTAAACAAAGTAACGATCAATAATTGTTATCCCCTTCCGTGCATTGATGATTTGTTTAATCAGATGAAGGAGCCACGAGTTTTCTCTAAGATAGATCTTAAGTCGCTACTATTAGTTGAGGATTTTGGAGGTGGATATTCATAAGACCACCTTTCGTGCGAGATATGACCACTATGAGTTCACAAAGTGGTACCTTTTTTTTTTACTAATGCCCCAAGAATATTTATGAGTTTGATGAATATGGTATTCAGGAATTTCTTTGATCACTTCGTGCTCATCTTCCTTGATGAAATTTTTATTTACTCACGTCTTGGTGAGGAGCACAAGGGACACCTTCTCTAGGTTCTTCAGTGTCTTTGGGAGCAGCAGCTTTACGGGAACTTGGAGAAGTGTGCATTATTTCAGAGAGAGGTGCAATATTAGGGTCATATCATTTTTAGGGAAGGTATCGCAGTCAATCCTTCTAAGATTAGAGCTATTATGGATTGGCCAAAGCACCCACTACTTTGATAGAGGTGTGCATCTTCATGGGATTGGCAGGTTATTATAGGATATTTTTCAGGACTTCTCTTGGATTGTGCACCCCATCACTTCCCTTCAGTAGAAAGGGAAGAAGTTTGTTTGTCAAACAAGTGCGAGCAGGCCTTCAAGACACTGAAGGAATGCCTCACTACAACACCTATTCTTATAGTGCTGGATCCATAGGGTGAGTATTTCATTTGTACATATGCTTCTTTAGCATGGCTTGGAGGTGTGCTTTGATGTAGGAGGGTAGATTAGTGGATTTTGAGTCTCGTAAACTCAAATATTATGAGCTTAATTATTTGACTCATGATCTTGAGCTTGCGGCAGCTATGCACATTTTGTTTCGATGGAGGCACTTTTTTATTCGTCAAATATTCACACTCAAGACAGATCACTTGAGTCTTTTCCACCTCTTCACACAGCCCAATATCAATGCTCAAACCGGCGTTGGATGGAGTTTCTTTGTGAGTATGATATGGAGATAGAGCATGTGAAGGGGAAGGAGAATGTGGTGGCAGACACTCTTAGTAGATAGAGACATGTGATTATGGCCACTTCATTGGGCATAGATTTATAGAGCAGGATTCTTTAGCATCTTCCTCTTGATAGCTTGTAAATTGAAGTTCGAGCAGAGATCAAGTCCCAAAAACCCCTTGAAGAGAATTTTGATGGTTTTTCACTAGAATAAGATGGCCTTCTTAGGCATAGAGGTCAGATTTATGTTCGCAGAGACAGAGGCTTAAGGCAGGACATATTGACAGAGAACATCATTCACTCTATTCAATCCATGTGGGGTGAAGAAGATGCATGCTACCTTATAGTGCCGGAAAGTGAAGGCCAAGCATCACCATCTAGCTAGCTTTCTCTTTCCTCATATTATCTTTGGAGTGGATATCGACACCATTTCCGTGTATTTCATTGTTGGGATCTCGATCTCAAGATATCACCATGACACCATCATGGTCATGGTTGATAAATTGAAAAAAGTGGCTCACTTTTCTCTAGTGAAGACCACTTATACAACTAGTGTAGTGGCACGGGTATATCTGGATGAGATTTTTAGGTTGCATGGGATTCACAAAATATCATTAGTGACCACGATCCTTTGTATACTTCCCATTTCTAGACTACCATGTAGTATGCCCTTGGGACGAGAATCAACTTCAACACAACATATCACCCCGAGATAGATGGACAAACTAAGTGGGTGAATCAGATTTTAGAGGATATGCTCAGGATGTATGTGATGGATCAGTATTTTAGATGGGAGGAGTACTTGTACTTGGTGGAGTTTTCCTATAATAATAGTTTTCAGAGTTCTATAGGTATAGATCCTTTTCAAGCCTTATATGGCAGAGAGTGTAGGATACCTCTTAGTTGGGATAGGCTAGAGGACAAGGTTTCTTTTGGACCAACTTTGTTGCAAGACATGGAGTAGCGGGTGGTTTCATGAGAGACGAGACTACATGAGGCACAAGACGAGATAGAAGAAGTACACGGATCAGTATAGGACTGACCATAGTTTTGATGTGGACATGAAGGTGTTCCTTCATGCCAGGCCACATAAGAGCCATATCCATTATGCAAAAGGTTCTAAGTTAGCTCCTAGATTCGTTGGTCCTTTTGAGATCTTGGAGCGTATCAACCCCTTAGCCTACCATCTAGCATTGCCACCTAGCTTGTCTCACGTACATCATTTCTTTCATGTTTCAGCCTTAGAAGATATGTTGCAAAATCCTTTTCATGTGCTAAATTAGACATCATTGAGGTGCGGGACCGGGCGGGTGATGGTGGATCCCGTTCACATTATAGATCACAAGACCCTGGCCCTTCGAGGCAGAGAGATTGACCAAGTCTAGGTGCAGTGGGATAAATATGATGAGACTGTGGCTATATGGGAGGATTCTACATTACTACGAGTTATGTTTCCACATTTCTTCTAGTGACTTCCACGAGAAGTCAAGTCTAAGGGGTGGGGATGTAGTTCCCATTTCCCTTTGACACCTTTTGATATTAATCATGATATTGTTGATTATATTGTAGACATGATTATGGACTTTATTATAGTGTGATGTTAGATGTTAGATCATGGATTATTGTTGACCTTGATTCAGTTATGATGCATGATGATTATTAGAGACATTTTTATATATTGATGATGATAGGCTATTTGACATGGTTATATTATGGATGTTGTTCAGACATGTGATATTTGGATATTGTGAGTAGAACTAGAAATGGAAATTATTTGATGATGATATAATGGTTGAGTAAAATTGTAAATGATATTGTTGGTTGCTTGGATGTTGTTGTGATTCATATATCTAGATGATTTTGGAATTTTATTTATATTTTTTCGAATGTTCTGATATGGCCATAAGGCCGAAGGAGATATTTGTGTTTTGCGGAGTTTAAAATATCACAACAAACATCGTGGGATGGGAGACCAACTACATTGGAATTCTATATGAATTCAACATGGTCACCATGAGAACTTGTATTATTTGTGTTTGGTAGTTTTTTTAGGGATTCCTATTGGGGAGAACCTTTAAATGTGACCAAGGGTTTATGTGTATTTATTTATTTGGTTACTTTGTTTATGTTTTCATGTGTTTATTTTGTGGTGCATTGACCCTTTCATTATTTATTAAATGGTGTGTAATATTGTGAGTAATCATGTTGTTAAGTTAATTAATTAAAATATGTCATAAGAAAGTAATTAATAGAGTTGTTGGTCTTGACTTAAAGTGTTGTAAGAGAGGTGTAAGTGATGTGTAAGTTAACTTTTGAGTTTGAAATGCTCCACCTTCTTGGAAATTCAAACTTTTCCTTCGAGGCTGATTTTGGAGGCTTGTGGGAAAAGTTAAACTTGTCCCATACCTCTTAAATTTATTTACCAACTATACCTATGGTTGGAGAGTTGAATTAACAATTTTAAAATGCTTTTTGAGAAGACAAATTGTAAGTTTTAATTGCAATTTTCTTACATGGTTTATTTCAGTCCTTTGGGGTGTGGGTTGGATTTGAGTATATAAGTAAACCTGTCATGTTATTCACCCACATATTTATTACGCATTGGAGAATGAAGTTGACTTTTGGGATGAGGTTGACGATGTGTGATGTGGCATTCTACATGGATCCACCTCATCCTCTTATCTTCCCTCTTCTATAAAATTGGAATTTCTTGCCTTGGTTTGGGGTTGCTTCACTTTTGGAAATTCCCTTTTGGGGTGAATTCTTTTGCTATTTTGGAGCTCTTACTTTGGAGAAGTTTTTGGAAGATTTTTACATGCTTGTGCTTGGATGATTTGGATTACTTGCATTAGGTTAAAGCTTGTTGTTTTTAATTTGGAACAAATCCATCACGGAGAGAGGTAGGAACTTGGCTCTTGAAATGTTTATTTATTTTTTTTATGAAATTGTTTTTATTATGAATGTTTTGGCCTTGTTTGTGGGATGTTGGGTAGATGGCCTAGGAATGGTGTAGGAGAAGACTATGGGGTTCATTTTGTGGGAGGCACAAGTGTTTTGGGGAGGTATAAGTGTGGAGGGAGTTGGGATTTGGGTTCCACCTTACAAATAAATAGCTTGCATTTCTTTACTCATTATGGGGTTCCATAAGAGGTTGAGGAGGCATAAGAAAATGTGAGGAATAAGGGGTACTTGAGGGAGGAATAAGGGCATGTCAAGACTTTGATATACTATATTTTGGTGGTTTGAAATTAGGTGGTGATACCTATTTCCCATTCATGAGGCATAAGTAGCATCCCCCATAGTTTCTTGCTCCTTTGGCTTGCATGATGAAGCCTAAGTTTTGTTTGCTATGTTTTAATGTGGTTGCAAACTACATTCTATTTTGGACTATGTTTTAAATGTGAAATTTGCATGTGTGTTTGTGGAATCTTATTGTTGCCATGAGTTGAAACATATATTTTATTACATTTTGGCTAGGGCTCAAGGGCCAATGAAGAAGGTTGGCTTCTCCTTTTTATTAGATGTCTTTGTTGGGTGGAGAGCGTTGCCTTTCCCCTGCTCTTATTGTGATCAAAATTGGGAGAATGATAAATCTACATGTTGTTGTTCTTGAGTAAAGAAAAAAGGGGTTTGATAGTCCCTTGTTGGAATGAAATATTATTGTAACCTTTCCCACTTGAAGTGGATGAACTTGTATATGTTTTGTAACGGAAATATGTGGTTATGAATATGAAAGTTGTAATTTTGAAATGTAAAGGAGAGATATACTTTGTTTTCTATCTTGAAAGAAAGAGATGTATTTTGTATATTGTATTGTGAAAATCAATAGAAAAGAGAAGTTGTAAAAGAAGGAAATCTTGTATTTTGAATAAAAGTTGCATTCTTTTCCACAATTGGAACTCTCTGCTTTAAAGGAAGAATTATCTCGTGAGGAAAATACATAACTCTATCTTTTGAAATGTGTAAAATTGGAAATCATAATTGCATTTTGGTTTTGAATAGTTTGATTTGAATCAACTAAATGTATTAGATTAGAATTGGAATGAATTCTAATACTTGAAAGATGAAAATGGCAAATAGATCCTTTAAAATTTGATCTCTGTTTTGTATTTTCAAACTGGCAAATACTTTATCCAAAATGCACAGTTCAAACTGTAATAATGAAATAACAAATTAAATGATTAAATTGAAGTAGTATGCCCTAAATGAATTCAATTAGACAAAAGCACTTAAGGAATTTCTTAGAAAACTTAGCAAAATCGGGCTCAAACCGTTTTGTTGCCATTTTGCTATCAAGGTTGTATTTTTTTTATTGGGAATTAATCAAACAAATTTACTTTCCAAATCCATCCTAAATCTATCTAAGAACAATTCTCCATGTCTAATTGACATGTTGAGAGAGGAAGAAGATCAATTGATTAAAATTTCATAAGTTAAAATTTATCACTTGGCTTTTAAAATGTTGTAGATCATTTTCAAAACTTGACCCCTTAAACATTAACAAAATGAAAAATTAATGATTCTTGTGAAAAGAGGACGTCGAGAGCTTTCCAAAAGTCCTCATTTTCATAAAAATGATCTCTAAATCAAAATTTATGGCCCTCTTGAAGTTTTTCTTCATTTGGCGTAAACAATAATTCCTAATTGTAAAAAAATTGGAAAATTTCCTTGGCAAAACTACAGGCCCAAATTTTCCTTTAGCGATTTTTGGTCAAAAAAGCCAAAGGCATGAATTTCCCCATCGCTCCGCTTGTTGGTACCCAAATTGATTCTCCCTCAAAGTATTAGTAGCATCACTAATTTGACAGGATGCTTAGACACGATAGATCATGGATGAGTGGTTTTGTAGCTAGGGATGAGATCTAACTAGCCCTCTGTCACTCAAATGTGGAAAAATGGATAGAACCCTCAAGAGAATTTGATCTATCCTCACTATTTTAGGTTGTTCCTTTCAACCAAGGTAAGAGAATCCTTTTGTAGCCTGTTATTTACGGAGGGGGTGGAGATGTCCTTCCTTATGAAGTTGTTAAGGAGACCTTGAAGAAAGTATGATCAATGCAACAAAATCTAACTCTCACGAGTTGTCACTCTAGATAATGGAGATACTTTCTAAGCAAGGTTCAAGCCACTAAATACAATGAAAACCTTATTATTTCTACATATTTTGGTAGTAAAAATTATGCATTTATATACACACATGACAAACAAGGGTAGTATGGGTAGGATTGGTTGTTTTAAATGAATTTTGGTGGGAGGTGAGGTAGAATGAACTTGATTTTCTATATCTTTGAAATTTTTTACAAAATGGAAAGCTTAGACAACAGAATGCTTCAGAATAGCTAAAATGTTCCTTTAACCGAATATGTGCTTCAATGGAGGCCCAGATTAGCACTTTTTCACACAATCTATGAGATTCTAACACGAAGGCTCGAGTTGGAAGACCCAATAAACATCAAAATCTAAGATCAATCACCCTGAGGTACACCTAGAGGCTTACAAACAATTTCTATCAACAGATGAAAGAAAAGTGATTTTAAATCATTTATTTCATTCCCAAATGAAAACTCTTCTAAAAATGAAATTGTAGATGCCACTAAACTATAAAAAGGATTGAAATCTATGTGATTGAGAGGGATTTTGATGAAGATTGCAACGGAACAAGAAAAACTATTTGCAGAGACATTCGAAATGAAAGAAGACACAATTTTGCCCAAAAATGATACAGAATAACTCAAGTTTGATTAAATTTATCAGTAGGGGAAAGATTCTAGAACAATTTCAGAGCTTTTCAATGGTTGTACACTCACAACCACCTTGACATGATCAAATTTAATACAAAATAGATAACCAGGTTTCTCAGATGGATTCTCAGAAGACCGGATTTGTCAAATTTTCCTCTTGGGAATTTTCTTCGACCTCTAACTCACCAACCATTTGTACGGAAAATTCATGTAATTTATAACATTTTCCATAGAGTTTTTTTCCCCAAAATCCTAAACATTGAGTGCACCAGTGCTCACCATGACCTCGATCGGGATTCTCGGAATCAAATCTGTAAAAATTTGTTAGGTTCTCAAGGGGGCAGATCTCTTCGAATATCACCCGCATTCAACTCTTCCTTCAGGTAGATCATTGTTTCTTCCACTCGCAAACCACTTCCACCCCTAATCTGTCAAATCTAGTTCTTTACGTGCTCGGGAAGAAAAAATGGAAGATCAGATTGAGCCCAAAGGTCATATCTCTTCTTAATGGAAAAAGATGTCCCGGATCTTCCTCACCAAACTTAGATATCAAATTAACTCCTTCCATGTTTGACATGCAAGAAATATCGAGAAATCATGAATACTCACATCTTCCTAGGAGCTTTGGAGTAAAAATGGGGAAAAAATCATATACAGTCCAAAATCTGCCGATGATTTCTATTTTGAAATTGGATCATCCACATGGGAGATCCATTTTAAAATGTGCTATGGGTTCCCTTCTTTTTTACAACTTTTGGAAAAATATAAAATTTTCACATTTTTCTCACACCTCTGCCCTTGAAATGAACTCGACACGTGTCTTGAGGTGGGTCCCAAAGGAACCATGGCTAAATTATGCTATTTCACCTCTTTTTTGGAAAAGGGAAATTTTTGAGTTTTCCCGTAACTCCACCTTTCCGCTTCTAGTCCCATGTGGGTCCCAGTGGAACCACACTCCCTTTTTCACTTTTAACTCCTTTTCCCACAAAGGGAAAATTTCCCATTTTTCCTCCAAAGGTCCACACCTCTACCATTGACTAGAGAAAGTTTTGACTTTTCTCCATCAGGCTCGAAGGTTATTTTGATGATTTTAGTCATTTGAATATCAAGGGAAAAAATCCAAGTTGCCCCCGATGGTTCACCTCCCTTCCCTTTTGACATTTTCAATGGAAACTTTGACCTCCTTCTGTCGGGCTTGTGGCCATTTTGAGATTTTAATCTTTTGATGAAAGTGAAAAAATACAAGTTACCTCCGATGGTCCACTTCCCCCCCCTTTGACTTTTCAAAACTACCGTGTCACTATGGTACATCTTGAGATGGTCCCCAAAATTGATACCTTGAATGAGCACGGGCTCACCACATTTCCCAGGCCTATTAGGAAGTTCTTTGAAAAAACTAAGGAAAGAAAACTTGGCGAAACTTCAACGTGTCAAGTATGGTGCAACTTTAAGAGATTTTTAAAGCTTCAAAATGATTTGGTAGGGGCGTGTGTCCATTCTAGAATTTTACTCCATTTTGCCAAAATGGAAAAATATCCAACTTTCCTCGAAGGCCCGCATCTCCACCTTTAACTTTTCCACGTGTCCTTCTGTGGGGTCAAAGTAAGACTTTTTCCCTGCCACTTAAAATTTACTTTAATCTTCTACACAAATCTGGCGAGGCCACGGCGGGTTCAAAAAAATTTTCCAAAGTGGCCAAAAAGAAAAAGTTTGAAAACAAACCCACCGCACCCCAACCAATTGGAAGAAGCCACGTAAGCACCAAAAGAACCAACCAAATTTGAAAGCTACGGGACCAAATTTTCCTTTTTGCCAAAAAATCAAAAAGCAGTAAGTTAAAGCATTTATCCACCGACCCCTGACCAACCAAAAGAAGCCACATTTCCTAGTTTATGCAAGAATGCAAATTTGATAGGAGAAATGCACCACAAACCGTAAAATGCGTAGAAAAATGACCATTTTGAGACCAGAGATGAAATTTTCTCCAAGGGCAGAGAATTTAGAAATGTTATAAGGCTCAAATACATTCCTCCATGTTACATCCATTCATCCTTCTTCAAGTATTTAGGGCAAAAAATGACAAGGGTAAAAATCCTGATCATTGTGAAAATGGAAAGAATGGGAAAGCCCAAGTTTTTAGATGAATGAGAGAAAGGGAGACCCAAATTACAGACCTCTTCGAGAACCGAGAAACAAGGAGCTAATTATGGATCCATAAGTGATTTTAGGCTCAGGAACAAATTGATTATGGTAACAAAAAGAAAGGAAGTGACTTCTCAAGCAAACAGGAGGATAAAATATAGCAAAGATCGTAAAAGGAAAAAAATTCAAAAGGAAAATGGGGTGAGACAAATTTGAGCACCAACATCGGCTCCGACTCAGGGATGGGAACTCCTGTGAGTGCCACAAGAACAAAGGTAGACCAAGTGCCAAAATATCCATTGGGCAAAGGATTCATCTGCAGAGCACAAACTAAGACCATCCCCAAAAAAACAGAGAAACTAGTAAAAAATAGGCCACCAGGGGGCCAGAATAAAAAAAACATGAAAGAAGAGAAAAAACCAACAAACTATAGACTCTACAAAATATTTTTAACCTTGATTCAAAGAAAAAAATCAAGGAAAATTCAAGTGCCTACCATCCTGGATATGACCATGCCAAGAGGTCTGATATGTTTTCATCAACTGAAATATACCTCTTTTTCTTCTTTGTTTAGTTTGTAAACCATCCATTTTCTCTAAAGCTCCTCCATTGTGTTTAAGTCAAATTCTTTAACATTTTCAAGGCTGAATCATAGACCAAATTCCCAGAAAAAAATCATACTTAGGATCTCTATTTTCAACACTTTCATACTCCCTGAAATCCAAAAAACTCACAAAATTGTTAAGATCAACATTTTCTTGCAAAAATTCATAAGATGCATTGCTTGGGTCTTCAATCAAGTACAACATCTTCTTCTCTCCATATAATTTCACCAAGTTTCCTTCAATGGGGATAGTGGCATAAGACATGTCCATTTGCACACTACCACCAACACTTGCTGCCCACTTTCTTGACAACAACATCCCCCACTTGGCAGGGCAGTCAATAATCACTACATCAAGTTTTAAGTTCCTTCCAGGATAAGATGCAAGTTACACAACCAGAATTTGACACATCCCACCACTGGCACCTCTCTAGATTCCATGGTAGTGCACTTCCCATATGTTGTTGTTACTTTGATACCTAATTCATTCATGACCTCAAGAGGCATGACATTACATGAAGCTCCAGAATCAAACATACAGTTATGTAACAACTTGTCTTTGATAACCAAGGTAGTGAAGAATGGATCCACATTCAGCTAGGATTTAACCAAAGAAGTTCCTAAATAAACCTCTTGGTGGTTCCCCATCTCTTCCAACACTTGTGGCTTTTCCAACTCTACAACTAGTAAGGGGAATCTCAACCTTGTTTACATCTCTACCTTGTATGATCTCTTCCTCTTTGAATCCTAAATATTCAAAATCCCTCTTCTTGTGCTCGGGATCCTAAGCAAGCTCAACAATTGGGACAGGAATTTTGATTTGACTCAAAACTTGGGCAATGTCATATGGAACAAATTTGGGTAAAGCAACACTAGGAGAAAGATTGGAAAATTCATCAGATGGAATGGGATTCTTTTCAGTTTGGGCATGGGGAGGAACACAAGTTTTGCTTGGGAAACAAGCTCTCTGCCAGATGCATTTTTCTTTGGGGTTTCTTTGGTAAGCAATGGAAATTTTGACTTGGCTTGTGGCCCCTTGGCAGCTTTACTTCTAGTATTGTGCTCCTTTTCTTGGGAAACTACAACATTCATTAATAGTTTCCTATCTTCTTCTGAAGGAACTCCTCCATCATACTTTTCAATCATTAATGCCCTCAAGTATTCAAAATCATTAGTGGGAAATTCAAAAGCTTGTACAGTGTCTACTTCTAAAGTATGAGAGGGAGGAAGAAGAGGTACCCGTGGATGCAATCCCAAAAACAACAACAGTTCTAGCACTTATTACCTTAGTTGAAGTTTCTTCCCTTGGTGAACTTGCAGGGATCTCCATCATGCAGGCATCATCATCAATTTCATCATTTTTGCTTCTTCAACTTCTTGTTGATCTACCTCACATGGAGCATGGGGCATGAAACATCTATCACACCAATCAATGACATTTGTCTCCTCCACAATAAAAATATGGCAGCCAAAGGATTAGGCACCATTCTATTTTCCCTAGCTTGGGACTGTCTTATTTCCAAATCCAACAGGTCCCTTGCCTCTATCATCATATCTTTGGTGATTTGTAAACCTGTCTTGGCTTTGTTGCTTGTGTTGACCTTGTGAACTCTACCCAATTCCCTTTTCTACCCGGGCTAACTTTGTATGATATTTCTTTGACAACCCTTGCCAAATTTTTCACAACTTCCTCCAAATCAACAGCCTTACTTGTTTGAGGATTTTCTAGGTTATTAGTTTTACACCATCCCTTTTTGGAGGCTTTCAAATTTCCTTGATGTTATTCTCAATTTGCGAGAGCCATGGTGAAGTCCTACCCTCAAATTAGTAGGGTTTTTGTCCCTCAAGTAAGCAACCTTTTTATCAAATGCATCGAATATTTGATCAAACATGATTCATCACATGGCCTCATCCTAACAGAAATCTCCTCAAGGTCTTGTTAAACCTTGTGTTGAAATCATGTACTGACTCATTAGGATTCTTCTTGATATTTTCAAATTCTGATAGAAGAAACCTAGGGTCAGTTCTATCACCATATTGCAATCTAAATGCATTGTTCATCTCTATCCAAGAATCAATGGAATTATCTAGAAAAGCTTTATACCATTCCCTTACATCCTCTTCCAAAGTATGGATAAACAATTTGATATATACATCTTCATGTTCAATCTCAAAATCTTCCATCATATTGAAAAAAATTTAGATGTTGATCACAAGTTATAACATTATTTCCTTGGAACTTTGGTAATCTATTTCCTTACATCTTGAGGCACTACATTTGGATAACCAACCATTCCCACAAAATTTATAGGTCCAAAGGTATTTACAAAAAATGGAGGTCTAGGTGGGGGATGGGCCATGTTGATTTCGAGGAGGTGACCTTGGGGGAGAAAAATTGATAAGGGGTAGGGGTTTTGAAAACACAGAGTATATATTTCAAAATGGATATCCCCTAAAGGCCTTGTTTCTTGGAAAACCCTATCAACTTCTGAAAAGACAAGGGCAGAATGAGAAGAAAACTTTTCAAAATCAAATGAAGGCCCTCTCCAGTTGGAGAATTCAATTCCACAAAGAGGCTACCTGATTCAGAAGCACTTGAATGGTAGTATTCAATGATAGGCCGATCACTTTCATCAATGGAGATCCCTTTTCTTGCCTACTAATCTCCAACAACTCTCCAAGATTTTCTTCTTCTAATTTTTTTTCCTAGCTCTGGAAATAGTGTCCTAGTAGGATCCTTAGAGAAGAAAGATCTTCTTCCTTCTAGTTTTACAAATATTAGTAACAAATCTTACTTTGACAAAGTTTTAAGACACTGGTCCTTATCAAAACCAAATCAACAGGAGTCGCCACTAAGGATTTCCACCTTAGTTGTGCAAATACACTAAAATATGATTTGTTAATACTAAAAACTAGAAATAGGATGATCTTACTTTTCATTACCCAGATTTATCAATGAAAACTAGTACACTAGGTGTGGAAACTGAAAGAATTACACACAACACTTGCAACTTTGAATACTTCTTATAGGCCTCAACACAAGATCATGTTTGAACAATGTATTAGCATTCAGAGCATAAAGGAAGTATTTAACAAGGTCTAAATGTGAACTATAATCTTTTCAATTCCAAACAAATGGTGCCCTAGGTTTTTGGTACCCAAATTGATTCTCCTCAAAGTCCGAGCAACATCACTAATTTTACAGAAGCTTAGAGACAGATAGATCATAATGAGTCATTTTGTAGATGGAGATGAGATCTAACTAGCCCTTTGTCACTCAAATGTGGAGAAATGGATAGCACCCTCAAGAGGATTTGATCTATCCTCACTATTTTAGGTTGTGCCTTTCAACCAAGGTAAGAGAACTCTTTTGTAGCCTGTTGTTTATGGAGGAGATGGAGATGTCCTTCTTTATGAAGTTGTTAAGGAGACCTTGAAGAAAATATGATCAATGAAACAAAATCTAACTCTCACGAGTTGTCACTCTAGATAATGGAGATACTTTCTAAGTAAGGTTCAGGCCATTAAAGACAATGAAAAAATGATTGTTTCTGCATGTTTTGGTAGTAAAAATTATGCATTTATATACACATGAAAAACAAGGGTAGTATGGGTAGGATTGGTTGTTTTAAATGAATTTTGGTGGAGGTGAGGTAGAATGAACTTGATTTGCCAAATCTTTGAAATTTTTTACAAAATGGAAAGCTTAGACAACATAATGCTTCAGAATAGCTAAAATGTTCCTTTAACTAGAATATGTGCTTCAATGGAGGCCCAGATTAGCACTTTTTCACACAATCTATGAGATTCTAACATGAAGGCTCGAGTTAGAAGACCCAATAAAACATCAAAATCTAAGATCAATCATGTCAATAGGAGAAAAGTGATTTTAAATCATTTTTTCAATAGATGAAAGAAAAAATGAAATTGAAATATACTAAACTATCAAAGGATTGAAATCTATCTGATTGAGAGTGATTTTGATGCAAGATTACAACAGGAACAAGAAAAATCATTTGCAGACATTCAGAAATGAAGCAGACACAATTTTGTCCAAAAATGACACAGAATAACTCAATTTTGATTAAATTTATCAGCAGAGGAAAGTTTCTAGAACAATCTTAGAGGTTTTCAATGGCTGTACAATCACAAACACCTTGACATGATCAAACTTAATACAAAAGAGATAACCAGGTTTCTCAGACGGCTTCTCAAAAGACAAGCTTTGTCAAATTTTCCTCTTAGGAATTTTCTTCACCTCTAACACTCCAACCATTTGCACAAAAAATTCATGCAATTTATAACATTTTCCACATATTTTTTTCCCCCAAAAAATCTAAACATTGAGTGTACCAGTGCTTGCCATGACCTCCATCAAGATTCATGGAATCGAGATCTCGTAAAAAGTTTTCGGTGCTCAAGGGGGCAGATCTCTTTGAATATCACCCACATTCAACTCTTCCTTTTGGTAGATCACTCTTTCTTCCATTCGCCAACAACTTCCACCCCTAATCTATCAATTCCGGTTCTTTGCATGCTCAGGAAGAAGAAATGGAAGATCAGATCAAGCCCAGAGGTCATATCTCTTCTTAATGGCAAAAGATGTCCCAAATCTTCCTCACCAAACTAAGATATCAAATTAACTCCCCTTCCATTTTTGGCGTGTAATAAATATCAAGAAATCATCAAGAATCACATCTGCAGGAGCTCGAGTAAAAATGGCGGAAAAATCGAATCAGACACACAATTGTCATTGATTTCTATTTTGAAATTAGACCATCCACATGGGACATCCATTTTAAAACGGGCCTGTGGGTTCCCTTCTTCCTTTTACAACTTTTAGGAAAATGTAAAATTTTCACATTTTACTCCACACCTCCTTCCTTGAGAAATGAGCCTCGACATGTCTTCCTGAGGTGGGTCCCAAAGGAATCATGGCTAGATTCTACTATTTCACCTCTTTTTTCGAAAAGGGAAATTTTTCCAAGTTTTCCCAACTTCACCTTTCCGATTCTAGTTTTTTTGTGTGGGTCCCAGTGTGAGCAATGCTCCCTCTTTCACTTTTAACTCCTTTTCTCACAAAAGGAAAATTTCCCACTTTTCCTTTGAAGTTCCACACCTCCGCCATTGACTGGAGAAATTTTTGACTTTTCTCCATCGGGCATGCGGATTATTTTGATGATTTTAGTCATTTGAATATCAAGGGCCAAAAAATCCAAGTTTCCTCTGATGGTCCGCTTCCCCACCCCTTTGACTTTTCAAACCGCCATGTGTCACTATGGTACATCTTGACATGGTCCCCGAAAATTTGATACCTTGAATGAGTGCAGGCTCACCACGTGTTCTAAGCCTATTAGAAAGTTGCTAAAACAACTATGGAAAGAAAACCTTGCAGAAACTTCCACGTGTCGCTATGGCATAACTTCAAGAGCCTTATAAGGCTTCAAAATTATTTGGTGGGGGCACACGTCTAGTTTACAATTTTACTCGATTTTGCTAAAAGGGAAAAATATCCAACTTGCCTCTGAAGGCCCGCATCTCCACCTTTAACTTTGCCACGTGTCCTCTCGAAGTCAAAGTAAGACATTTTCCCCATGCCTCTTAAAATTTGATTTAACCAAAGCTTGGCATGGCCACGGGGCGGGTTCAAACTTTTTTCCAAAGTAGCCAAAAAGAATAAGTTCAAAAACAAACCCATCGTGCCCAAACCAATTAGAAGAAGCCACATAAGCACCAAAAGAACCAACTAGATTTGAGTGGAGCTACGGGACCAAAATTTCCTTTTTGCCAAAAAGAAAAAAGTGATAAGTTAAAGCATTTTCCCACCATCCCCTGACCAACCAAAAGAAGCCACATTTCCTGTCGATGCAAGAATACAAATTTGACTAGGAGAAACACTTGTCAAACCGTAAAATGCAGAAAAATGACCATTTTAACCCGGAGATGAAATTGTCTCCAAGGGTAGAGAATTTAGAAATGTTATAAGGCTAAAATGCATTCCTCCATGCTACATCCATTCATCTTTCTTTAAGTATTTAGGGAAAAACGACAAGGGTAGTAAATCCTAACTGTGAAACATGGAAAGAACGGGAAATCCCGAGTTTTTAGATGAATAGGGAATGGGAGACCCAAATTACAAACCCCTTTAGAGGAACTAAGAAACGAGGAGCTAACTATGGATCCATAAGTGATTTTCACTCAAGAAGTTGATTATGGTAACAAAAGGAAGGTAGAGACTTCTTAGGCACAACACGGGGGGATAAAATATAGCAGAGTCCGTAAAAGGATAGATTTTCAAAGGAAAAATGGGGTGAGACAATTTTGAGCACCAACACCACTAACCCGTAAACCTTTCCTTTCATCAAAATCACCTTTGTTCAAAAAAAGAAATTTTGGAAAATTTCCCCATAGACCCGCCGCCCGCTTTTACCTTTTTGGTTATTTTTCACGGCCGTGCGAGGCCCACCACAGATTAACTCAACCTTTGAAACTTTTGGGAAAATTTTATAAGTTACCTTCACCACTCCTTCGACCTACAACCAATCAGGTGCTACCATGTGGTGACATAATGCATTGACGGAGGAGCGGATCCCCTTTTTATTTTATCATTTCAGAAATTTTTGATAAAAATTTCCTAAATTCTCCCGCCATCCCACCAATCTGCATCCAATGGAAATCTGACACATGGCGCTTGTGAGGAACCGTGGAGCGTGGGTGGGTTTTAATCCCATGTGCCTTTTTAACCCTTAAGGAAAAAATGCTTGTTTGTCCCCGCTAACTCGCTTCCCCACGTTGGCTTAGAACGTGCCACATGTCCCTTGCGGCCCAGGGTATAATATCATTTTTCGAGCACGGAGTCTGTAACGGACTCGCGGGCGAGCGGGGGTAAAGTGTGCTTTTTGCTCCAAGCACCTAGAATCCAACTTCCCTCCCCAACTGCCGACCCAAATTCACTTGGAGAAATTTTTCCTCCCACGACACAGGAGGCCCACTCATGGGAAAAATTTCCTCCCGGGCCTTGAGCCCACATATGGAAAGTTTTCTCCTAGGTGAGTAGACCAGGCTCTTGGGAAAATTTTCCTCCCAAGGTCCGTCGAGCCATAACTTGAGAAATATGAGGAGTTAGGACTTATTTATATCACCGGAAAGGTGAGAAAATTTCCTATCTAATGGGAATGTTTTTAGGAAGTTTGGGTGTGTTAATTTTGAGAAAAATAAAGGTTAATATTTTAATCTGTTAGAGAGTGCTATAGTGAGAAATTATCCGCTTAACCTAATTGATTAATATAACCCTAAGTTTGGGCCTTGTCATATTTTATAATATTCGCATTAATAAAACTATAAGCTATTAATAGTATTTGACCTTGAAACTTGCTTGCGACAATTGTTGTTTTGTAACATGGTTGTAGACTCTTTTAAGAAAAAAAATATTTCATAATTTTCCTAACTAATCCTAGGTTGTTCTTGGGTCTCAAATGGGTTGTTTTAGCGGTGTTACACCAATTGTCCCATAATTTCATCTCCCACACCCAAATTAATGCATACTACCCAACCACACAAAATCACATTCACAAACTTCATACTAAATTAAACAAGCATAATAAGAAAAATACAAGGATGGAGATCCTACCTCTCCATCAAGCTTCCAAGAAAACTTCACTCCACAAGTCTTTCACACCTCCAAGCCAAGAAAATTCCCAAAAGAAACTCCAACAAGCTCCCAATTTCAAAAATGCAAAGTAAGAAAATGAACAAGTAACCCCCATTCCATCAAAATCCATCAATAAATAGAAATGGAATGTGAGGATGATGAGGTGGCTTCATGTAGGATGCCACTTCATCATTCCTCCATTCCCACACACAATTCAAACACCATGCCCAAGACAATAAATGGGCATGTAAGAATTATAAAAACCCACATGTCACTCAAAATTGTACAACATTCCTTCTAAGGAAACAATTAATTCGGTAAGTAGAAAGTGCAATTATTTTTACTATTTTACACTAAAAAAAGAATAAATAAGTCAAAAATAAACTCCCAACCCATAGGTAGGGTTTTGGGTGAATTTAAGAGAAATGGGACAAGCTTAGCTTGTCCCACAAGCCTCCAAAAAGTCCTCCCAAGTCAAAATCCGAATTTTGAAGTTGGGGTGGAGTACATCACACAAAAACCAACATAAATCTCACTTACATTCACAAGATTTCAAGGACTATCTATCCTGTTAATTGTCCAATAGTCACATCTTAATTTTAGTTAATAAATTAAGTAGGATTAGTTTAATTAAGACACATTATTAATTGCTAAAAAGTTACTACAATTTCCAATAGTTAGAACATAACACAAAATAAAAACACACAAAAAATTAAAAGAATATAACACTACCCTCATGGCCACACATGCGAGGTCACCCCCCATGGGAAACCTCCTAACTAGGAATCCAACAACAACGAAACATAACATTAAACAAGTTGTAAAATTTATGCCACGTTTCTCAACACCTGACATCCCTCTGTGGTAGGTCCCCTATCCTCTTTCGATGTATGTGATAAAATTTTCTGCAACACAAACAAAATACCTCTCCAGCCTTTTGGTTGTATTAACAACATTGAGACAATATAAATATAAAATCAATAATCATCATTCGACATTAGAAATTCTATCATCTAGCATCATACAATTAATTCGATTTTGGCATCCATAAAATCATAATTCTACTCAAAACATCCAACATAGGTTATGCATCCAAATTACGACATGTTAGTACAAAAATCGAATATTGTAACTCAACATATATAACTGTCTATCATCACCATCTAGTGCATCATAATAAAAATGTAAACCACATAATGTCAATAGTCTAAATATCTGCATAGTCCATCATCTACTGATCAAAATATAATACTCAAATTTCTAAGTATCAGTCCAACAGTAACAACATCAAAATGAAATAGTGTCGAAGAGGAGTGGGAACTACATCACACAAAGTCCATCTAAACATAGGGAGAAGAGTATGATATGAAACACCATTCACAAGGTTTGTACACCTTTAACCAAGGTTCTTTATAAGGAGAAAAGGAAAATTAATATTCACATATTCCCATAGACACAACTTCATTATATTAAATAATGTTTCTACTATACATTAAGCATTATATACCTAGTTGAGCCTAAGAAAAGGCTATATCTGATATTCCAAGGAGAGGATTGCAAATTATTTTTAATCATTACTATATGCATATTTCATGATTACATTATATTCAATTACACCTTATGTGCAAGGCGGGGGGTCAAATTTAATCTCAATTCTTGAGCATATACAACCTCACAAAAGGGATGTAAATGTCAATCCTCACTAAGTGACAACGTTACACATTTTCTCACTCCAAACATACACTTTTACCAATTTACCTTACGGTTGGTTAGTGTAGGGTTCAAAACATAACAAAAAAATACATCACTAAAACAATGGTGATTCACACAAATTAACCAAAATGTCTTATGCATGACATATATACAAGGTATAACACAATCGTTACTTTCACAGATTCTGATATATCACATTACCACATTCTACACCCAAATTGCAATCACTCTACAATAAGGATCATACGCTCACCATATGCCCCTAAATCATGACATGAACCATCACATACTACCACGAATTATACGTATGAGGAACACAATGTCTAACATTACAACATATAGTTAATTCACATACAACACGGTGATGTACATAATTAATCACAATACGACGGCAACATCATGATACAATCCAATTCACTATAAACCAATTATGTCATGGAACACATCAACACACCTACATACCACAAAATAATAGGAAACTTCAACACTCTGTAATCCACAACAACATTATTTTCACACACCAAGGAAGCACATCACACGTGAACTTCTCATTGAATCCATGAAAAGGAGAGTGAATAATCTCATCACAAGCACATCAACATGATAACAAATATGCACTAAGTGACATGCACAACATGTGCGTTCATAATATCACAATTACAACATTGTTCACATCACACTTATATCACATTACTCTTCTAATATCCACCACCACCATGCAAAACCATCACAAATCCAGTCTTTCCTAGACATTTTGTAATTCCCACTCCTCTTCTACTCTATTTGAACCGTGTTATCAATTTCAAATTGATTATAATCTCAAAACCTTGTTGTTGTATTCTAGTTAACATACAATAAATGTGCGGGACATCATGATTGCTATTATGTTTTGGTTATTATTATTTTGACTTGTATGTCGTACTGTGGACCCTGATGGGCATTTAAGGATAAGACAATTAGCTAGAATGGTTGCGTTGTCATAAATTGATTGTGATAGCATTACTCTTCGATATTGTTTTGTTTAGTCTATCTCTGTGACTGGACACATAGACACTATTATGCATTATTACTGGCAGATATTAACAGACGAATAACATTAACTCATTATGATAAGGAAATCGAAGGATATACATTACTATAACTGAACTGATTAACTTTTGATAGTCGTTCAGTATGGAAGATAATGATGTGGTGTTATATTAGATGTGTGTGTGTGTTTGTGTGTAATGTTTTCATATTGATTTTTATTAGGATGGTCAAAGTCATTTTTTGATTTCGTTGATATTGAAGGAATTAACAAAATGGTGAACGAATGAAAGTATTGCTTAAGTTAGATGATTTAGTTGGTTATGATCTTAATTGTAAAATGATGTATTAACGGAATCAAAATGTTAGAAATTAATATTAATTTTTGAATCACTTGATCTTAGCAATAGTAGTTATGACATTTCGCATTGAAATTGATATTTAGATATAAGAATTTTATTAGTTCGATATCACTAATATGGCCACTAGGCCAGAAAGGTATTGTGTGATTTTGCAAGTAATTATTTCACAACAATAAACTACGGGGGTAGGAGACCAACAATGAAGGAATGTGGGGTATTGGCAACTAGTCACCATGGCAACTTGTGTTATGTTGTGTGTGTGTCTTGTTTGTTGTTAGGGGTCCCCATTGTAGTGCACACTTCCCTTGACACCTTTTGATATTGATTATGATACTATTGACTATGTTATGGACATTATTATAGTTTTGATTTAGTATGATGTTAGATGTCATATTAGGGATTATTGTTGACTCGATTCATATACGATGCATGATGATTGTTAGAGACATTTTATATATTTAGGATGATATATTTTCGACATGGCTATATTTATGGATTTTGTTTGGACATATGATATTTGGATATATTGAGAAGACCTAGAAATTGGAATTAATTTGATGATTGTATAGTTGTTGATAAAATGGTAAATTATATTGTTGGTTTCCTTGATGTTGTTGTGATTCATATATATAGATGATTTTGGAATTATATTTATATTTATTTTTGATATTCTAGTGTTTCCACGATGCGGAAGGAGGTATTGTGTTTTGCAGGTTAAAATATCACAACAAACATCGGGGGATTGGAGACCAACCACATTAGAATTCTAGATGAATTCAACAAGGTCACCATGGTAACTTGTATTTGTTTATGTGTGTGTGTGTTTGATTGTTTTTATGGATTCCCATGGGGGATCACCTTCGAATGTGACCAAGGGATTTATGTTGTTTCTTTTAATTGGTCCCTTCTTAATGTTGTATGTGTTTTATAAGTGACGTGCTTTCCCTTTTCATTATTGAATTAAATTGTGGTAAATAATGTGAGTAATCATATTGTTAAAATTAATTAATCAAATTGGGTCATAAGAAAGTAATTATTAGAGTTGTTGGCCGAAAATTAAAGTGTTGTAATAAATGTGTAAGTTGATTTTGGAGTATGAAACACTCCACCTTCTTGAAATTCAAATTTTCCTTGGAGGCTGATTTTAGAGGCTTGTAGGAGAAGTTAAACTTGTACCATACCTCTTAAATTTTCATACCAACCTTACCTATGGTTGGAGAGTTTAAATATAGCCTTCATTATGCATTTTTGTAAGTCAAGTTCTATGTTTTAATTGCACTTTATTACATACTTTCGATTTCAGTCCTTATGGGGTGTGGGCTTGTGTCGAAGTGTAAGTAATCTGTCATATTATTCACCCACCTATTTATTATGCATTCGAGAATGAATTTGACCTTGGGTGTTGGATTTTAGGATGTGTGAAGTGGCATCCTACATGGATCCACCTCATCCTCTTCTCTTCCCTCTTCTATATATTCAAATTCCTTGGCTTGTTTTAGGTTGCTTCACTTCTATCACTTCATTTTTGGTGACTTGCTTTTGGTTTTCGAGCTCTTGCAAATTGGGATAAATTTGGAGATTGTTGCATGCTTGTAGATTGTTGATCTCGGGATTTGTTTTACATTGGAAATATTATTTTGTTTGAAACTTGGAACAAACTCCATCATGGAGAGGTAAGATCTTAGCTCTTGTAAATTCTCTCCCTTAATTTTTATGCATATGTGAATGGTTGAATATTTGAATGTTTTCGTTTTATTTGTTGGTTGGTTGGGTAGATGGCCTAGAAATGGTGTAGGAGAAGACGTGGGGTATTTTTGGGAGGCATAAGCATTTTGGGGAGGTATAAGTGTGGAAAGGAGTTGGGATTTGGGTTCCACCTTACAAAGAAATAGCTTGCATTTCTTTACTCATTATGGGGTGCCATAAGAGGTTGGGGAGGCATAAGGAAATGGGAGGAATAAGGGGTACTTGGGGAGGCACAAGGGTGTGTCGGGGTTTTTAAATGATATACTTTGGTGGTTTTCCTCGGTGGTGATACCCATTTCTCCTTGGGAGGCATAAGCAACATCCCCCATAATTTTTCGCTCCATTGGCTTGCATGATGAAGCCTGAGTATTGTTTATTATGTTTTCTTGTGGTTCCAAACTATAATTTTGTTTGGACTCTATTTTGTTTGTCAAAGAATAATTTTGTGTTGTGGAAGCATGTTGTTGCCGTGAGTTGAAACACATGTTCTATTGCATTGTGGTTGGGGCTCAAGGGCCAATGAAGAAAGATGACTTCTCCTTGTCATTGGATGTCTTGGTTGGGTGAAGAGCGTTTTCTTTCCCCCTGTTCTGTTGTGATCAAATTGAAATAAAGAAAATGGAGGATATTCATGTTCTGTTTTGGAGCAGAGGAAAAAGACAAGTTTGATAGTCCTTGTTGAGATTATTCTTATTGTAACCCTTTCCCACTTTGAAGTGGATGACCTTGTACATTATTTGTGATGGAAAGATGTTTTGTATTGGCTATGAAAGTTGCAATTTGAAATGTGAAAGAGATATACTCTATTTTCTAGGTTTTGAATAAATGTGGAAGAAATTGTATTTTGTATATTGTAATTGAGGAAGAAGAAAGAGTTCTAATAGTCCCTTATGAAACTTATTTTTTAGCCCTTACCACCTTGAAGTGGATGATCATGTTTATTATTGTATTGGAAAGACTACTTTGTTTTAGCTATGAAATTCATAATTGATTATGGAAGAATATATCTTGTATTCAATTACTGTGAATAGAAAAGAAAGATATGCATTTGGCATGTTGTATTTTGAAAATAAATGGGAAAAAATTTGTAAGAGATTCGTTGAATTAATAGAAGTGTTTTTCCTTGTTCATATGATATTATTTCCATTGGAAATTTGTGTCTAATATACAATAGGAAATCTCTATTTGTAAAAGTGAAAAGGAAGCACGTATGAAGAAATATTGCACTACTCTGTCTCATTTGAAATGTCTAAATATAAAAAATAAATAAAAAGTTGTATTTTTGTCTCTATCATTTGATTGAAGGAAATGAAACTATTTAAAACTAGCATGGAATAAATTCAATGTTTTTATTGCATGGCAAAAGAGATAGTTTAATCTTTGTTCTTGAAATGTACAAACTTCATTTCTACTTCATTATATACTTTGCAAATTCCTTTTTATCAAATGTCCAAAAAACCCCTACAAATCTATAAGATACAAATGAAATATTCAATTGGACTTAATCGGATCAGAATGATACCCAGACTAAACTTAAACACTCAAGAAATTTTTAAAGAATCTTTCAAATCGAAAGCAATGGAAAAATTACGGTCGTTTCTTATCAAAAGTTGCAAATTTTGAATTATTAATCAATAAAACAAAATATACCTTGCAATCCATCCTAAATTCCTCTAAGATAAATCCTCCATGTTTTCTTGGCATGTTGAGAAAGGAAGGAGGTCGAATTGAACAAAAATTTATAAGTCAAATGTTACTAGTTTTCATTTTAAAATCCTGTAGATCATTTTCATGAAATTTATCCTTTAAACTTTATCAAAATTAAAATATTAAGCTTCTTGTGTAAATAGGACTTTGAGATCTTTCCAAAAAGTCCTTGTTTGCCAAAAACCGAATCCCCAATCAAAAGTTATGGCCTTCTGAAGTTTTACTTCATTTTGGCTTCAAAAAAAAAAAAAATCTAACTACCAAAATTAATTAATAAATTATTCTTGGGTAGACCCATGGGAAAAATATTTCCCTTTTTTCATTTTCCCAAAATTTCTAAAGTCATTATTTCCCCTGCCGCTCATTGACTAACCCGAAAAGATTTTATTTTGCTTAAAAATAATCTAAGTTCAAAAAAACAAAATTGGAATAATTTTCCCACACTGACCCCGCCCCACCATTGCCTTTTGAAATGTGTTTTTGCGGGTGCGTAGGCCTGCAATCCTTAACTTAGCTTTTAAAAATTCAAAAAAATTCATAACTTTCCCCACCGCCCCACACCCAATCAAGTGCTACCATGTGGCTTTACTGAGGTAAGAGACGGAGGCGCGGAATCTTTTAAAACCTTAACACTTTCAAAATTAAAATTTGGAAAAAAATTCTAAGTTGCTCTGGAAATCAGATGACCCGCAGCCAATGTGAGCTCTACACGCGACACCGAGCGAAGTGGTTGGAGCGCATGTTAATTTTAACCCTTGCGCTTTTCGACGCAAAATTCTAGACTTTCCAAGTTTCCTCGCAAGTTCATTTTCCCCACGAATCGGGCTTGACACGTGGTGCCTTAGGAATCAGTGGAGGTGCGGATCATTTTGATCCATTAAATATTTTCAGTAAAAATACTAAATGTCTTAAGTTTTTCTGGACCCGACTTTCCGCTAAAGCTAAGAAATGCTAACACGTGTCCCTTACAGGCTCGCGGGTGCACGGAGGAAGATTTCACTTTTGTCCCAAAAGAGGAAAAGCGCTAAAGTTCTTCCTTGCTCCACCGGCCCACGCATGGGGAAAATTTTCCTCACCAGATCCGCCAACCCAAACGCCCTTGGGGAAAAATTTCTCCCCTAGGCCCACAGGCCCTTCTTTGGGGAAACTTTTCCTCCCAAGGCCCACCGGCCCATAACTTGAGTTTTATAGGGAATTAGAAGGACTTCTTTATATCACTGGAAAGGTGAGGAAATTTCCTATCTAATGGGAATGTTTATAGGAATTTGTAAGTGTGTTAAATATGAGGAAAAATTAGGTTGAATCTTTTAAGAGAGTTCTGGGAGTGGGTAAGTAATAATTTACTTTGATAACTTTAAATATGTATTATTTCCCCCGTAATTAAACCTTGCTCTTGTCTTGGATATTGTGGAATTAAATACCTTGGGTTTTTTGTTTTGGTCCCTTAACCCTAAAATTTTAATCAAGGAATATTTTGCTAAAATGTCAATGTAATCAATGATTAAATTAATCCCTAAGGAGATTTGAGCTAGGTGTGAATTTATCACACTTATTGCTTTATAATGCGGAATTAGTAATTGTTATAATGGGAAAATTTATTAGTTGAATTTAATTGTCCTTGAGAATTTGGTGGTTAACACTAAAAATAAATAAAATAAAATAAAATTATTACATAATTTTTTCTAACTAAACCTAGGTTGATCTTGGGTCTCAAGTGGGATATTTTAGCTGACATTACACCCATGGGGAGATTACCTCAATTGTGACCGAAGGGTTTATGTGTTGTTCTCTTATTTTTCCTTTAATTATTTTAGTATGTGATTTTATAGTGATGTATTTTCCCTTTATTAATTAATTAATTTGTGTCTATATTAGTAAATTAATCATGGTGCTTGTAGTGCCCACTTCCCTTCGACACTTTTGATATTGATCATGATACTGCTGACTATATTATGGAAATTATTATAGTTTTGATTTAGTATGGTGTTAGATGTCAAATCATGGATTATTGTTGACTCTGATTCATATATGATGCATGATGATTGTTAGAGACATTTTATATAGATGTTGACATATTGTTGGACATGGTTTTATATATATTTATGGATGTTGTTAGGACATGTGATATTTGGATATATTGAGTAGACCGAGAAAATTGAATTTAAAATTGATGATTATATAGTTGCTGATGAAATTGTAAGTGATATTGTTGATTGTCTAGATGTTGTTGTGATTCATATATATATTGATGATTTTGAAATTATATTATATTCATTTGGATGTTCTGATATGGCCATGAGGCCAAAGGAGGTATTTGTGTTTTGCAGGTTAAAATATCACAACACATAGGGGATTAGAGACCAACCACTTTGGAATTCTAGATGAATTCAACAAGGTCACCATGGAAACTTTATTTTTGTGTGTGTGTGTTTGATATTTGTTAGGGATTCCCATGGGGGATCACCTTCAAATGTGACTAAGGGGTTTTATGTTTCTTTTATTTATTTTCCTTGGTTTAATGTTGCATGTGTTTATTTTGTGGTGCTTTGACCCCTTTCCTTATTTATTAAATGGTGTGTTAATTAATGTGAGTAATCATATTGTTAAAAATTAATTAATCAAATTGGGTCATAAGAAAGTAATTATTAGAGTTGTTGGCCTAAAATTAAAGTGTTGTAAGAAATGTGTAAGTGATGTGTAAGAGATGTGTAAGTTGATTTTGGAGTATGAAACACTCCATCTTCTTTGAAATTCGAAATTGTCCTTGGAGGCTAATTTTGGAGACTTGTGGGACAAGTTAAACTTGTCCCATACCTCTTAAATTTATATACCAACCTTACTTATGGTTGGAGAGTTAAATTTAGCCCTTCTTTATTCATTTTTGTAAGTCAAGTTGAATGTTTTTATTGCACTTTTCTTACATGCTTTTAATTTCAGTCATTTAGGGCGTGGGCTTGTTTTGGAGTGTGTAAGTAAACTATCATTTATTAACCTGCTTATTTATTGCACCTTGGAGATTGAATTTGAGGATGTGTGATGTGTCATCCCACATGGATCCACCTCATCCTCTCCTCTTTCCTCTTCTATATATTCAAATTCAATCACTTGTTTTGGGGTTACACTCCTTTGGTTACTTCACCTTGCATTGCTTCCTTTTGTGTGACTTCTTTTGGTTTTAAGTTTTCTTGCTTTTAGAGGAGATTGGAGATTGTTGAATACGTGTTGATTGTTGATCTCTTGGATTGATTTGCATTGGATTTTTTTTTTTTTTTTTTTTTGAAACTTTGGAAAAAACTCCATCATGGAGAGGTAGGAGCTTTGCTCTTTAAAATGTTCTTCTCTTATTTATGCATATGTAAATGTTGAGGATGTTTTGATATTGCTTGTTGGCTGGTTGGGTGGATGGCCTAGGTATGATGTAAGAGAAGACTATGGGGATTCTTGTGGGGATGCATAAGTTCTTTGGGGAGGTATAAGTGTGGAGGGAGTTGAGATTTGGGTTCCACCTTACAAAGAAATAGCTTAAATTTCTTTACTCGTTATGGGGTTCCATAAGAGGTTGGAGAGGCATAAGGAAATGTGAGGAATAAGGGTAATAGGGGGAGGCATAAGGTCATGTTAGGGATTTGAAATGATATATATTTCAACGGTTTTCTTTCACGTGGTGATACCCATTTCCACTTTGGGAGGCATAAGTAGCTTCCCCCATAGTTCTTTCTCCTTTGGCTTGCATGATGAAGCCTGAGTTTTGTTTGTTGTTTTCAATTGGTCATAAACCGTATTATGTTTTGCACTATGTGTTGAATATGAAATATTTCTTGTGTTTTGGAATTCTTTTGTTTCCATGAGTTGAAAAACATTTCTTATTACAATGTGGTTGGGGCTCGGGGGCTAATGAAGAAGTATGGCTTCTCCATTTTCATTGGATGTCTTGGTTGGGTTGAGAGCATTTTCTTTCCACTACTTCTATTGTGACCAAATTGGAAGAATGAGAAATATGCATGTTGTTGTTCTGGAGCTGAGATAAAGATAGTTTGAAAGTCCCTTGTGAAATGAAATATTATTGTAACCTTTCCCACTTGAAGTGGATGAACTTGTAAATGTTTGTAATGGAAGATTTTGTATTGATTTGAAATTTGTAATTCAAAATGTGAAATAGATATACTTTGTTCTCTATTTTTGAATAAATGTGGAAGAAATTGTATTCTGTATATTGTAATTAAGGAAGAAGACAAAGTTCTGATAGTCCCTTGCGAAACTATTTTTGTAAACCATTTCCCCACTTGTTATGGATGACAATTTAATATACATTTTGTGCTAAAGAGTTACTATGTTTTGGAAATGAAATCCCTTTTGAATGTGAAAGAAATGTACTTTGTATTCTGTTTGTAAGAAGGAATGTAATGAGAAAGAGTTGTGATTGTAAAGTTGTATTTGATCTATATAAATAGAAGTGGTTACTTTTTTCAAATGATATCGCTTTCATTATAAATATTATTATTTAATGTAATTTTAAATTTTGTTGGAAAGATGAAAAAAGTGAATATGTATGAAGAAATGTCATAATGCTCTGTTCTTTAGAAATGAAAGTTTTGAAAATTAGAATTGTAATTTGGCATTTGAATACGTTGATTTGAATCAAATTAATGAGTTAGATTGGATATGGAATGATTTCTAATACTTAGAAGATGATAAATGGAAAATAGATCCTTTCGAATTTGATCTTTGTTAGATGTTTTCAAAACTAACAAATGTATTATCAAAAAATGTACAGAATGACCATGCAGACTAGGAAAGACATTTGAAACATTAATACAAGCTAAGAAAGATCAAAACGATCCCAAAAAAACTATAATACTTAAGAAATTTTCATAGAACCTTTCAAAATCAGGCTCAAGTAATTTCTCAGTCGTTTTTGCTGTTAAATTGGGAAAATTCAAATTGATCTTCAATCAAATGATTTAACCCTTGAAAACTATCCTAAATTATTCCAAGTGAAATCCTCCATGTCTGTTTGACATGTGGAGAAATAATTAATGGTGGATTTGAACAAATATTTGCAAGTTAAAAGACCAGTTCACAATTTGATTAGCAGAAAGACGTTTTCTCAAAATTTACCCTTTAAAATTTATCAAAATCAAATTCCCAAGATTTTTGTGCAAGGAGGACATTGAGAGATTTCCAGAAAGTCCTCATTTTCCAAAAACTGAGTTCCCAATCAAAAGTTATGGCCTTCTGAAGTTTTTACTTCATTTGGCTTCAAAAATAATCTAACTATCAAATTTTAAATGAATAAATTATTCTTGGGCAGGCCCGCGGGCTAAAACTTAATTTTTTCACTTTTTTTCCCAAATGGCACAAAATTATGAAGTTTTTCGCCACTCCACTAACCTGCAAGTCTTCATTTTGTCTAAAAAATGATCTAAGTCCAAAAAGTCAATTTGACAATTTTTTTCTCTGCCACCCCACAACCAATCATTGATCGACACGTGGATTTTTTGGGCATCAAAGGAGGCTCGGATCGATTATAACCTTAAGCACTTTCAAAAAAATAAATTTGGAAAAAATTCCAATTTCTTCCACGGCCTGCGAGCCCGCATGCCCAATCAGTCTTTGCCACGTGGCTTCTTGGGCATCGGCGGAGGCGCGGATCCTTTTAAACCTTAACTCCTTCAAAAGAATTTTTTTGGCAAAAATTCTTAATTTCTTCCACTAGCCCGCCAACCCATAGCCAATGGTTGTTGAACACGTGTCCCATGACGCATCGGTGGAAGCGTGGAAGCAATTTAAACTTTACGCTTCAAAGGTTAATTTTCTTATTTCTCCCCACCGGTCCACCACCCCACGGCCAATGATTCTCGACACATGGTATCGTGCAACATTGGTGGAGGATTAGGTATTTATCAACCTCTATGCCCTTTAATATAAATTCAAAATTTTCCATCTTATCTCCGACGACCCTTCGTCCCACGGAGGCTAGGATTTTGGACACGTGTCCTTAGCGGACCCCAAGTTCAAAATTTCCATCCTTAGCCGTGAAGCCCCACTGCAGACTTGAGGGTGCTTGGAGGTCAAATGCACTTTCTGCCCAAAAGCACTTTGTGAAAATTTTCCTCCCCAAGCCCGTAGGCCCACTCTTGGGGGAAGTTTTCACCCCAAGGCTCGTCGTCCCATAACTTGAAAAATATGAAGAGTTAGAAGGACTTATTTATATCACTGAAAGGTGAGGAAATTTCCTATCTAATGGGAATTATTTTAAGAAGTTTTAATTATGTTTATCATGGAAAAAATAAAATTGAATCTTTAACTAAGTTACGGGAGTGGGTGGGTAAGTAAGAATTTACTTTGATGATTTTATATGTATTCTTTTCCCCCACTTTGTAATTAAACCTTGGGTATTTTATTTTTTTGGTCCCTTTACCCTAAAATTTCAATCAAGAAATATTTAGCTAAAATGTCAATGTAATCGGTGATTAAATTAATCCCCAAGGAGATTTGAGCTAGGTGTGGACTTATTACACTTGTTGCTTTATAATGTGGAATCGATTAATTATTATAATAGGAAAAGTTATTAGTTGAATTTGATTTTCCTTAAGACTTTGGTTGTTAACACTTATAAAAAATTATTCCATAATTTTGTAACTAAACCTAGGTTGTTCATGGGTCTCCAGAGGGATATTTTAGCGGGTGTTACAGTGCTAAACTAATCTTGGATGGGACAAAATAATTCATTTATTAGATTAGATGGATCTTTGGTTTATGTGTTTTATGTTGAGTGTATATGATCTTGAGTGTGGTACACTCTACCTCTCCTTAGAAATTTGGATTTGGCCTTAAGGGCCAATTTTGGAGGCTTGTGGGACAAGTTAAACTTATCCCACACCTCTTAAATTATTATACCAACCCTACCTATGGGTTGGGGGGTTAAAAATAGACCCCATTATGTGTTTTGTAAGGTAAAAGGTGAGATTTGATTTGCACTTTCTTTCATGTGTCTTAAATTTTTTTCCTTATGGGGTGTGGGTTGAAGTGGTGTGTGTAAGAGGGTTGTCATACTTGGGGTTGAGGTTTGACTTGTGATGTGGAGTTGAGGATGAGTGATGTGGCATCCTACATGGAGCCACCTCACCCTCCTCTTCCCTTTTCCTTTATATGCATGTTTAATTGTTGTTTTAGGGGTTACTTGCTCATTTTTTGGGGAATGCTTGTAATTTTGGAGAGCTTTCTTGAGAATGGAGCTTGGAGTGGATGGTGGTTGCTTAGGATTTTGGAAGGCTTGGAGATTTTTGTGTAATGATACTCTTCATTTGTGAGGTAGATCTCCACCTTTGTTCTTACCTTGCTATTTTGTTGTGCTCTTATGTGTAGATGTTGATTGTTACATTGGTTATGCTTGTTGGAAATAGACTTGATTCTTAGGTTGTGGGAGAAATGGAAATGGGGTAAAACTTGAGGGAGGCATAAGATAAATGTTATTGGGATTTTAGGAGGGAGTTGGGTTGGGATGTCCACCTTGTTGATAAATATGTTTTGTATTTATCTTGTTTTTATCTTGAGGGATGCATAAGAGTTTATTGATTTCTTGAGGGAGGCATAAGAGTGGTGTATCTTCTTGGAGGGAGGAATAAGAGTTTTGTGTGTATTGTGATGGAATTTTTGGAGGCTCATAGGTGGACACCCAAGCCCTTGGGAGGCATAAGAAGAACCCCCATGTTCCTTTCTCCTCCGTGACTTTAGCATGAAGCCTTTGTGTTTTGATATTTGTTGGTTGGTTGTAAATAAATTGAAATTGTGTTATTTCATTGTTTGTCTTGATTTTATGTGTGTGTGGAATCTATTTTTGAGTTTCCATGGTTGTCTAAATAGCCCTCATTACTTCCTTGTTAGGGCTCGGAGGCCAATGAGGAAGAAGGTTTCTCTCCCTAATTGAATATTTTGGTTGGTTGGAGAATGTTTCCTACTCCCCCATTTTGTTGTGTGTGTGATTTTTGATGAAGATGGTGAAGTTCAATGGACGAAGTTCCCTTATTGGAGGAAGATATGAGATATTGCAACTTGTTTCTACTATGACTCTTTAACTTGTAAATTGTACCTATAAGTACATTGGATGTAACCTTATATTTTGGTTGATAGTTCTTATAAATGGTTTATTATGGATTGCATTACTTCTTTGAAATGTGAACCTTCTAAGGGTTTTGTAATGAAAATAATAAGATTTCTCCAATCTAAGTTTTCTTGGGAAGTTGTATGGTAAATCCATGTTGAAAAGTTAGAATCTTGAATAGAAATAAAATATTAATCCTCTTGCATTATTGGTAATTATGTTGAATGAGAAAAGGAATAAATGGCATTCAAGTATGTTTTACTTTCTTTTACCCAACTGAATATACAAGAATGAGTAGATGGAACAAATTTTATAAGATAGTTTTACCTTCATTACAATAGAAATTTTCCTTAAGTAAATGAATAAATTACAATTAAGTATACCCCTCTTAATAAGTTTATAAATAAATTGGTAAGTGATAAATTGTTTCAATTCAATAATTGCACAATTTTCTACACTATACTTACCTAGGTGTATGATAATTTATACCCATATGAATTTAAAATTACAAATTTTTCTCCCACAAAATTCGCAACCTCCTTATCAAGGTAAATTTAATTAATAAACAAATACAAATTATTAATATGCAATAAGTGGATATTAATAACATATAGTGAATTTACTATAAATTTATAGTATTAACGTAATCATATTATTAATAAATATTTTTATTTTTCCCTAGTATCAACAAATATGTGGGTGTGTATGTGTGTGTACATTATATCATATATAGATATGTTAATACTTATTAATAAATAAAAGTTCATATTACAAAAGAATCCATTTGAATTGATTTACTGTAGGATTTTTATTTTGATGAATAATATAAAATTAAACAAAAAAAAAAAAAAAAAAACAGAGAAAAACAAATATTTCCTTTTTATAAACCTTATAGAAGTGCATCCACTTTAGCTTTTTGAATGGAATGTTAAAAAAGAAAAAAAAATTATTAATCCCCATATGTGGGAGGTCGTCGCACTTATATTTTAAGAGTTTTAGCTTAAGGTTGGGGAGAGGCGCCGAGGCCCCACCCTACCCCATATTATATGGGGTAGGGATGGGGTCGATGCCCCTCCCTCCAACAATACAAACCCCATATTATATGGGGTAGGGATGGAGTCATGCCATTTAAAACAATTTCTTCCTTTTGTAATGTGCGCAGCCACTGTAAGCAACTTCAATGTGGTCAATGCACACCGCATCGGCCATGTCCTTAATGCGACCTAGAAAAAAAAAAATCAAATATATATTTATATATGTATGTATGTATGTATGTATGTATGTATTGTTTTTTTATTATTAATATTCTGGTTGAAATACTATTTAAAATGGTTTTAAAATAATTTAAGTAATATATTAAAAATATGTATTTATTTTTATATGCATAGCCAAATGGTATATATATAAGCTTGCAATTAAAATTTATACAATGATCAAGAATAAAATGGGTAAATACCCACAACCCAAATAGTGTAGAAAAAGAAAAGAAAGAATGAGAAAATACAAATGATAAATAGTTTTAAAATAAACTCTTGAAGAGGGATGCACACAAATATTTGTCTTGTGTGTATCCATCCCTAATCTTGGAGCTCCTTCCATGACCTCTATCCTTCCTTAACCTGAAAATCCAAAGCAAAAGAAATGAGAGATTAAGTTGAGAAAGGAATATATGAGGACCCATAAAGATATCTAGGGTTACATTTTCCAAACCTAGATCTAAGGGCTAAGAAAAATTAGATCTAAGGGTGTAGGATGAACCCTACATCACTTAAGTGATGGGGTATTTAGGTGGGAATGTTTTAAATAAAATATGTGTGTGTATAATGTTAAATGGGGCCTAAGGGGTTAGACTAAGTTGTGCACCTTGCCCCTTTTAGAATAATGAACTTATTATAAATTGCATGCATTTAAATTATTATCCTAGTATGATTTAATATAAAATTTATTTTATACCTTAAATAAATTATTTTAAAAGGGATTAATGGAGTTAAATAATGAAAAACTAAATGAAGATTATTTAAATAAAATATTTAAGTCTAGAAGAGAAAGAATTAAATCGTAACATTATTTTGAAATTAGGTAAAAAAATATTAGTCTCTAATTTTTAGTCCCGATCGCCATATAATTGTTTTTTTATCGGGATTTAATTCAAATCCTAGGAAAGGCCTTGTAACCTTTCAAAAAAATTATTACATTATTTTTCCTGTTTGCTATCGAGTTTTTTCGAGATATTTATGTGTAAAAATGTGGGCGTTATGAAGTTAAGAACTTGAACCTATGCTCGATACCAAGTGTAATGCACACAATTTTCCCCCAATAAATACAACAATAAAAATACCATAATTATATTTTTGACTTACATTTCTCACTACACAACACCACAAGGGCTCCAAGAAGAGAAACTCAACAATGCATACGACACTTCCATAATTCATTGACTCACATGTACACATACACGAAACACCATATACATGTCGATGCCACAATTTCCCCAATGAACGAATACTAGTAATGACCTAACCACAAGAAAGGGACTCAAGGATTGGAAAACCCACAACACATCATTACCATGATTACATCTTAGTTACGATAAACATTCCAAGAACATTATTGTGAAAGGATAATTTTTTTCTTTTTCCATCTACAAATTCTTAAATTCATTTCACATTCAACTTATAGTTCAACCATTTAAGTTGGCTCTTTATCTCTTACGACAATCTCCATAACTTACATAATTATTTGGCATATTTCAAATTGCATACAAAGTTCTTAATTCGCTCGTTCTTATGTTAAGCTTATGTTTCTCAAATGTTTATTCAATTTTTAAATTTTTCCCTTACTACAATAGTGAATTTGACGTGATGTCAAGACAAAAATCTTAGGATTTGAGGAAGATTTAGATTCAAGATACCTTTTCCCAAAACATTTTTCGATCATGGTATCCTTATTTCCCATCATAGTTAAAATAGTTCAAAAAATTGTTGAATCCATTCAACATTTTCCACATCAAGAAATTTATTTAGATTTATATTTTTATTTTTTTCTTGAATTTTATCACACCAAGGCAATTCATATTCTTTTTAACACAAGTAAATGTCTAATTGAGTTATAAGGACTCCAAGAGCGATATTATTCGTAACCTCAAATCTCATTTTACTCGTATATGCTTTACTCTAACATTGCACTATGGTCTCACTATTGGCATCAATTTATAACAAAAGAGTTACAAAAGTACTTTTCTAATCTCTGAAAGAAGTACATGATTGGAAGCATTAGAACCATACATGAACCACAAGATATTTGTTTTCAAAGTGAGATCCCATGTTTCCCCATTTCACGATTCTACATGAGAAATTTATTTTATTCTTAATTTCATAAGTGGCATAACAAGGAATTACGGAACCAATTTTTCAGTTTCCTGGTTTCTCTTAAGTCAACATCTTTCAAATCAAATTTCGTTTGCAAAGAGTTACTTACAATTTTCTACCCACCAGTTAACCTCAAAATCAATTATGGTTTAGTTTAATTCTAATTTACACTTAGGGATATATGCCCTATAAAATATCATATTAAGGTGTAAAACATATTTACCCTATAAGTCTTCTACAAAGGACCCAAGCACTATACTTTCACTAGCCAAGGTAACACATTTAACTGAGAGGATCTAAAGAGATCAATAACAAGAGTTTAAGTAATAGTACAATTATTTCACTAGCTCCATTGTGTCATCTAGATCCCACAAGAAATTCATTCGATGAAGAAAATTTAATTCTAAATCTTAATTCGTAAGACAAAGTAGTCCACTAGGATATTAAGTAAGTGTTAATTCTACTTACTCCGGATAAAGTTTGACGACGTCGCTAAAAACACATTATATGATGACAACTCAAAATTTTAGCTCTCATTTACTTAAACTAGAAGGTGTCATAAAGTGCAAAGTTATAGTTAATTATACGGTTTCAATTTCTTTTGATCTAAGAAAGATCATGTGAACTAGTTTTAAACTAACGTTGTCTGTTGTGATTATATTTTTTATTACATTTTCAAGGTAAAGAATACAACACACCAATTATTTATTACACATTGTAAATGTACTACAAGATATTAAATTCAAATTCATTTAACATATGTATATATATCAAAAAAATTTACCTTATGTAAATCTGAATTAAAATGCACATTTCCCAAGGTATCCCTAACACTAACATCTCATACATATCACCAAATTTCAAATATAATTTTTTCTAGTAACATGGCAATACATTATGCATATATATACATTCTACAATGACCCATATCAATTATGATAATAAACAATGAATTTCACCACACCCTTTCACCATCTTTCTTGCATCCTGCAAAACCAAGTGAGCATGAAATCAGTGATAAATCGCTAGCATGTCATCCACCTAGATCTAGAATAATTAACATTTTCAGTTTCCATTTACATGAAAATAATAATTTTCATTCGAAAGGAGAAGGTTAGATACATGTATTGATTTCATTTCATTTCAATTCATTTCTTAACCAAGGAGAGAGAAAGAGCTAGGGAGAGAGAGAAACACTATTTTTTCAAAAGTTAAATTTCACACAAGTAATATGATAGATTTTTCAAAATTTATTTACATGTGACAAAAAGTTTCCACAGTGGTTTGGTAACCCGACGGGGCTCCTAGAACTTTCTTTCTTTACATTTTCCTACTAGTTGCAAAAATGTTTAATTTAGGCTTGAAGGCTAAGAAACCACTTTCAGAAATTGTCTTCAAGAGATAAAACACACCATGGGATAGTTTCTAATATTCCTATTATACACCAAGAATTCATTAGAACTCGATAATTCAAAACTAGCAACTAGTTTACGATTGGAGATTAGTTTTACGAAGCCATCGATTGTAAGCGATCAAAAGTTAGCTCAAGGGCTTAGAAAACCATGTTCAAAACTGAAATTTTATGGACGAACGCACGACAAGTAAATTTCCTACAAGCCCCCTATATCTAGAGAATTCGTGCAGAGTCAACAGGGAGAACTGCGTAAACAGGTTGCAAAATGGCGACAAATTTTCTTGAGCCACCGGTCGTAGTTGAGTCAGTTTGACCTAGTCAAATAGTGATCGAGGCCTACGTACCCATTTTCCAAATTCACCATGGATGTGCTTTTCCTAAACCGAAGGCCACGAGAAATTTTCTAGTAAAAATACTAGAGGTTTGTGAAGGTGGTCAAGAATTTCATTTCTCAAGGACCAAACAATGGTTCAAAATGAAAGCCAACTTTTCAATTTTAACAGATTCTTTCAAATTACAAAATGGAGTAATAGGGCTCCTAGAGAAGTGGAAAAGTGAGTGCAAATGGTCACATAGGGTCAAGTTAATGCTTTATGCAACTCTCTACATAACACTTGGAACACATATAATGTTTGAATTCTCTTTTACGAGGCTCAGAGTGTTGTTGTGCAAGTCTTGGAAATTACATTTTTTTTCTAACTTTACTTGGAAGGCAAATGGATTGTTTAATTAGATGACATCATCTAACTCTCATCAATACCACTAGATGCAAGCATCTAATTTGTATTTTCTAGTATCATCGTAAAGGTTATGGTAACATCCACATTTAAAGTTTAAATTGTAATTAGGTTTCAAAAATTACAAGGTGGAATTTATTTCCTTACACTATTTAAATTTGGTTACATATCCATTTGTAATATTATCTAGTGGTTGAATTTTTATATCATAAGGCAAATGAAGAACCAAATTATGAAAAAAATATGAAGGAAAAGGTAACAAAGATTACCATCCACGAGAATGATGCACAAAGCGGGTATGTGGGGCTCCATGTAGTTGACACTCACGATCCATTAAGACCATCGGTGTTGCTGCATCATTGTAAAAGTCACATGAAAACCCAAGCCATTTGTTTTTCACCCATACCTCATCTCTAAGCTCCATCAAAATCCTCTTTTGGGAAAAACCAACATTGATCACACTCAAAGAGACCCATTTTTAATTTATTATTTGAAAGCCACGCCACAAGCGAGTTAAAACTAGTTCACATACTTCTCCCTTCTCCACATTTATCCTGAAACCTTCAATGACCAAAAGATGAAATTTCAAAGTCATTCATTTTCAATCTCAGTCTCACAATGTGAAGCAATGTACCAAAAGGAGAAAGGTTATCGAGGACGTAGAATGTCACTGCATCGTTGGGTTGAAAGTTTCTATAGTTCCCTTCACATTTAATAAAAATTAATTTAAAAAATAGGTATGTATCTAGTTTTGGTGAAAGGGATTTAAGAAGGTAGTTGGAGTTTTATGGCAAGTAGGTGGAGGCAGGTGTGGGAAGGGATGTGGGAGGAGGTAGAAAGGTGGAGTTGCATGGGAAGGTGGAAGGTAGGTAGACCTGTCACTTCCTTTCTCAATAATTCATGCTTTTTAATTGTGCCCTCCAGCTAGTTACCACACAAAACCCAAGAGCACATTGTAAATTTAAATTTGTTTGGATAGTTGTAGTGACACAATTTAGTGCCCTAGCAGATATGTCTATAAAAAAATGTGGGTGCATGTGTGCTAGCAGTGGACAAGTGGGTGAGTGGAAGAATAATTTCCATGTGAAGGCACATGGGCGACTCCTCCCAGATTGACCGACCTGTCATTTTCCAAACACAATAATTTTAAATATTTTAATGAGAATCTAAAGGCACTCTTTGTGAAAACCAAGAAAAAGTTGCAAATTCAACACTAAATGTATAATTGTAGTAGGAGCAGATCCCATGAAATTCATTTGGGTTACTTATCTTTTCATTCACTCCTAAAATCACTCACTGCACATATAACATTGTGTTGGAATATGCACGAGGCGGAGGAGCTATGGCTACCTTGGAAGTAGATATTTCATGGCGGGTGGATAAAGGAGATTATATCCGAGATGTTTCAACACTTTTTTTTATCATCCATGGGAATCATCGGTTCCATATCTCAAGCTTACAGGAAGGACCACACCTCTTTCTATATGATATTGAACTTGGAAAATTACTTTCTTCATCTCATGTATTTGATGGTATTCGAGTGCATGGAATTCATTCCTCTTGTTATATACTTCAAAATTTTGATCCTTCCCTTTCTATGAGAATTTCAGCAGTTACAGTTGTAGTATTTGGGGAAAGATGAGTTAAGTTATTTGATATACAACTTAGGGGAAGATCAGATAGCAATAAAAAGCTTAAAGGGTAGGTTAGTTTGGATTTGTTACAGATCCTTCCTACCTTTGGCCATTGGGTCATGGATGTTTTATTTCTAAAGGGGTTAGACAAGGAGGCCTTCAATAGAAATTATGGGACTAAATAAAATGTGATTCTCACTTTACTTATCATTTGTAGCACGCCTTAAAATCTCCCAATGAGACCCATCAACAAACTAGGTTTAGTTAGAAAATTATGGAATAATTTTATTTTATTTTTAATTCTTAACAACCAAAGTCTCAAGGACAATTAAATTCAATGAATAAATTTTCCCATTATAAAAATTACTAATTCCACATTATAAAGCAAAAAGTGTAATAAATCCACACCCATCTCAAATCTCCTTAGGGATTAATTTAATCATCGATTACATTGATATTTTAGCTAAATATTCCCTAATTAAAATTTTAGGGTTCATGGACCAAAACAATTAAATACCTAAGGTATTTAATTCCATGAGATCCAAGACAAGAGCAAGGTTTAATTACAAGGGGAAAGAATACATATTTTAAAATTATCAGAGTAAATTCTTACTTATCCAATCCTAGAACTCAGGTTAAGGATTCAATATAATTTTTCTCATTATTAATGCACTTAAAACTTCCTGAAAAAATTCCCATTAGATAGGGAATTTCCTCACCTTTCCGATGATATAAAGAAGTCCTCCAAACTCATATTTCTCGAGTTATCACCAATGGAACTTGGGGTGAAATTTTCCCAAGAGCAGGCCTATGGGCACGGGAGGAAAATTTTCACCAACTTAGGCATGTGGACTTCGAGAGAGAAATTTCTCTGGAGGAGAAAAGTGGATAGCGGAGCAGGGAAGAAAAATTTTCCTAGACGTGGGGGGTGGGTCGGGGAAGACATCTAGTGCTTTTGCCCTTTTGGGAAAAAGGCGCAATTTACCTCCGCGCACCTGCAAGCTCATAAGGGGACACGTGTCCAAAAAATTCAAACCAAAGGGAAGGCAGGTCATCGGAAGAAATTAAGAAATTTATTTTTTTTCCAAAAACAATGTTAAGGGATCAAAATGATCCACACCTCCGCTTGTCACCCAAGGTGCCACATGTCAAGCCCTGATTCGTGCAGAGAAAACGGACTTGCGGAGAAACTTTCAAATTTTTGCCAAAGAATTTTAAAACATTAAGGTTGATAAATCAACCACTTCTCCGCCTTCTTATCTTGAAGCCACATGTCAACCAATCATTGGCTGCATGGAGGCAAGCCTAATGGAGAAACTTTTAGAAATTTTCCCCAAAAAATTTAAAAAGTTTAGTTTTAGAACGCGCTGTGCGCCACGGAATTTCTTTTCCAAGGCAAGGACAAGGGTGCGCGGCCATGGAGAAAATTAGGAGTTTTCACCAAAAGCATTTTTAAAGGTTAAGTTAAGGGTTACGGGCCCGCAAAAAATGCTTCCAACAAATGAAGAGGCGGGGCATGGGAAAATTTTCCAAATTTTACTTTTTCTAACTTAGATTATTTTTAGACAAAATGAAGGCTTGTGGCAGCGAGTGGCGGGAAACTTTGTGACTTTGCGCTATTTGTGAAAAGGTGAAAAAGGAAAGTTTTATCCCGTGGGTCCACCCAAGAATATTTTATTCATTTAAATTTGACAATTAGATTATTTTTGAATCCAAATGAAGTAAAAACTTCATAAGGCCATAACTTTTGATTGGGACGTTAGTTTTTGGAAAATAAGGATTTTTGGAAAGTTCTCAATGTTCTCTTTGCACAAGATCCTTAAGAATTTTATTTTGATAAATTTTTAAGGGTAAATTTTGAGAAAATGTCTTTCTGTCACTTAGAGGTACACTAGTATTTTTTTAACTTATCAATTTTGTTCAAATTTTCATTAATTATTTTTCAACTTGCGAACATGCATGGAGAATTTTACTTGGAATATTTTATGATCGATTGCAAGGTTAAATTTTCTTCATTGATTTTCATTCGAATTTATCAATTTTACACAACAAGAAGCTCGTAATTTTTCCTCTACTTGATTTGAAAGGTTCTAAAAAAATCATAATTATTTTGGTTTGTTTGGGGTCGTTTTCACCTTACAAATAAAATTTCATATTTCATTTTTTCTTTTTGATGTTGCGGGGTCATTCTGTTCAATTTCTAATTAATAATTTCCAAAGATGAAAATTATCTAACAGATCTCAAATTCGAATAGATTTAATAACATTTCTTTGACTTTAAACTATGAATTCATTCCAAACCAATCTAACATACTAAGTTTATTCAAGCAAAGTATTCAAATGCCAAATTACAATTCTGATTTCTAAAACATTCAATTCTAAAGAATAGAGTATTATGACATTTCTCCATACGTATTCACTTTTTCGTCCTTCCAACAAAACTTCAAAATACACTCAACAACTAGATTTCAATACCCAATAATTCCATTTGAGAAAACTAATACAATATTTTATTGATTCAAAGAGATACCTTTACAATATCTTCTTTCATTCCTCAATTACAATATACAGAATACAATTTCTTTCACATTCTTTCAAAAGCAGAAAAACAGAGTATATCTCTTCCACAATTCAAATTACAACTTGCATAGCCCATACAGAACATCTTTCCATGAAAAATAATATACAAGATCATCCACTTCAAGTGGGAAAAGGTTACAATAAGAAATAATCTCAAAAGGGACAGTCAAACTTGTCTTTTTTTCATTCCATTCCAAATACATCATGTAATCTTTCTTTTTTCCTTTCACGAGAATAAAATTTCAAAGTATTTCCTTTCAAATTCAAATGGGATTTCATTTCAAAAACATAGTAAATCTTCAGCACAAAAATATTACATTTTCATCCACTTGAAGTGGGAAATGGTTTTACAAATAGAAATATCAAAAGCGATTGTTAGAACTCTATCTTCTTCCTCTGCTCCATAATAGTAACATGAATATCCTCCATTTTCTTAATTTCAATTTGATCAGAACATAACAGGGGGAAAGGAAACACTCTCTACCCAACAAAGACATCCAATGACAAGGGGAAATCGCCCTCTTCATTGGCCCCTGAGCCCCAACCATATTGCAATTAGAAATTCTTTTCAACACATGGCAACAACAGGCTTCCACAACACAAAGATATATTTCTCATTCAAAACACAATCCAAAACAAAACTATAGTTTACAACCACAAATAAAAACAACAAACAATACTCAGGCTTCATCATGCAAGCCAAAGGAGCAAGAAACTATGGGGGATGTTGCTTATGCCTCCCAAAGGGAAAATGGGTATCACCACCTAAGAACAAACCACCAAAATATATATCATTTCAAATCCCTGACATGCCCTTATGCCTCCCCCAAGTACCCCTTATTCCTCACATTTCCTTATGCCTCCCCAACCTCTTATGGTACCCCATAACGAGTAAAGAAATGCAAGCTATTTCTTTTTACAAGGTGGAACCCAAATCCCAACTCCCTCCACACTTATACCTCCCCACAAGAATACCCCATAGTCTTCTCCTACACCATTCCTAGGCCATCTACCCAACCAACCAACAAATAAAACAACACATTCAAACATTCAACCATTCACATATGCATAAAAATGAAAGGAGAGCATTTCCAAGAGCTAAGCTCTTACCTATCCATGATGGAGTTTGTTCTAAGGTTTCAAAACAAAAATATTTCCAATGCAAAACAATCCAAGAGATCAACAATCAACAAGTATGCAACAGTCTTCAATCTTCTCCAAAAGCAAGCACTCTTAAAACCAAAATAAGTCACCCAAAAATGAAGCAATGCAAGTCCCAATAACCCCAAAACAAACTAAGGAATTAGAATCTATAGAGAGGGAAGAGAAGAGGATGAGGTGGATCTAAATGGTATGCCACATCACACATCCTCAACTCCAACTCATAAGTCAACTTCAATCTCCAAGGCATAATAAATAAGTAGGTGAATAAATGACATTTTTACTTACAAACTCAAATCAAACCCACACCTCATAAGGACTTAAATTGAAAGCATGTAAGAAATTACAATTAAAGCATATAACTTGACTTACAAAAATGCATAATGAAGGCTAGATTTAAACCCTCCAACCATAGGTAAGGTTGGTATGCAGATTTAAGAGGTATGGGACAAGTATAACTTGTCCCACATGCCTCCAAAATCAGCCTCCAAGGACAAATTTGAAATTCAAAATAAGGTTGAGTGTTTCTTACTCCAAATTTAATTTACACATCTCTTACGCATTTCTTACAACACTTTAATTTTAGGCCAAAAACTCTAATAATTACTTTCTTATGACCCAATTTGATTAATTAATTTTAACAATATGATTACTCACATTATTTACCACAATTTAATTCAATAATGAAAAGGGAAAGCACATCACTTATAAAACACATACAACATTAACAAAGGACCAAATAAAAGAAAAAAACATAAATCCCTTGGTCACATTCAAAGGTGATCCCCCATGGGAATCCCTAACAACAATCAAACACACACACAACAAATACAAGTTGTCATGGTGACCTTGTTGAATTCATCTAGAATTCCAATGTGGTTGGTCTCCAATCCCCGATGTTTTTTGTGATATTTTTAACCTCCGCAAAATACAAATACCTCCTTCGGCCTCATGGCCATATTAGAACATCTAAATGAATATAAATATAATTTCAAAATCATCAATATATATATGAATCACAACAACATCCAGACAATCAACAATATCACTTACAATTTCATCAACAACTATATCATCATCAATTTTAATTCAATTTTCTCCAAATATAACATTTCCTAACAAAATCCATAAATATATATAACCATGTCCAACAGCATGTCAACATCTATATAAAATGTCTCTAACAATCATCATGCATCATATGTGAATCGAGTCAATAATAGTCCATGCTCTAACATCTAATCATCATACTAAATCAAAGTCACAATAATGTCCATAATATAGTCAACAGTGTCATAATCAATATCAAAATGTGTCGAAGGGAAGTGGGCACTACATCCCCCTCCCCTTAGACTTGATTTCCTCCTAGAAGTCACTGGAAAGAGAGATAGGAACAAATGCAATAGAAAAGGGATCACTCCATTATGGGATTACTTGCTTCGAACAAGTGTGGGTCTACAGAACCCAACTTTGGTTCAATGCAATTCAGCAAGAAGAAGGGAGATTATAAGGGATGAGTTCTAAACTTTCTTCATGCAAGGCTATGAACATTTAAATCTAGAGAGTAACTTTACGCTATCAACCAAGATACAACACATAACAATATAACATGAAGAGTTCAAAAGAGTCTTAATAATAACCACCAAGTATAGGAATAATAAGGAGAATTCCATGAGTTTGAGAAAGACCGCATAGTTTCCCATAGAACACAACATATTGTAATAACAAAATTTAAAGTTTATACTAAGGTTAAGTCATGATTTCAAGGTTCATTGTCTAGACAAGGCTAGAAAAAATTAACTATGACCAAATTTGCACGAGGAACAAGTCTACTCAAGCTCTCACAATCTTGGGATCACACAGGATGAGGTTAATCCATAAGGAAGGACACCTAAATCAGAAAAACATTTAAAATTGAGAAACTTATACAAAACAAGTACTTCCATAACTCGAGAGGGTACAATTAAACTTTCTTGGTAATACTAAGTGAATTCAAGACCACAAGGTTTCCTAAACCCTAACTTACACACTAAAAAAATATCAAACACACAACACTAACCAATTTAGAGATGTCAAACATTAGTAAACAACTCCACTGGCAGCTAACATAACAATGCAAGAAGCACCATACACTATAACACAATAGGATTCATTTATTTTCTTTCTTGATCAAGTTCGGTATAACCATAAAGAGAGCACAAGAAACACCAAGGAACACTCAAGATAGATAGTGATAAGAACAAGTAACAAGGGGGTCTAACTACAATCCAAGGTGCATCGTGACAAAAGTGAATAACATCATCTGCACTTTCCATCCTAATGGCAAAGGGGCAACACTAATAAGGTGACCCAAGAAAAAAAAAAGAAGAAAAAAGAGGACTTCCCAAAGTTATTTTATATCCTTAACATATGTTTCCTTAAAATTACAATAACTTAGGTCTCTAAGGACAAGACAACACGCAAGGAGGTTGCTTCTTAAACAAGAGATAAGTCTCAATCCAAAAGACCACAACTCACACTTGTCGAGCTACGGGACGATAAGGGTATGATGACCCAAAAATCCCACAAAGAAAGGCACATACATCTATGAATAAGAAAGTACTAAGAAACTAGAACACATTACTATCCACCAGGTGTTTCACAATTCTAGGTAGGTGACAAAACTACAAGTTCAACTATACATTGCACTCAATACACATAAATCTTACTTATTTTATAACTTAACTAATTAAGTCAAAAGTTGTAGTTTCATTTTCTAAGCACATTCCTTCAAATTTTCTTAATTAAAATCTTCCTTTTATTCTGATATCACATGTTTGCATTATAAGGAGCACCACTAAGGTGGCCATGATATCTCATCATTTTATATAGGAGGATAAAAAATATATTTATTTTACTCCTAGGGGAGGTAGATGGAAAAAAAATTCACTTTATGTTCTTCTACATGGTTTTTATTTCTTCTTTTAATCTACCAAGGTTAAAGCAAGGACCATTTTCTCTTTCTATGTTCCAGTTTTTTGTTAAGCTTCAAGGCCAAATCTCCTCAATTATAATTCTATGATGTTAGGGTGATTCAAATTGTCAATTAAAAAATTATTGAGAAGGAAGGGTAAACATATCACACTATTAATTTTATGGAAGAGAGAGTAAATCAACACATCACATTTTTAATTTTAAGGAAACAAGGGACATTCAACATAGAAAACACATTATTAATTTTGTAAGAACTAGGAAACAATCAACCAACATGGATCACAACAATATTTCAGGATTTTTCCACTAATTACAAGTATCATAAAATTTTCCTAGTGGCTTTCTACAAGTTCTCAAAAGAAGTTATAAGGAAGGCCCATTAAGGAAGCATGATTACTTTTACTAATCTACTAGGGTTTAACAATCTTTTTGTTTTAGAGAAAATGTTTTACTCACCTGATAAGACAAGGAAATTTTTCAAATCTACACCCATATTACCATAGGATACCACCAACCAAGCAATCAAAATGACAAGAAAATATTCTAACTATAAGAACACCACATACTTTCTAAAAGCATCAAATGTCAGTAAACAATCAGCTATCTATTCAACATGGATTTACGACCAAGAGTTACAGTTTCACAAGAAGAATCACATTATAAAATACCACCGAGATTAAATTATCAAGGTCTAATTACACTAACATCACCAATGTCATGGTCCAAAAGACTCAAAGCATCCATAAGTGTCTCCACGTAATCCAAAATTAATAGGTCATAGAGTGTTATTCATAGTAACTTAAAAAGTTAAGGAAAGGGTAGACTTATTTATAGGTCAAGAGGGAAAACAAACACACTTAATTTACACACAATACTCGAATGGGATTAATTCTAACCATAATTACCAAGATGCATACAATCCTCAAGTCACTACTTTATATAATGAAATAAGGAAATCCTGATAAAACTTAGCATGCCATCGAAGAAAAGCCACTACCAGACAAACACTTTTCCACTAACATCCATAGCCACCAAAAGAAATCCAATTCTAACATAATTCATAAGCCCACAATTAAACACCTCTACTCCGACGAGGTTCAAGCTCTTATCAGATTGTAAGAGAATCAACACCATCACTAATAGACTGCTAACTAGAATACACAACACAATGAACTCTCTATCTATTAAGCTCGAGCAACGAAAAGTCACTCTAAGATCCTAGACACACTCAAGGTTCCGTGCATCCAAAACCAAGGCATAACTTTAAGCACCTAAAAAGACATTCAAGACACCCAAGGTGTACCCTCATACGATGAAATGTCACAATACTAGAATCATAGAACCATCTCATCATCATGCAAGAAGGAACCATGTAATGTTTAGCTAAGTAGCCAACAACATAATGAGCTCTAAGTCACCAATAAAATAAAATCCAAGAAATTTCAACAATCAAGGAAAGTGGCTAAGTAGCCACATTGCAAAGTCTTAAAATTCTTGCAAAAAAAAATAAATAACAAAAAGAGATTCAAAGCTTCTCAATCCAATCATAAAATAAGATGTTGGTCCTTGATAAAATAACACAAGTTTACGAATATAAAATACATAAGTCAACATCATAGTCACTCCATGCAACCCTTCATGGCTGCCAATAGGGGTACTCTGCCTCGAGGTTAGTTCCAAGAACACATACACAAAGCTTGCTTGGGTCATAAATGATACCCAGACTTAATGTCCACTCTCCCATACGGGTAACAAAATGAAAAATTGACAACCATACCATCTTTCCTAACTACTGAAGGAAGGAATCTCTAAACAGACTTCTAATTAACTCTTCCCAACCCTAGAACACAACCACTATTGTCTAACCACAAGAATCACACAAAATAATTTATCATTCCAATAACTCCAATAAGGAAGGGTCTCAAAAGGGCTTAACGCATCATACAATTAAATCAAGATTTAGGACTTGTAAAACAACACATTTTCAAAGGAGAACCAAGTTTCCACTATGCTAGAAGTTCACAAAAATCAATTTAATTTGACATTCTTAGTTACATGGGTTTTGAAAAAACTCCACTGAGCGAGTACAACAATTCAAACAACTTATTATTTTATTATTATTTTAATTTTGGTAGTTCAAATGAACAACGTGATGTAATATTTCTTCATACACATTTCTTTTTCAATTTTCAAACAAGTTTTTTTTCTAGATTCAAAAGTGTGCTAGGTTTATAGTTCATGTCTTAAGTTTTCTAGTGTGCCCAATGCTCCAAGATTTGAACCCACGTCTCTAATACCAAGTGTAATGCCCGCTAAAATCTCCCAATTGAGACCCATCAACAAACTAGGTTTAGTTAGAAAATTATGGAATAATTTATTTATTTTAAAAGTGTTAACCAAAGTCTCAAGGAAAATTACAATCAACGAATAACTTTTCCCATTATAACAATTACTAATTCCACATTATAAAGAAAAAGTGTAATAAATCCACACCCATCTCAAATCTCCTTAGGGATTAATTTAATCATTGATTACATTGATATTTTAGCTAAATATTCCTGTTTAAAATTTTAGGATTTAGGAACAAAAACAATTAAATATCTGAGGTATTTAATTCCACGAGATCCAAGACAAGAGCAAGGTTTAATTACAAGGGGGAAAGAATACATATTTTAAAATTATCAAAGTCAATTCTTACTTACCCACTCCCAAAACTTGGTTATGGATTCAATCTTCTTTTTCTCATAATTAGTGCACTTAAAACTTCCTAAAAACATTCCCATTGATAGATATCACCTTTCCAGTGATATAAAGATGTCCTCCTAACTCCTCATATTTCTAGAGTTATGGGCCGATGGAACTTGGGGTGAAAATTTCCCAAGAGCATGTCTCGGGCCTAGGAAGGAAAATTTTCCCCAACTCAAGCCTACATAATTTGGAGAGAAATGTTTCCCGGAGGAGAGAAGTAGGACTGGTAGATCGGGGAAGAAAATTTTTCCCAAATGTGGACCAGCGGAGCGGGGAAGACATTTAGTGCTTTTTCCCTTTTGGGACAAAGGCGTAATTTACCTCACACTGCCTCACTGCGAGCCCTTAAGGGGACACGTGTCCAAAACTTTCAAACCAAAGGGAAGGTGAGTCGCGAGAAGAAATTAAGACATTTATCTGTTTTCCAAAAAAAAAGTTAAGGGATCAAAATGATCTACACCTCTGCCATCGCCCAAGGTGTCACGTGTCAAGCCCTGATTCATGCGGAGGAAACATACTTGCGGGCAAACTTTAAAATTTTCACCAAAAGAGTTTTAAAACATTAAGGTTGAGAAATCAACCACTCCTCCACCATCATCTTGTGAAGCCACGTGTCATCCAATCATTGGTTGTGGGGAGGAGGGGGCACGGGCGAAAAATTTTAGAAATTTTCCAAAAAAAAATTAAAAAATTATTTTTAGAATGCACGCCCATGGAAGTGCTTTTCCAAGGAAATGGCGAGGATGCGGGGCCACGGAGAAAAGTAGGAATTTTTTGCCAAAATTATTTTTAAAGGTTAAGTTAAGGGTTGCGGGCCCACACACCTACGGAAATTCTTCCAACAGTGAAGGGCGAGGCCGCGGGGAAATTTTTTTTGAAATTTTCCTTTTTCGAACTTAGATTATTTTTAGACAAAATGAAGGCTTGCAGAGTAGTGGGAAACTTCATGAATTTGTGTTTTTTGGAAAAAAAAAAAAAAGTTTTAGCCCGCGGGTCCGCCCAAGAATATTTTACTCATTTAAATTTGACAGTTAGATTATTTTTGAATCCCAAATGGAGTAAAAACTTCATAAGGCTATAAATTTTGATCGGGAGCTTTCACTTTTTGGAAAACGAGGATTTTCTCGGAAAGATCTCAACATCCTCTTTGCACACCATCCTTAGGAATTTTATTTTGATAAATTTTTAAGGGGAAATTTTGAGAAAATGTCTTTCTGTCACTTAGAAGTGAACTGGTATGTTTTTAACTTATCAATTTTGTTCAAATTTTTCATTAATTATTTTTCAACTTGTCAAATAGGAATGGAGGATTTTACTTGGAATATTTTATGATAGATTGCAAGGTAAAATTTCCTTCATTGATTTTCATTCAAAATTTATTAATTTTATACATGGAAAGAAGTCTGCATTTTACCTCTACCCGATTTGAAAGGTTCTAAAAAAATATCATAAGTATTTTGGTTTGTTTGGGGTCATTTTGACCTTATAAACAAAATTTGATATTTCCTTGTCTTTTTGATGTTGCAAGTTCATTCTATTCAATTTCGATTAATAATTGCCGTCTATGAAAATTATCTAATAGAGCTCAAATTTGAATAGATTTAATTACATTTTCCGACTTTAAACTATGAATTGATTCCAACCCAATCTAACATACTAAGTTGATTCAAGCAAAGTACTCAAATTCCAAATTGCAATTCTGATTTCTAAAACATTCATTTCTAAAGAATAGAGTATTATGACATTTCTCCATACGTATTCACTTTTTCATCCTTCCAAAAAAATTCTAAATATATTCAACAATCATATTTCAATACCTAATAATTCCCTTTGAGAAAAGTAATACAATCTTTTATTGATTCAAAGAGATACCTTTACAATTTCTTCTTTCATTCCTCAATTACAATATACAAAATATAATTTCTTTCACATTCTTTCAAAAGCAGAAAAAAGAGTATATCTCTTTCACAATTTGAATTACAACTTTCATAGCCCATACAGAACATCTTTCCATCACAAATAATATACAAGATCATCCACTTCAAGTGGGAAAAGGTTACAATAAGAAATAATCTCAACAAGGACTGTCAAACTTGTCTTTTTCCATTCCATTCCAAAAGACATCATACAATCTTTCTTTTCCTTTCACAGAATAAAATTTTAGAGTATGTCCTTTCACATTCAAATGGGATTTCATTTCGAAAACATAGTAACTCTTCAGCACAAAACATATTACATTGTCATCCACTTCATTGGGAATTGTTTAACAAATAGAAATCTCAAAAGGGACAATCGAACTCTGTTTTCTTCCTCTGCTCAAAAACATTAAACATGAATATCCTCCATTTTCTTTATTTCAATTTGATCACAATAGAATAGGGGGAAAGGCAATGCTCTACACCCAACCAAGACATCCAATGACAAGGGGAAGCCACCCTCTTCATTGGCCCTCGAACCCCAAGCATATTGCAATTAGAAATCATTTTCAACACATGGCAACAACAGGCTTCCAGAACACAAAGACATATTTCTCATTCAAAACACAGTCTGAAACAAAACCTATAGTTTGCAACCACAAAAAAAACAACAAACAACACTCGAGCTTCATCATTTAATCAAAAGGAGCAAGAAACTATGGGGTATGCTGCTTATGCCTCCCAAAGGGGAAATGGGTATCACCACCGAGAACAAACCACCAAAATATTTATCATTTCAAATCCCTAACATGCCATTATGCCTCCCCCAAGTACCCCTTATTCCTCACATTTCCTTATGCCTACTCAACCTTTTATGGCACCCCATAACGAGTAAAGTAATCCAAGCTATTTCTTTTTCAAGGTGGAACCCAAATCCCAATTCCCTCCACACTTATACCTCCCCAAACCACTTATACCTCCCCACAATAATACCCCTTAGTCTTCTCCTACACCATTCCTAGGATATCTACCCAACCAGCCAATAGATAAATAGCACATTCAAACATTCAACCATTCACATATGCATAAAAATGAAAGGAGAGAATTTCCAAGAGCTAAGCTCTTACCTCTCCATGATGGAGTTTGTTCCAAGGTTCCAAAACAACAATCTTTCCAATACAAAAAAATCCAAGAGATCAACAATCAATAAGTATACAACAGTCTCCAATCTTCTCCAAAATCAAGCACACTCTTAAAACCAAAATAAGTCACCCAAAAATGAAGCAATGCAATTCCTAGAACCCCAAAACAAACTAAGGAATTTGAATGTATAGAAAGGGAAGAGGATAGGATGAGGTGGATCCAAGTGGGATGCCACATCACACATCCTCAACTCCAACTCATAAGTCAACTTCAATCTCCAAGGCACAATAAATAAGTAGGTGAATAAATGACAGTTTTACTTACACACTCAAATTAAACCCACACCTCATAAGGACTTAAATTGAAAGCATGTAAGAAAGTACAATTAAAGCACACAACTTAACTTAGAAAAATGCAAAATGAAGGCTAGATTTAAACCCTCCAACCATAGGTAAGGTTGGTATGAAAATTTAAGAGGTATTAGACAAGTTTAACTTGTCCCACAAGCCTCCAAAATCAGCCTCCAAGGACAAATTCGAATTTCAAAAAAAGGTGGAGTGTTTCATACTCCAACGTTAATTTACAAATATCTTACACATCACTTACACATTTCTTACAACACTTTAATTTTAGGCCAACAACTCTAATAATTACTTTCTTATGACCCAATTTGATTAATTAATTTTAACAATATGATTACTCACATTATTTACCACAATTTAATTCAATAATGAAAAAGGAAATCACATCACTTATAAAACACAAACAACATTAACAAAGGACCAAATAAAAGAAAAAAACATAAATCCCTTGGTCACATTCGAAGGTGATCCCCCATGGGAATCCCTAACTACAATCAAACATACACAACAAATACAAGCTACCATGGTGACCTTGTTGAATTCATCTATAATTCCAATGTGGTTTGTCTCCAATCCCCGATGCTTTTTGTGATATTTTTAACCTTGCAAAATACAAATACCTCCTTCGGCCTCGTGGCTATATTAGAAAATCCAAAGGAATATAAATATAATTTCAAAATCATCAATATATATGTATATGAATCACAACAACATCCAGACAATCAACAATATCACTTACAATTTCATAAGCAACTATATCATCATCAATTTTAATTCAATTTTCTTAGTCTACTCAATATATCCAAATATCACATTTCCTAACAACATCCATAAATATGTATAACCATGTCCAACAAAATGTGAACATATATATAAAATGTCTCTAACAATCATCATGCATCATATATGAATCAGGGTCAATAATAGTCCATGCTCTAACATATAATCATCATACTAAATCAGAAGTCACAATAATGTCCATAATATAGTCAACAATGTCATAATCAGTATCAAAATGTGTCGAAGGGAAGTGGGCACTACATCATTGGCCTAAGTGATAATTCGGTTATTCTCTAGGATATTTCTCAATCATATCATGTGCTTGAGGTGAAATGTATAGAGAGGTTCCTTCTATATTCCATGAACTTGTGGGGTGACTCCTTAAAGACAATTTGTGTTACGTTTGGTACAATCTATAATGAGATTCTGATATGGAAAATTTTCTTTGAATGAACTGAAGTTAGTGAAATAAGTTTTGAGTTCCCACATATGGATATGCAACTTCAATGGGACAAATATCCATGATTCATCGGAAGTATCTCATCCTAACATAACTATTGGACCAATATTTTTGGTCACAATGCTTGTAATTGGGATTGCTACACCTTTGATGTTGATTACGAAGATGTACGCGGTGGGCTTGGTGAAAAAGTCTTTGAAACCCCTCTAGCAACTTTAATTAGTTTATGGAACACAAAAACCACGTGTACTACCTCGTGCCCGCTTCACTAATCATTTTCGACATGGTTTATCTCCACTCATCCATCATAATTTCTATTTTTTAGTTTTTTTCTTTTGCAATGGAATAAAATTTTAAACTAAGGGATTTTCGTATATTTGATCATATTAATTAAACTTGTTTTAAAGAAATAAAATTTTATATTGTAACTTACAAGATCTATTATTCCTTGGTAAAAATGAACTTAAACCCTCACTTCGTGATGATCTAGCAATGTCCCAACCAAACTAGATTGCTATAGTACCTATTTTGACAAGTTGAAGTTGACTTCCCAGTACATATGTTGACCATTCCTTTGTTTAAATAGATAAATTATGATTTTCAGAGACTCGTAAAGTAACCTTCGTAATTTCAGAGAGGGGATTTTAAGCTTCAGTCATATACCTTGTTATGTGAGGAGTCACTTCAATCTTTGGATAGAACCTGAATGATCATTTGTGATCTTTTTTATGCCCTACTAGGAGCCATGTTTCACCGTTTACTGATTGTAGGTGTAGGTACCCAAATTTCATCTCCTTCAAAGACCAATCAGCATCATGGATTTGACAGGAAGCTCAGAGGTAGATAAATGATATGTATGTCATTTTGTATCCAAGGAAGAAGTCTATCTGACTTTTTAGCACTTAGGCTTTGGAAAGGAGTGGGTAGCACCTTAAAAGGATTTCATCTGTCCTCACTAATTTAAGTTGTGCCTTTCAAACAAGGTAAGAGAACCCTTTTTGTAGCCTATTTTTTATGGAGGAGATGGGGATATCCTTCCTAATGAAGTTGTTAAGGATACCTTGGAGAAAATATGATCAATGCAACAAAAACTAACTGTCACGAGTTGTCACTCTAGATAGTGGAGATATTTTCTAGGCAAAGTTCAGTCTACTAAAGACATTTGGAATTCTGATTTGTTTCTGCATGTTTTGGTAACATAAATTATGCATTTGTACACACACAGGACAAACAAGGGTAGTACAAGTAGGATTGGATGTTTTTAAATGGATTTTGGTGGGAGGTGAGGTAGGATGAACTTGATTCACCAGATCCTTGAGAGATCTTACAAAATGGAAGACTAAACCAACAGAATGTTACAAAATAGCTAAAATGTTTCTTTAACTAGAATATGTGCTTTAATGGAGGCCCAGATTAGCACTTTTTCACACAATCTATGAGATTCTACCATGAAAGCTCAAGTTAGAAAATCCAACAAAGCATCAAGATCTATGCCCAATCACACTTGAGGTACACCCAGAGGCTTACAACTAATCTCTATCAACAAGTGAAAGAAAAGTGATTTTAAATCGTTTATTTCACTCCCAGATGAAATCTCTTCTAAGAAATGAAATTGCATATGCCACTAAACTGTCACAAGGATTGAGACCTATGTGATTGAGACATATTTTGATACAAGATTGCAACAGGAACAAGAAGATCTATTTACAATAATTCAGAAATAAAACAAACTCATTTTGCTTATGATCAACACAAAATAACTCGAGTTTGATTAAATTTATCAGTAGGGAAAAGTTTCTAGAACAATCTTAGATCTTGTCAATGGTTTTACACTCGCAACCACCTTGACATGATAAAATTCAATACAATATAGGCTTCTCAAATAGCTTCTCAAAAATATGGGCTCTATCAAGCTTTTTCTATTAGAAAAATCAGTCCCGACCCCTAACACTCCAACCATTTGCATGATAAATTTGTGCAATTTATAACATTTTACAATAGATATTTCCCCAAAAAAATCAAGACATTGAGTGCACCAGTGCTTGCGATGATCATGATCGAGATTCCTAGGATCAGATCTACAAAAAATCGTCAGGTGCTCGGGGGAAAATCTCTTCGAATATCTCCCACATTCAACTCCTTCCTCTGGTAAATCACTCTTTCTTCAACTCGCCAACCACTTCCACCCCTAATCTATCAAATCTGGCTCCTTGCATGCTCGGGAGAAGAAAAATGGAAAATCAGATCAAGCCCGATAGTCAGACCATTTTAATGGTGGAAGACATCCCCAAATCTTCCCCACCAAACTTAGATATCAAAATTAACTCCCCTCTCTATTTGGCGTGTAGGAAATACCAAGAAATCATGAAGACTTGCACTTCTAAGAGCTTTTCAGTAAAAATGGGGGGAAAATCATATTCAGACACACAACTACCATTGATCTTCACTTTGAATTTGGGTTGTCCATGTGGAAGATTCAATTTAAAATGGGCCCGGGGTTTCCTTTTGACTTTTTACATATTTTAGAAAAAATGGAAAATATTTCCATTTTTCTCCTCACCTCTTCCCTTGAGAAATAAGCCTGACACGTGTCCAAGGTGGGTCCCAAAATAACTGCAGCTAAATTTTGTTATTTGACCTCTTTTTTGGAAAAGGGAAAATTTTCCAATTTTTCCCCAAAGCTCCGCCCTTAAGAAATGCTTCGATGTACATCCCAACGAACCATGCTTCTTTTTATGCTTGTAGTTCCTTTCTCTTAAGAGGAAAATTTTCCAAATTTCTCCCAATAGTCTACACCTCCACCATTGATAGGAGCAAGCTTTGACCTTTCCTCTATCGGGCTTGTGAGCCATTTTGATGTTTTAATCTTTTGAATATCAGGGGGGAAAAAATCCAAGTCACCCCCGATGGTCCGCCTCCCCACCCCTTCTAACTTTTCAAACTACCACGCGTCACAATGGCGCACCTTGAGATGGTCCCCAAAATTTGAGACCTTGGAAGAGCACGGGCTCACCACGTGTCCTAGCCCAACAAAATTTGTTTGAAGGCTTAAAGCTCAGTGAAAGGCACCATGTGTCAGAGTCCGAGGCAATCTCCTTTGGCCATTGAAAATTCCAAGAAAAATGTAAAGTGAGCGGAGGTCTCCAAGTGTCCTCTTGGTGCTTCTTTAAAATAAAACTCAAAGGCCGGTCCTTACACATGTGTGCTTCCTCCACGCGTCCCAGACCTCCCAAAACCTTTTGAAAATTCTAAGTATGGAGAATCCCAAATGAAACCTCCACGTGTCCTCCTGGCACTACTTCAAGGCCAAACCAAAAATTAAATCTTCAAATGAGCACCATTCCTCCATGTGGACAAATTTTAAGTTGATGTTTTTCATAGAATTTTTGAAGTACCCACCAAGCCATGTCCAACCAAAAGAGGCCATGTTTCTTGATGATGCGAAGATGTAAATTTGACCAGGAGAAATGCCCGTCAAACCATAAAATGTAGAAAAATGACCATTTGAGCCCGGAGATGAAATTTTCTCCAAGGATAAAGAATTCAGGACTGTTACAAGGCTCAAATACGTTCCTCAGAGTTACATCCATTCAATTTTCTCCAAGTATTCAAGGTGAAAATGACAAGGCAACAAATCTCGATTGTGGAAGATGGAAATAATGGGAGGGCCTGAGTTTTTAGATGAACAGAGAATGGGAGACCCAAATTATAGACCTTTTCAGAGAGATAGAGAAACAAGGAAACAAATATGGATCCATATGTGATCTTCAACCTAGGAATGGATTGAAAATGACAACCAAAGGAAGGCAGATACCTCTCAGGAAAAACACAAAGAGATAAAATGTGACAGAGGTTGTAAATCAATGGATTGCAAAGGCAAAATGGGGTGAGACAATTTTGAGCACTAACATCAGCTCCGACTTGGGGATGGGCACTCCCTGCAAGTACCACAAGAACAAAGGTAGACCAAGTGCTAAAAATATCCATTTGGGAACAAAGTCAGCTTATAGAGTGAGAAATAGAGCCATCTCCCAAAAATGAAACAGAGAAACCAGCAAAAATAGGTCACCAAAGACCAAAATGAGTAAAAACACAAGAGAGAAGAAACAAACAACCAACTATATAATGTACAAAAAAAAATTACCTTGATTCTAGGGGGTCAATCCAAGAAATGCTTCAAATTTCTGCCATTAATAGGCTAGTTCAAGAAATTCACCATCCAAGTCCTTCAAGAAGAAGGTATGTTCACCAATTCTAATATCAATGGAGTAAGGGCCCATCCATAATGAGTCAAACTTGCCATGCTTTCCCTTATCTTCATGCATGTTATCCCATAGCAGCACAAGATCTCCAACATGAAATTTCTGGGAGTGACCTTCTTATCAAATAACTTCTTCATCCTTGCTCTGAACCTTACATGCCTCTAGTGGGATGCCCTCCTCTCTTCATCAAGCTCAACAATCTAGTTAATGCAAGCATCATGAGGAATAACCTCTTGATCTTCCAGTTGTTGAATAAATTGATATGAGGATAATTGTATATGAAGGGGAAGCATGTCTTGAGTCCCATATACCAACTCAAAGGGACTTTTTCCAATAACTCTCTTGACAGTGATCCTATCTGCCTAAATAGCAAACTTCAACTGTTCACCCCATTTTCTCTTGTTTAGCTCCAAGGTTCTTCTGATAATCTTCATAAATATTTATTACTAGACTTAGCTTGTCCATTTCCTTGGGGATTAATTAGAGGCATATGTCAAGTTGATCTCATACTTCTTGCACATTGCCACCAAAGGTTTAGCCCTGAAAGTCATGGCATTTCCAACTACAATTTTTACTTGTACTTCAAACCTACAAATGATGTGATTCAACACAAAATCCATGACAATTTGGTGTGTTTCCTTCTTAGTGGGGATTTCCTCCACCCATTTAGTAAATTAATTAGTGGCTACAAGAATCCACTTATGGCCAACACTTGAAGGGTCTTGAAATCTCACCAATAAAATCCATTCCCCATTGCTTGAATGGAGCTTCAATTGATATAGGCTGCAAAGGCAGGGAGCACAAGCATTCGAGTCTTCCAGAGAAATGTTGGCACCTCTCACATCTTCTAACCAACAAGGTTACATGTTTGAAGAGTTCGCCACCAATAACTAGCCCTTGGGATCTTATGTGTTGTGACTCTTGCAGTAAAATGCCCTACACAAACTCCTCCATGGAGATCAGAAATTATCTTGGGGGCTTCATATTCAGTAATGCACCTTAAGAGGACTCCCTCTAGGTTCTTCCAAGCTAACCCAAAATCAGTAATGACATATTTCTAGGAAGCCAACTTAAGATCTCTTTTCTAGTTCTTACTTAAATACTCAGGGCAGTATAAGTGTCTGAGATAAAAAAATTACATCCTTGTACCACTCAAAACTCATCAACCTTTCAAAAACACCTGCCCTTTCCTCTTCTACCTCATTTACCTCAATATTTTGCAAGTTGCTTTCAGCCATAAGCTTAGCCAAGCCCAAACCTCTCACCAACTTCATGGTTTGGATATCCATATCATATTCTTACAACTTGTTCACCCACCTGCATCTTTTTCTTGAGACTTCCATCTCTGACAAGATGTCCTTCACCATGGTGTGGGGAACATAAGCAACCACTTTAGAACTTAGAATGTAAGGCCTAAAAAATTTTGTTTCTTTTACCAAGGCAAATGCCTACTTCTCCATAATAGTGTATTTCATCTCAACCCCCTGCAAGGCCTTACTAAAGAAGGCAATTGGCCTCTCAGCCCCTTCATCATCCTTCTGCAGTAGGACAGAAGCAATAGTGTTCTCTGAAGCAAAGGAAAATAGTTGGAAAGGCTTCTTATAGTCTAGAGCTGCTAAAACAAGGGCATGCTTTAATGCCTCCTTGATCCCATTGAAATCTTGGATGGCATCCTCCTCCCATTTGATGACCTAGTCTTTCTTTAGCATGGAAGTGATTGGAATGGTCAACTTAGCAAATGTTGATATTAATCTCCTGATGAATTTTATCATCCCAAAGAAGGATTGAATTCATTTCTTGGTTCTTGGAATAGGGACTTTATTGATGGCCTCTACCCTCTCTGGATCAATCATCACCCCTTCTTGTGACACAATGTGACCAAGAAACTTTTCCTTCTACACTCCAAAATGGCATTTCTTTGGATTGAGTGAGATGCCATATTCTCTACATCTTATTAGCATCTTCTCCAAGTGCAGCAAGTGATCACTTCTCTTTCTGGAAAACACAATTACATCATCTTGATAAACATCAATAAACTCATTGATGTAACCAACAAAAGAAACATCCATTGCTCTTTGAAAGGTTGCTCCAGCCTTCATCAAACCAAAGGGCATCCTAACATATACATAATTCCCCCAAGGAGTGGTAAAGGATGTCTTGATCCTTTCTGATTCCTTCACCACAACTTGGTTATAACCAGAGAAACCATCTAAGGTGAAACCAACTCGTAAAACCGAGTCACTAAGCGCGCATGTTCTCCATATTTGGTAAAGGATAGTTATCCTTCATTGATGCTCTATTTATATTCCTGAAATCTACACACAACCTGATGTTTCCATTTTTCTTTCTAACTGGTACTAGGTTTGCAACCCAAGAGGAATACCTTGTGGGCTAAATAATCCATCCATCTCTCAGTTTCTTCAATTCTTCTTGCATTTTGAGAGATAAGAGTGGATTGATTGACCTTTTTCTACCTGAATGGCTTTGCATTAGACTCCAAGGGAATCTCATGTTGAAACAAATCCTCTCTGTATGCTTTTAATTCAGAATAGGTCCAAGCCATGCAATCTTGGTATTTTTCAATAATTGGATGTATGACTGCTTTTCCTCTTTGCTTAGATTGTTTCCTAACCAAATTTTCCTTGGTTTCTCCTTTGTACCAAGATCATGCTCCTCAACATCCCTCGAGGCTTCCATATGCCTATTAATAATGCAATCAGCATTATCAAAATTTGATTCAAGAGCAACCAGCCCTCTAGGAATGGTATTAGTCTTTAGCTAAATGATGCCCTTACCAAACAAGGTTTCCTTTCCCTCTATTGCACAAATCATTGGTTCTCAATCAATGCATTGATCAAAAAAATCTCCTTATTCTGCAAATATCTTATGACCTAAGTTTCATCATCAAAAAATTTCTAGAGTTTAATATTGTCGGGCGGAGGGTCTTGTCCATACCTAAAAATCATATTCACAATATAAGGACATTGTACAATTGTCAAACCGAGGCCCCAACACTACAAGTTTTCTTCCAAGTCATTGAACATCCTATCACGATGCACAATGTTGAATGAATCAAATGTCTCAATGAAATCCTAAAACTGCATGCTTGTATTCTTGCATTCACATGATTTTTGAGGCATACAGCTTTCTGACTTGTTTGACAACTAATTCTGAATCTCCCTTGACAATAATTTCCTTAACACCATATTTCCAAGCAATTCTTAAACCTAACAACAATGCCTCATACTCAGCAATGTTGTTAGTGCACTCAAAGTTGAGTTTGAAGGAAAAACAAAATTTTCTGACCTAGAGAAATTAGAACAACACCAGCACCATTTCCAAACTTGGAGAAAGCTCCATCAAACAATAAATTCCAAGGAAATCCCGCTTGTTCAAGACACTTGCATTCTTCAATCTTGTGCTCCTTTCCATCAACAAATCCTACAAAGTTATCAACATCAACATTTGTGTACAATACTTCATAGGATGCATTGTTGGGATCCTCAATAAGGTGTAACATCTTCTTTTCCCCATACAACCTGACAAGGCTGCCTTCAATTAGAATAGTGGCATAGGACATATCCATTTGGACACTCCCACCAACACTTGTAGCCCATTTTCTTGACAATAGCATGCCCCACTTGGTTGGGTAGTCAACAATGACAACATCAAGTTTTAAATTTTTACCTAGGTAAGTTGCAAGTTGCACCACCAAACCCTTCACACATCCCACTACTGGCACTTCTCTAGATTCCATGGTAGTGCACTTCCCATATGTTACTATCACTTTAATATTTAGATCATTCATGACTTTAGAGGCATGACATTTAACAATGCCCCTGAGTCAAACATACAGTTGTGGAGTAATATGTCCTTTATGATCAAAGTAGTGAAGAATGGATCCACATTTAACCGATATTCCACCAAGGATGTCCCCAAATAAACCTCAGGTGGTTCACTTAGTTCCTCCAACATTGGTGGTATCTCTAACTCTTCAATGACTGGTGGAGACTCCACAATGTTTATATTTCTACCTAGGGCAGTCTTCTCTTCTTTCAATCCCAAGTATTCAAATGCTCTCTTTTTGTGCTCAGGAATCCTAAGCAACTCAAAAATTGGAACTAAAATCTTTATCTAACTCGAGACTTGGGCAATGTCAGAAGGGACAGACTTTGGCAAGGCAGTATTGAAAGGAAAGTTGACACACTCATTAGATGACATAGGGTCTTTGATAGTTTGGGCATGAGGAGGGGTATGATTTTTGTTTGGAACTGTAGGGATTTTGGTAGATGCATCTTTCTTAGGAGCCTCTTTAGGAATGTTTGAAAGTAAGGGAGTTTTTGGCTTGGCCTGAGGTCCTGCACCTTTGACAACCTTACTTCTTGTGTTATATTCCTTCTCTTGAGCAACAACAACATTCATCAATAATTGTCTATCTTCCTCATATGGGATTCCTCCATCATACTTCTTTATCATTAAAGCCCTTAAATATTCAAATTCATTATTGGGAAATTCAAAAGCTTGTACAACATCTACTTCTAAAGTATGAGAGGGAGGAAGAATAGGTACCCTATAAATGCAATCCCAAAAAGTGGCAAATCTCAGAACTTATCACCTCGGTTGAATTTGCCCCTTGTTGTGATCTCATGGAGCAACCCACCATGCGAGACATCATCATCAACATCCTCTTCTTCTTGTTGATATTATTCACAAGGAGCATGGGGCATGAAACATTTGTCACACCAATCAATGACCTGTTTCTTCCACAACAAAGAACTCTAGGCATCCAAAGGATCGGCACCAATCTGCTTCCATGCCTTGGGGCTGCCTATTCCCAAACCCAATACATCCTTTGCCTCTGTCATCATATCGTTGAAGATTTTCAAATATTTCTTAGCCTTGTTGCTTGTGTTGACCTTGCGAACTCTACCCAATTCCTTTTTCCCTAAGATAATTTGTAAGATATTTCTTTGACAGCCCCTGCCAAAGTTTTTACAACTTCTTCCAAATCAGCAGCCTTACTTGTTTGAGGCTTTTCTGGATTAATCAATTTCACACCCTCCCTTTTTGGAGGCTTTCTAATTGCTTTGATGTTATTCTCAATTTACAAAGCCATAGTGAAGGCCTACCTCAAATTGGTAGGGTTCTTGTCCCTCAAGTAGTATGCACCTTTTTATCAAATGCATCAGAATATTTGATCAAACATGACTCATCACATGGCCTCAAGCTAACAGAAATCTTCTCAAGGTCTTGTTAAACCTTGTGTTGAAATCATGTACTGACTCATTAGGATTCTTCTTGATGTTTTCAAATTCTGATAGAAGAAACCTAGGGTTAGTTCTATCACCATACTGCAATCTAAATGCATTGTTCATCTCAGTCCAAGAATCAATAGAGTTATCTGGCAAAGCTTTATACCAGTCCCTTGCATCCTCTTCCAAAGTGTGAACAAACAATTTGATGTATACATCTTCAAACTCAATCTCAAATTCTTCCATCATGTTGATAAAAAGCTTTAAATGTTGATCACCAGTTATAACATTGTTTCCCTAGGAACTTTGGTAGTTTGTTCCTTACATCTTGAGGTAATGAATTTGGATAACTAGCCATTCCCACAAAATTTATAGGTCCAAAGGTATTTACAACAAATAGAGGTCTGGGTGGGGGATGGGCCATATTGATTCGAGGAGGTGACCTTGGGGAGAAACAAATTGATAAGGGGCAGGGAGTCTTAGAAACACAGGAGTATATCTTTCAAAATGGATACCCTCTATAGGCCTTGTTTCTTGGAAATTCCCACCAACTTTTGAAAATACAAAGGGGCGAATGAGAACCAACATTTTCAAAATAAAATGAATTCCCTTCTCCAATTGGAGAATTCAACTCCACAAAGAGGCTACCTTATTTATAATCACTTGAATGGTATTCTTCGATGATAGGCTAATCACTCTCATCAATGCAGATTCCTCTTCTTGACTGTTGGTCTCCAACAACTTTCCAGGATCTTCTTTCTTCTGAATTTGTTTTTCCTAGCTCTTGAAATAGTGTCCTAGCAGGATCCTTAGAGAAGAAACATCTTCTTCCTTCTATTTTTGTAAATATTAGTAACAAATCTTACTTTGACAAAGTTTTAAGACACTGGGCTTTATCAAAACCAAATCAAAAGGAATCGCCACTAAGGATTTCCACCTTAGTTGTGTAAATGCACTAAAATATGATTTTTCAAATGTCTGTCAACACTAGAAACTGGAAATGAAAGATCTGACCTTCCTTTACCAAGATTTATCAGTGAATACTAGTGTAAAAACTTGTAGAGACTGGAAAAGTTGCATACAACACTGAGGGACTAAGTATTGAACTAATTCCCAAAGAACAAATGCTAGAAGCATGTTGGTACCCAAATTTAATCTCCTTCAAAGGCCAAGCAGCATCATGGATTTGGCAATACCCTCAGAGGTAGATAGATGATTATGTATGTTGTTTTGTAGCCGGAGAGCGATCTATCGACTTTTTAGTCACTCGGATTTGAAAAGAAGTGGGTAGCACCTTAAAAGGATTTGATCTATCCTAACTATTTTAGGTTTCCTTTAAACCATGGTAAGAGAACCCTTTTTGTAGACTGTTGTTTATGGAGGAGATGGGGATATCCTTCGTAACGAAGTTGTTAAGGAGACCTTGGATAAAATATGATCAATGCAACAAAATATAACTCTCGTGAGTTGTCACTCTAGATAGTGTAGATATTTTCTAAGCAAGGTTCAGGCTACAAAGACATTTGGAATCCTAATTTGTTTCGGATGTTTTGGTAACATAAATTATGCATTTGTACACACACAGGGACAAACAGGGTAGTACGGGTGGGATTGGATGTTTTTAAATGGATTATGGTAGGAGGTGAGGAAGGATGAACTTGATTCACCAGATCCTTGAGAGATCTTACAAAATGGAAGACTAAACCAAAAGAATGCTATAGAAAAGCTAAAATGTTTCTTTAACCAGAATATGTGCTTCAATGGAGGCCCATATTAGCACTTTTTCACACAACCTATGAGATTCTACCACAAAGGCTTGAGTTAGAAAATCCAACAAAGCATCAAGATCTAAGCCCAATCACACCTGAGGTACACCCAGAGGCTTACGGATAACCTCTTCCAACAGGTGAAACAAAAGTGATTTTAAATTGTTTATTTCACTCCGAGATGAAAGATCTTCTAAGAAATGAAATTGCAGATGCCACTAAATTGTCACAAGGATTGAGACCTATGTGTGATTGAGATAGATTTTGATACAAGATTGCAATAGGAACAAGAAGAACTATTTGCAGACATTTAGAAATAAAACAAACACATTTTACTTAATATCAACAGAATAATTTAAGTTTTATTAAATTTATTAGCACAGAAAGTTTCTAGAAGAATCTCGAGCTTGTCAAATGGCTATACACTCACAACCACCTTGACACAATCAAATTCAATACAAAAGAGATATACAAGCTTCTCAAATAGCTTCTCAAAAATATGGGCTCTATCAAGATTTTTTCTATTAGAAAAATTAGTCTCGACCCCTAACACTCCAACCATTTGCACGATAAATTTGTGTAATTTATAACATTTGACAACAAATTTTTCCCCTAAAAATATACACATTGAGTGTACGGTGCTTGCCATGATCACGATCGTGATTCCTAGGATCAGATCTCAAAAATTTCCAGGTGCTCGGGGGAAAATCTCTTCGAATATCTCCCACATTCAACTCCTTCCTCTAGTAAATCACTCTTTCTTCAACTCACCAACCACTTCCACCCCTAATTTGTCAAATCTGGCTCCTTGCATGCTTAGGAGAAGAAAAATATAAAATCAGATTGAGCCCGATAGTCAATCCATTCTAATGGTGGAAGACATCTCCAAATCTTCCCCACCAAACTTAGATATCAAAATTAACTCCCTCTCTGTTTCGTGTGTAGGAAATACCAAGAAATCATGAAGACTCACACTTCCAGAGCTTTTTAGTAAAAATGGGGGAAAATCAAATTCAGACACACAACTACCGTTGATCTTCACTTTGAATTTGGGTCGTCCACATGGAAGATTCAATTTAAAACGGGCCCGGGTTTCCTTTTGACTTTTTACAACTTTTTGAAAAAATGGAAAAAAATTCTATTTTTATTTACACCTCCACCCTTGAGAAATAAGATTGACACATGTCCCAAGGTGGGTCCCAAAAAAAGCTGGCTAAATTCTACATTATTTGACCTATTTTTTGGAAAAGGGAAAATTTTCCAAGTTTTCCCCACAGCTCTGCTCTTGAGAAATTCTTCTGATGTGGGTCATAGTGGAACCATGCTTATTTTTATGCTTTTTTAGCTCCTTTCTCTTAAAAGGAAAATTTTCCAAATTTCCCCGAGAATACACACCTCCTCCATGACTTTGAGAAAGCTTTGACCTTTCCTTTATCAGGCTTGCTGGCCATTTTGATGTTTTAATCTTTTGAATATCGGGGGAAAAAATCCAAGTCACCCCCAATTGTCCACCTCCCCACCCCTTCTAAATTTTCAAATTGCCACGTGTCATAATGGCACACCTTGAGATGGTCCCCAAAATTTGAGACATTGGAAGAACACGGGCTCGCCACATGTCCTGGCCTAGAAAAATTTATCTGAAGGCTTAAAGCTCAGCGGAAGGCACCACGTGTCAGAGTTCGAGGCAATCTCCTTTGGTGTTGAAAACTACAAGCAAAATGCAAAGTGGGCGGAGGTCTCCAAGTGTCCTCTTGGTGCTTCTTTAAAATAAAACTCAAAGGTCGGTCCTCAAATATGTGTGGTTCCTCCACATGTCCCATACCTCCCAAAACCTTTTGAAAATTCTAAGTATGGAGAGTCCCAGAAAACCTCCACGTGTCCTCCCGATGATACTTCAAGGCCAAACCAAAAAGTAAATCTTCAAACGAGTGTCGTTCCTCCACATGGACAAATTTTAAGTTGAGAATTTTCATAGAATTTTTGAAGTACCCAACCAAGGCCCATCCAACCAAAAGAGGCCATGTTTCCTATTGATGCAAAGATGTAAATTTGACCAAGAGAAATGCCCGTCAAACCATAAAATGCAGAAAAATTACCATTTGAGCCCGGAGATGTAATTTTCTCCAAGGATAAAGAATTCAAGATTGTTAAAAGACTCAAATATGTTCCTTAGAGTTACATCCATTCATTTTTCTTCAATTATTCAAGGCGAAAATGACAAGGGTAGTAAATCCCAACTATGGAAGATGGAAACAATAGGAGGGCCTGATTTTTTTAGATGAACAGAGAATGGGAGACCCAAATTACAAACCTTTTCAGAGAGACAGAGAAACAAGGAAACAAATATGGATCCATACATGATCTTCGACCCAGGAACGGATTGAAAATGGCAACCAAAGGAAGGCGAGAGACCTCTCGGGCACAATACAAATAGATAAAATGTGACGAAGTTGTAAATCAATGGATTGCAAAGACAAAATGGGGCAAGATAATTTTGAGCACCATCGGTAGGAAGCTACTAGAACTGAAAAGTTGTCTTTCGTTTTGAACTACCATTTGAGCCATGAGAAAATAAATACTTATCTGCCTTCACAAAAATCTAGTTTTTACTCGAAAATTGCATGGAATCTTCAGGTTTAGGGAAAAACACTTTTCGTATAGTTTGGCAAAGCCATTTTTGGCCTTTGGTCACAGGTTTGACTAGTTCAAACGGACCAAAGCTGAGACCCGGGCTTCGAAAATCATGTCACCATTTAAAACCATGTTCTAGTTCTTAGTTCCGATGACTCTGATGAATTCTCCATATATGGTGGAACTCATAGGAAATTTATTGTGGCGCATTCATCCATCAAACATTAGTTTTGGACGTAGTTTTATGAGCCCTCGAGCTAACTTTTGATCATTTACAACTAGGTCAATTATGACCGATGGCCTCGGAAAACTAGCCACCAATCGTAAACCATTCACCAATTCTAAATTCTATCAGTTCCTATGGACTATTGGTATTTAAGTGGACATGTATAAATTTAACTGTGGTGTGTTTTCTCATCGGAAGACAACGTTTAAGAGTGATATCTTAGCCTCAGGGCCTGAATTGAATGTTTTGTAGCTAGTAGAAAAATGTAACAAGAAAGTTGTAGGACCCTGTTAGGTTACCTAACCACCGTGAAAACTTGTTGACACTTGTAAATAACTGTTTGGAACTCTATCTTGTGGCTTATTGTGTGAAATTTGACTTTTGGGAAAATAGTGTTTCTCTCTCTTTCCTATCTCTTTCTCTCTCCTTGGTTACGAAATGAAGTGAAATGAAATGAAATGAATACATGTCTCTAACCCTTTTCCTTTCCAATGCAAATTATTAATGTTATTATGTAAATGGGAAACTAAAGACATTAATTATGTTAGATTAGGGTGGATGCCATGCCAGTGATTTATCATTGATTTCATGCTCACATGGTTTTGCAGGATGCAAGAAAGATGGTGAAAAGGCATTGTGCAATTCATTGTTTATTATTGTAATTTATATAGGTCATTGTAAAATGTATATATGTATAATGTAGTCCCATGTTACAAAAAATTTATTTGAAATTTGCTAATATGTATGAGATGCTAGTTTTAGGGATACCTTGGGAAATGTGCATTTTATCATAGGTGCAATTTTGATTCATAGTTATGTATGGTAAAAAGGATTGATATATGTGTGTTTGTGTGTTTGTGTGTTTGTGTGTGTTAAATAAATTTGAATTTCATATCTTATATTATGTTCTAGTGTGAAATAGATGATTAAATAATTGGTGTTGTATTTCTTACCTTGAAAATGTAATAAAGGTATCTAACCACAACAAGCAACCCTAGTATAAGATTCGTGCATAACTTGTCTTCATGTGTGATCCTCCTTAGCGTAGAAGAAATTGAAACCATCTAATGAACTTAAAATTTGTACTCGATGTCACCTTCTAGATTAAGTAAATGAGACCCCTAGTTTGAATTATCGTCATAATCGATATGTTTAGTGACATCATTGTAAACCCGACGGTTAGGAATGACATGGTCAAACTATTCATAGTGTAAGTAGAATTAATAATTCCTTAGTATCCTAGTGGACTACCAAATCTTACGAAGTTATATTTAGAAATTAACTTCATCATTGAATGAATTCTCTGTGGGATCTAGATGACACAAATGGAGCTAGTGAAATAGTTGTGTTATGACTTAAACTCTTGTTAATGATCTTTTTAGTTCCTCGTAGATAAATGTGTTACCTTGGTTACTAACAACATAACACCTTGGTATTTCATGAAGGTTGTTTAGCATAAATATGTACTCTCACCTTAAACTCATATATAGTTGGGGTGTAGATCCTTAGGTGCAATTGGAATTAAACCAAGCCTTGGCTAATTAAGGGGTTAACTTGTGGGTAGAAAATGGTAAGTAACTCCTTACAAATGAAATTGATTTGAAATATGTTGACTTTAGAGAACCCAAGAAACTGGAAACTTGGTCCTGTAATCCTTTATTATGCCCTTTTATGACATTAAGAATAAAATAAATTTCACATGTGGAATCATGAAATGTAGAAACATGGGATCTTACCTTGAACACAAATCACTTGTGGTTCATGTGTAGTTTATAATGCTTCCAATCATGTACTTCTTCAAGATGTTAGACAAGTACTTTCATAAATCTTTATGTTTTAAAGTGACACCAAAAAAATATACCTAAGAAACAATGTAAATGAAATGAGAAACAAGAGTATATGTGATAATGGTTTAGGAAAATAATTTCACTTGAAGTCCTTATGGTTGACTTAAGCATTGAATTTTGTTAAGGATGGATATAAATTGTTCTTGGTGGGACTAGGTATTTAAGCCAATATAGAGTCCATTATAAATAAATAAATAAATAAATTATGTCATGTAAATGCTTAACTGAATCAAATTAAATTTGGAACTAAAACAACCATAGTACAAGAACAAATGTGCTTCGAATGGAAGGAAGTTTATAGGAAAGGGAAACTTTAAACTTCACCTCCTATGAATCGTATTATCTCTCCCTTGACAACTTATGGTGGGTTCCCTTGCATAATGAGGGTAAAATTAAACATCAACTAAACATATTTTGAGAAACAAACTTTTAGCATAAGAACGAGAGAAGTAGGAACTTTGTATGCAATCTGAAATATGGAAAATAATTATGTAAGTTATGGAGATTGTCATAAGGGATAAAGAGAAAACTTAAATGGTCGAACTATAAGTTGAATGTGGAATGAACTTATGAATCTGTAGGTGGAAAAGGAGAAAATTATACTTACATAATAATGTTATTGGAATTTTAATCGTAACGAAGATGTAATCATGGTAATGATGTGTTGTGGGTTTGTCAATCCTTGAGTCCCTTTTTTGTGGTTGGGTCATTACTAGTATTCGTTCATTGGGAAAGTGTAACATTGACATGTATATGGTTTTTTCATGTGTCTATGTGATTCGATGACTTATGTAAGTGTCTTATGCATTGTTGATTTCCTCTACTTGGAGCCCTTGTGGTGTTGTGTAGTGACAAATGTCGAAATAAAAAATAAAAAATTATTTTGGAATTTTTTTTTTTGCATTTATGGTCAGAAAATGTGGGCGTGATAGTTTCTAAATCCTTTTCAATAAACCCATTTTGTGCATATCCTGTAGTCAAAGATGTACACAAAACCACAATTATTTTTTAAACATTTTGTCAAACAGTTCATGTGCTTGTTTATGATTCCACATTTTTCATACATGTCTATCAGGGGCCATTACAGTAACTAAAACATCTGAAAATATTCCTCTATCTTTATGCTTTCATTGATATCCATACCATGTTCCAAAGATCCCACTTTTACACAGGCTGGGAGGATGTTGGTAGAGGTTTTTTTTTTCACCAAAAACTTGACCCCAATCTCCCACATTTTTATGCAGGCCTACATATTTCTTCCCCATGAGGGCGTATTTCTTTTAGGCATTAAGTCAAACAAATTACAAACATGCATATCCTTAATTCAACGCATTCCATGAGATCACATTCCTTTGGTGCCTTTGATAAACAAACCATTTGTTTACATATCTTCCTACCTACACATTTTCATAGAAGATTCTAATGTTTTTCCAAATATCCCCTTTTGGAAATACCTACAACCATGGCTCTCCATTTGTAGTGGCTAAGAAGATGCAGAGGATAGGAAATAGAGGATTTCAAACAAAGCAAGAGTGAAAGAGAGAAATCTTGCACAAACACATGTGGGGAAGCAGGGAAGGTATATTTCAATTTCTTAACAATACAACAACTCCACACAGTTATAAAACCAACAGCTCCATATGCCCACATTTCCTTCTTATTCTTATTGAATACAAAAACAAAACAATGGTAGTAGAAAAACCTCTCAGAGACATTGAACAACTTCATATATGGATATAGAACAAGAGAAATTTTTTTGCATATAATAAGGTGAATAGATATGACATACAATGGTATATCTCCCTGCGCATGGGTGTTTTTTCCCAAATTAGATAGAGTTTAGGACAACTTCAAGCTAAGAGCTCTAATTAAACAGTCCCCTGAACATCCTTCCTTCTACAACTATCCACTTACTAATGAATCTACCACGTTAGCTTGGGTTAAATGTCTCTAGATCAAAAATAAAGTGTTTGACTTATTCTGCAAGGAAAATGACATGTATGAAAAGGCATCTAACATGTGTCACTTCCATCTGCTACACACTTCCCATGAAAACTAGCCCACATGCCTTCACGTGGATTCCATGATTTCCTCCAACCACTCCTATAAAATTCACTTCACAATATATAAATATATTTTATTTAAATTTTATTTTCATATTAATTTATTGTGGCACTACATTTCTCTTCCCTTATAAGAGCATCATCCTTGATGCGACACAATATTGAAGCTCAAAGGATACGTAGGAAAGAAATTCAAAAATGACACATGTTGTTTAACAAATCAACTTGTTGGTGGAAAACCAACACAATGAAACAAGACTAATTTTGATATATCTTAAATTTTAATAATTTGTGAAGATTGTTAGTTCTCTTTTACTTCATTACTTAGTCTTTTCCTTTAAAGTATTTATTAATCTCAACTCTTAGTATTTCATTGTTTAATATTTTAGTTGGCTTATGTTTTTGGTGCTCCACCAAAATGACATCACAATACCACATAAATGCCAAACACAACACTAATGGTCCACAATACATATCTCTACATATTTCCACGACTGTAGCACATCACATGAACTGAACCCAAAGCATGGAAAGAACATACATAGCCCTTGCAACATAGTACTTATCACACATGCACTTGACACAAATGCACTCATAACATAAGCAGACTACAACAACATTGAATTCCCAACAGGTACACATACGAAGGTTTCACAAAACTCCAGACCATAACTGTAGCTACATAGTGTCAAGATGGAAACAATGTCACAAGACATAAACCAAAATCTCAAGAGTACACATAAAGCCATAATACTAACACCATACACCTCCCAAAACATCACAAAACAACTCCATATACCTCCCAAAGCATCACCAACAACTATTAAAAAAAAAAAAAACTCCAAGTGCACTAATCACACACACACAAGTCTCTTATGCCTCCCTCAATTCTCTTATGCCTCCCTCAAAGCATCACAAAACAACTCAATATACCTCAGAAGCATCACAAAATAAATACATATACCTCCCAAGATTCAAAAGGAAACTCCATATACATCCCAAAGCATCAATCACACCCACACAAATCTCTTATACCTCCCCCAAGTCTCTTATGCCTCCTCGAGAAAATAAAATAAAGATAATTTTTCCTTTTTGCTCCCAAAAAGAGGCTGGTCATCCTATGGCCCTAAGCGCATAAATTCCGGACACCCCTAACCCAAATGACATAATAACTCGTGGTTTGATAACCAACTAGTTATTTGTAACTTCTTAGTGCATACCCCAATAGAATGAAGTGGGTCCATGGGTTCTACCACTCCATGGTGAATCCCATGACCCTATTCGAACACATTACGACATTAGAACTAGCATAACAATCCATTTCAAATGCCATGTGGTAAGTAACCCCAAGCCTTGGGATAGGCTATAAAATTTTTAAACATAAAAATAAAATTTAAATCTAAGCAAAACAAATGGCCAAATAACCATAGTTAGAAAAAATACGCATATTAGTGCAAGCAAACAAATAAAATTCCCAAAATATAAGAACATATCAATCAAAAAAAATGTTGGTTCTTACAAGAAAAAAGAAAATGGTCAATTTAAGAATAAAATAAGTATATAGGAATAGCACATTACAATAACTATGTGGCCTTACATGGCCATCAAAAGGGTACTCAATGAGTTGCGACACTCGGACATCGAGCCTCAACACGTAAAATAAAACATGAAATAATACAACTATCATCATCTCTATTTGAATCATCCCACCACCACTTCAAAAATGCTCAACATAGGCATAACTACAAAGTTGAATCATGCGATAAAAATATAAGGAAGGAGAAATGAGTACAAGTTATCATCTACCCCCCAGCCTAATGTTTCCACAAAACACAATATGCATGACACTCGTTGAGCAAGTGCCATACATACAAAATGAACAAAAGTGGGTATTCAACCTATGTAAGACTCCACTTTTTATCTTGTACTTGGCTTGAGTGACTAGTCAATGGTACACATTTTCTCACCCCAAACATACACTTTTACAAATTTCCATTAGGGTCAGTTAGTGTAGGGTTCACAACATAACACATAAATACATCACTAAGACAATGGTGATTCACACAAATTGACCATAACGTATTACGCATGGCATATATACGGGGTATAACCCAATCATTACTTCATGGGTTCAATACATCACATTACCACATTCTGCATCCAAAGTGCAATCACTATATAATAGGGATCATATGCTCACCATATTCCCTAAATCATGGCATAACCATCACATATTATATGAATTATACGTATGAGGAACACAATGTCTAACATTACAACATATAGTTAATTGTAATACAACACGGTGATCTACTTAATTCATCACAATATTCTAAGCAACATCATGTTAAAATTCATTCACTATAAACTAATTATGTCATGCAACACATCAACACACCTACATACCATAGAATAAAATGAAACTTCAACACTTCACAATCCACAACCACATTATTTTCACACACACCAAGGAAGCACATCAAACATGATATCCTCGGTGAATGGACATGAAAAGGATAGTGAATACTCTCATCACAAGCACATGTACATCATAACAAATATGCACTAAGTGACATGCACAACATGTGCATTCGTAATATCACAATTACTAGCATTGTTTACATCACACGTATATCACATTAATCTTCCAATCTCCACCACCACCATGCAAAACCATCACAACTCCGGTCTATCCCGTTTCAATATCATGAACCTATGCTCGATACCAAGTGTAACACACACAAATTTCACCGACAAATAAAACAATAAAAATACCGAATGATTTTTTTTTTTTTGACTTACATTGCTCACTACACAACACCAAAAGGGCTCCAAGAAGATAAAATCAACAATGCATAAGACACTTACATAATTCATCGACTCACATAGACACATGACAACACCATATACATGTTGATGCCACACTTTCCCCAATGAACAAATACTAGTAATGACCTAACCACAAGAAAGGAACTCAAGGATTGGAAAACCCACAACACATCATTACCATGATTACATCTTAGTTACAATTAACATTCCAAGAACATTATTGTGTAAGGATAATTTTATTCTTTTTCCACCTACAGATTCTTAAATTCATTTCACATTCAACTTACAGTTCAACCATTTAAGTTGGCTCTTTATCTCTTACAAAAATATCCATAACTTACATAATTATTTGGCATATTTCAAATTGCATACAAATTTCTTAATTCACTCATTCTTATGTTAAGCTTATGTTTCTCAAACATTTATTCAATGTTTAAATTTTACCCTTACTACAATAGTGAATCTAACGTGATGTCAAGACAAAAATCTTAGGATTTGAGGAAGATTTAGATTCAAGATACCTTTTCCCAAAACATTTTTCGATCACGGTATCCTTATTTCCCATCATAGTTAAAATAGTTCAAAAACTTATTGTGTAGTGCCCACTTCCCTTTGACACCTTTTTTATTATTGATTTCGATACTGTCGACTACACTTATGGATATGATTGTAGCTTTTTGATTTAGTATGGTGTTAGATGCTAGAAATACTAGACTGTTGTGGATTCGATTCATATATGATGCATGTGGATTATTAGAGACATTTTATATTGATGTTGATATACTGTTGACATGGTTATTTATATATATATTTCTGACATGCGACATCTGTCGCCACACTACGTAGGCTTTGATAATTGAATCAATGTTGTGATAATTTTGACATGGATGAAACGTTGGATAGAAATTTTGCTATAAATTTATAAATGATATCATATTTTCCTAGATGCTATTAATTCATATATAAAAATTATCTTAAATTTATATTGCATATTTTGGCATAGATGTTTTAATATGGCCACGAGGCCAAAGGAGGTATTTTTGTGTTTTGCAGGTAAATTTATTCACAACAAACATCGGGGATTGGAGACCAACCACATTGGAATTCTAGATGAATTCAACAAGGGTCACCATGACAACATGTAATTGTGTGTGTGTTAGAATTATTTGTCTAAGAGAAAATTGTAACCAAGGGGACATGTGTTGTCTTTGGTTTTAGTTTCCCTTTTATTTATGTTAGTATGTGTTTCTTTTGAGTGATGTAATTTACTTATTTTCTTATTTAGATTTTGATGTATGTTTTCCCTTTATCTTAGTGGGTCTAAGTGTATTATTAAAGTTAATAAATCTTGTCCTAAACTAATTAGAGATGTGACCAAAAGAAGTTCATTTATTAGACTTGATTTTCTCTTGGATTTTGTGTTGTGTGTTGATGCTTGAGATCTTGAGTGTTGTACACTCCAGCCTTCATGGGAAACTCGAATTTGGCCTTAAGGGCCAATTTTGAAGGCTTTTGGGACAAGTTAAACTCGTCCCACACATCTTAAATTTCCATACCAACCCTACCTATGGGTTGGGGGTCAAAATTAGACCCCATAAGGTGTTTTGGGAAGATAAAAGGTAAAATGTTTATTTTAGTTTCTTTCAAGTAATTAAGTTTTTCCTTAGGGGGTGTGGGCTTAGATTGTGTGTGTAAGTAACTTTTCATTCCTCTCACTCACCAATTTATGGTGCATTGGGGTTGAGGTTTGACTTCTTAGGTGGAGTGTAGGATGAGTGATGTGCCATCATACATGGAGCCACCTCATCCTCCTCTCTCCTTTTTCTATTTATTGAAGTGCTTTTACTTGTTTGGGGTTACTTCATTATTTTTTGCTCTTCCATTTTGGAGAGTTAAAAAAATTTGGGATTTATTGTGGATTGTTGGAGCTTGTGGATACTTGCTTGGTTTTGATGAGCTTGAATATTTACTCTTGGAACAAGCTCTACTATGGAAAGGTAGGAGCTTTACCTTCTTATGTTATGCTTTAATTTGTGTTTATGTGTTTGTATTTAGTATTGTTTTTTTGGAATGCTTGTTGGGTGTGGGTAGATTTCCTAAGTTTGGAGTTGGAGGAGACCATGGGGAGATTTCATGTAGGGAGGCATAGTATTTTACCTTTTTGTTTGGAGGAGTTTGGGTTGGGTTCCCCACCTTGTACAAGGAATGCTTGCATTTCTCTCTTGTTTCTTTTGTGAGGGAGGAATAAGAGATTGAGGGAGGCATAAGAGTATGTGGGAGGTATAAGGGGTACTTGAGAGAGGCATAATAAGTATGTAGGGGGGATTTGAGATATGAATTGGAGGTTTTAAGGTGGGCACCCATTTCCCATTGGGATGCATAAGTGGCCTCCCCATAGGTCCTACTCCTTTGGCTTTCATTTTAAGCCTTGTTTACTTGTTGTTTAATTGTTTTTATTTCATTCTTATGTTGTAGATGATTGAAATATGGTTGGAATGGTTGTGAAACAATTGTTTTATTATGGAAGCTTATTGTTGCCATGTGTTGGAATTATCTCCCATTGTAATGTGGTTGGGGCTCGGGGCCAATGGAGAGGATGGATTCTCCTCTTCATTAGATATCTTGGTTGGATGGAGAGCATTGCCTCTCCACCCATTTTTATGTGAATCAAACAAATCTTGGAGGAGCTATCTTGTTGGCATTGTGAAGCTTGGAGCTTTTGGTGGAGCCCCTAAGAAAAATCCTTCTTGTAATAAAACTTCCTTAGTGTTTCTTTTCCCTCTTAGAGTGGAGGAAATTGTAATATTGCATTTCATTTTAGCTCACATTCTTGTATTATATTTCCCACTTAAATTGGAGGACATTGTATTAGTAATTGTAATAAAAAAATCTATGTTGATTCTTGGACATTAAAATTGCATTGAATGTGAAAAGGGGAAGGAAAGATTTTGTCTTTGTAGAGTTATTTTTGTTGTAATGTATGTGGAAATGAAAGGCTCTCTTAGTGAAGCTAGTTGATGCAATAAAAGGGTGATTTGGAAAATAGCTTGTTATTCTTTTAATGGAATGGCAACCTTCATTAAGTGTGTTGTTCTTGCTCTTGTTTTAAAATATATTAATGGAAATGTTGTTGTAAACTCTCTTGTGGAGTGTTGGGAAATTGTATTAAGAAATATTAAACCTCATTGTGATACTTGAAAGCATGTAAAGGAAAAGTTAGCTTAGTTGTTCTTTTACTTGCATTATTGAAATAAGGAAAGACTATGCATGCTTAGATGGAAATAAGTGTAATTGCAATTTTCATTTACATGTTCAAAAAAATGTAGGTAAAGGTCACCAAGTCTAGTGGAGTGAAGAAATAGTTGCTATGACTTAAGACCATAGTCTCTTTGTTAACACAGTGATATGGGTTACCAAGATATTAGCTCTAAGTTAAGAAGGAGCTTGAACAAATGAAATTAGAAAAATTGATCTCGACCTCAAAGAAGACAATGTAATCATGCCCAAAGAAAAAAATCCAACCATTCATGCAATCTAGCAATCATTGGTATCTACGAGAACACATTATATTCAAGGAATTTTGACAAACAATTGACATGCCAAGTGCAAGCTGCCACATTTTGCATACAAAAATACTAGTGCAAGGTAATACAACATATGAAAATATTCCTCTTCCTTTTTGTTTTAGACGTGGGTCCATACATGACTGCCAATGGATTAACAACCACAAAAATAAGGACAAAGTTCCTCCATCCATTTTTCTTTGATAGTTGTCCATGTCATGCACTAATACAAGTTCCTAGTATCTAAATGAACCAACTAGCCCCTAGTAATTATTACAAGAGGTATTCAGATGAATATGCAGATGGTATGCACAAATATGTTATAGGGAGCACAAACAACATTTCTAATGGGATTTTTATGTAATATTTGGTGAGGTTATTTAACAAAACACTTTGTTTGAATGGAAAGAGGTTATGAAACACGGGAGAAAGGCCATGGATGCTTTGGGTTTACACCTACCAATAGCATTTTCTTAAAAGTTCCTAGCCCTTTTCAATGAACCCCTTTCGTGCATATGTTGCAATGCCGACACCCTTTTAACGTATTTCTTTTGGGAATCCTCTCAAAAGTTCACGTTCCATGTGACTTCTCCCACATTTGCATCTTCTTTCCGCTATAAAGCTTTTCAACGAACCCATTTTTGCACATATCCTACTATCATTGTCATCCATGAGGCCACATTCAATTCATTTAGTCAATTGGTTCACAACAAAGCTCATGCTTTGACAATTTGCATACATATCTACTAGAGCGCTTGCAACAACAACATCAAACAAAATTCCTCTATCTTTTATCCTTTGATAGACACCCAATATTCCACGTTCCATTGCTCTATTCGACACTTTGCTTGGGAGTATGCACAAAGTTTGGAGACACGTTGTTGTATAGGTGAAAAAGTGTGATTGTCCCTGAAGAAACCCATATCTTCGTAGAGACTTCCCAACACTAGACAAAATAGTGGCAACAACAGTTCATCCTCCTCTCAAAGAGCATTAAACATTTTAGACAAAAAGCAAATTACATTTGCCACTAATCAATCAACTGCGAAGAATTTACAACGTCAACACTATATTCGCATGGTTAATGCCTCCTAGATCACAAATAAATTGAGTGTATTATTCTTATGATGAGAACGTGACACATTTGAATTCCTTTTTAGGGTTCCCATATGCCTTGTCAAGAAGCCAATGTGCCTTGCTACTCTTCACACATCCTCCATCATTATTCTCCAATCACCCCCTTGCTAAAGTTTTTTTCAAAATTACTTTATTATTATTTTAGTTTCTTTGAATTTATTTTATATTATTTTTTTTTTATATTGGGCACTACAACATGAGAGGCATAAGGATATCTTGAGTGAATGACATCGAGAGGCATACGTATATCTTGATTAGAATTAGGAATAGTGTTGATGTCATAGTATAGATATAGAGACAAACTTTCGAGTTCTAAAGAATATGTTTCTTAATTTGTGTGAGAAGAAATCATTTTATTTTATTTTTCAAGGGAATAGTTAATATTCTTTTCACTTGCAAAGATACCTTTTTGTATCGAGTTTCTTAATGATTTTTGGTGATCATTCCATAATTTTTTGAAGGATAAGGAGAAGTAAGAGAGGAGTTTAGTGTGTTAGAATAAACAAAAATTAGAGAGATTTCATAGGATATTTTCCAAAAAGAACCTTAAAAGAAAAAAATAACCTACATAATATTTATTGATTAGGTTATCGTCTATTACAAATAGTGAGGAAAGAATAACATCATATATAACATCTAACCATTATGATATTTTCAAATGTCACATACCACACTTTATATAAAAACTAGGCCCAAGTGTAAACTAGGAAAAACGTAAAAAGAAATGAAGTGTGTCTCATCCCCCAAAAATGTGTTCTAATGTTTTATATAGTATATGCAAAGACTAAATAGTGAAAAAGGAAATAGTTTAGGCATATTACCCGATACAATATGTTTTATTAATATAGTTAGGAAATAATGAAGAACACACACCCCTACACTTTTAAGTGAAATATGATGCAAAATGTTTCATTTATCTAAAAATTTATATTGAAACCTATATCAATTTGTAGAAATATATTAATTTAAAACATTGTAAACCTTTTCATGGGAATTAAACATACATCCGAGACCATTGATTCATGAGGTTAGGTTATTTTATAACACTATGATGATTAATTTCTTTTTGGACGATTGTATACCAAGTTCTTTTTGTTATCTTGTGGAGATAAACTAAGGCTCATGGAGATCTTCTTACAATATATCCCACAACTCTTTCTCGGTCTAGAATGGTTGCTACCAGATTCTGTGTCAATGTGATCCTGGGTAAGTCTTTACCATCTTCCATCTGTCTCATTTCATTGCAGGGAGATATAGATCAAGTTTTAAAATATGAAAACTCTCGTGTTTTCTGACAAATATAAGGGAGTTGGACATGGGGAAAACAATTTTATGGCCTTTGGATCCGCTGGAAATGGCTCCATCTCACAGACATGGGTTTGTAAAATAGAGGTTATTCAGGATAAGCTTATGGGGTAAACAACTGTTAACAATGGTAGGATGCAAGGATCATTGGATGATGTGCATGGCTGTAAGGGTGTTGATTTGCTTAGTCTGCCGGTCATTGGACAACCGGATCCCATCCTAGGCGGTCCGCAAATGCTATCATTGGAGTCCCCTGTTTTCTAAAAAGAATTAGCGCCCCAAATGACTCAGGGCCATCCCCGGGAAGCTAGATCTACAGTGCACATATTAGTGGGATTATATTGCCAACCAGTTCTCCTACAAACCCAACCTTAACTTCTGCGCACTGTTAAGTGGAGGAAGTACGACATAGGAAGAGGTCATTGACGGTGGATCATCTAAAAGCACGTTTGTGGGTGATTTCGAAATTGTCTTAAATATTGAAGAACCAGAGTCAAATTATGAGGGTGAGAATTTTAGGGAGAATGTCCGTATGACCCCAATAGACTCAAGGTACTGGATTTTTGGGAAAGTTTGCATTACAATAAATATATTTTCAGAACTTTCAGTTTTGGGAATAATGAATAAATTATAGAACATGTACTCGAGAAAAGGGATGGAAAAAGTTCTTTCAAGAAAATAAAAAGTCTCTCTCTTGATTTCCCCTTTTATTTGGGGGATTTGTTGTTTTGTTTCGCTTTTTCACTATTTGTCTATAGTGTTATTTTTCTTTGTTTGTCCATATGGGTTTTGACCTTCTTTTGTACCTCCCCGAATAGGATCTGAATTAAAAATCTTTATCCTTAAAATAAAATTTGATTTTTAATTTATTTATTGTTGTCGTCAAATGTGCAACGACTAAATTGAAATTTCCAAGCACAACATCTATACCCCTATGCCGAAATTTTCATGTTTTATCATTCCTAGGCAACCCCGACTCCATCCAGTCAATCCAAATGACCTTCCAACCAAATTTATAACATCCCCTAGGTGATTTTAGGAGTTCATTGAAAACAAAAATTTGGGCGAACCACGGGAAGGGCTATCGCTAGCCTTCCCAGGACTGGATTCAACTCCCTGGAGTGGAACGGAAGGGAAAAATTCAACACGGAGATGAAATGAGGACCTTAAAACATAATGGAAATTATTTTTGAAGGTTTGGAAAAGTTATGCAAGACTTGGAGCAGTCTGAGTAAAAAATAGGGTTCACAAGCCTAGGCGGTACACATGCCTAAAACAGCGACTGAGCTTCAAAAAAAGATTTCGGGACCTCCAAATGGAGTTAGGAGCAAAAAAAAATATCTCCAGAAAGAGGATTCCAAGGCCTACATTATGGTGAAACAATATTTTTCACAACACTTTGGCGCATCAGGTCTGCAGGAAGTTTTTCTCAAGCATAGGTGGAGTACAAAATAAAAATCTGATTTTTCATGTATCAAATGGAATAATCAAGACATGATAACCCCACCATTGGATTCAGAGGCCATTTCTAGTTAGGATAATATAAAATATTTCCGAAAAAAGTCCATTAGAGCTCAAGTTATCACTATTACAAGTTCAGGACTCAACCAAATTTTTGGGAAGACACGTGTCGGCACCCGTGAGCTGGGCAGGATTTTGTGTCCCTCACGTCCCCCAAGGTCAAGGAAATCAAGGCTGGAAAATTTTTCCCATACCTCTTGAAGCCCTCTCAGCCCTCATATGACCTCTTGGACACTCATGTGACCTTCGGACTTGACAGATTCATTCGGCCCCCAGTGCATTTTTGAGCATCCATTCCCTAACGTTGGATCGGGTGCCACGTGTCGCTCCTTGACCACCGTGGAATTTTATTTCCCTTATGCACTTTAGGTGGGGGACATCAGACCTTGAAAAATGTGCCCATCCCCCATAGGGAGTCATTTGGACACCCACATGACCAACTTTCAGCTCCCAGTGCTTTAAAGCAGCTTTTTCCTCCTTCATTCCCTGTCGTTGGATCTAGTGCCACGTGTCGCCGTCTTGATCATTGTGGAAATTGATGTCCCTCACATCCTTGAGGCCAAGAACATCAAGCATGGAAAAATGCCTAATTGTGCATATCTTTTAAAAAATTTCCAAGTGCCACTTTTTTCCGCTTTTAACTTCTAACAGTTATTGGTGCACTCCATTCCTCCATTCTTCCTCTGCAACATTCTACCATCACTCCGCCATTGCAAATGCTCAAACCAGCTCGACCCAAACACTAAAAAAATCCCCCACAGTGACATGCAGGTCTCAGAAGGTTTTTTCATCAAAACAAGAAGGAGAAACGAAGAACAAGAGGAAGAAAATGGTGAAAATCTCCATAACCTAAAAACAAAGATCTGAAGAAATATTGCAAGCCGGTGCATGAAACAAAGAACCATTTGTTGCTGTTCATTCCTCTGTCCAAGGCCATCAAAAATACACCTTCAAACTCCCCCCTCATGTGACAGAGCATCCACAATGAAGAAATCTCATTTCCGGCTCAACGAAGAAAGAAGTGGGATTTCCCATCAAACCAGTTATTGGATTGAAGTAAGATCACACGTGAAGCACCAGAAGAAAAAACCCACATCAAAAATATAATTTTATTTGCAAATGGAGGATATTTCCAGACCAACAACTTCAAGGTCCATTAATGGTTGTCATACCCAATCACTACCAGTGTCCGAAAATTAAAACTTTAAAATCTCCTGGACTATTAAGCAAACAGACACCTAAAATTTAAAGGGAGGATATTGGGCAAAAACCATATCAAAAACATTCGTTCCACGTCAATCCAACTCCCAGAGGCTAACTTTCTAAAATAGCAAGTCTCCTCCATATGAACTGCTATTTCGAGAAAGTCAACAATAGAAGAACTTGTGAAGGAGACAAAGACATTGGAGGTGCACTACTGCTGAGAATTCACCAGAACGAACATTTTTGGCACTTACTAAAAATAGTAAGTGGGCCCTTGAGCACCTACTAAAAATAGAAAGTTGATCCAGAAGGAACAAAGAACACAGGGAGAAAGAGGAAAACTAAGCCGTAACATCTAGTTGAAGATCGGGACTTGCTTTTTCACACTTACTAAAAATAGTAAGTTGCTTTTTCGAAGGGAGATATGAAGACAAAATGGATGGGTCAAAAGCCGACACATCCCTTTTCATGTGAGTATGATGTGGAAGATAGTGATGTCTTATACATGGACCTGAATGACCTTAAGAATCACATGGCCTCCAAGGATCGAAGGAGGATTGAAGACCAAATATTCACAAGTGGCTTGTTTGCCGCTATAGGGCATCCAGTGTCTATGAAAAGTCTTGAGCTAGTCCTAGCTTGCTCTTTCCACTACGAGCCCGAAACACGAACCATCTGAGCTGATCATGGTGCAATGATGGCGGTCATAAGCCCTAGGACCATTTCAATCTCTCTCAGAGATACCGACATCCCCCAACATGGTTGTCATTTCTAAGGAAAGGGTTATGCACGATTGGGAGACAATGGATTCATATGTCCAAGGAGTAGCGCTCAGCTCATGGTTGAAAATAGGAAGAAAGCCTTCTAGGATACTCAAGAATCTACCAAGGTGTAAATTCTGAGAAGGTTATTCTAATATCATCACTCTCCTTAGTAGAGTAATGGGCGAAGCAAGCATGAGAGACTTCCAGGACTAGATGGGTCTTTTCATCTTGACATTGACAGAAGGAAAGCAGAGAATTGACGAGGGTAGATCATTAGTGAAAATCTCCATCTGCAACTACTCTAAGTATCTGCAACAAAGAAGTTCCACATGACTTCTTATCTAGTTTATCTCCTCGCAAACTTGCGATCATTCAAGGATTGGCTCTCACACATAACATTGCTTCCAAGGTACTTGCATTTGAGAAACTTCCGCAATTGATATTGGAGGAGAGCAACAGGAATTTCACCCGCGTGAACGATGCATTCACCATGTATGTGGTTTGAATCTTGGAAGGGGACCTCGAAGCTAGGATGTCACCAAAAGTGGCATCCCTGATTAAGGAATATGGCTCGTACTTCATACAATTCTCAACATTCTCCTACATATGAGTCATTGGCTTCAACCAAGCTCCATTGAAACTACCTAAGTACCTCAATGACCAGATTGTATTGTTCAAACTATGCGGGCATATCACCCAAGTAAATAAAAAGCTCAGAAGTAGGAGAAAGAAATTGATTTCATTACCTATATCTCTAAGGAGTTCACATGCAAAAGCTCAAATGACACATCTCACCTGGAGGCCACTTTCACACATTTGACTTTGCATTCCTACATCGCCAGGCCCAACTTTGACATCCGAGAGGATCCCGACTCGTTCTATGTCCCAAAATTGTAACATGAGCCACAAATCGAGGACTATTGGGCCAACTATATTGATGAGTTCAAGTACATAAAAAATATCACATGAGGATGACAATCAATGAGATGAAGAAATTCAAGTTCTCTTGGTATGAAGACATCTTACATGATGATGGGATAGAGATGCTTGATCCTGAGTATACAACAATCAAGATGTCCCCAATGCCCCAAATCAACTAGCATGTTTGTGAATCAGAGATATACTGGAGTGGACTGAAAAGGTGGTGAGGAGAACAAGGAACTAGTTTCAGAAGAAGAGGACTATGATCATTTGGTCACGAGGAATTTTCCAAGACAAAAACAAGCTTCACATCATTCATCTTCAAAAGTAGTAGAGGTAAATTCCAGCTCTAAACACTCTAGAGTGAGTTCAAAAAGGAAGGCCACGGAATTGAAGACATCTAAAAGATTCAGGGGAGAAAAGATTTGGTGGCGTTGCCGCAAGAGGAAGACATGATCCCAGTAATGTAGACAAAAATTCAACAGTAGATGCACAAGTGAATGAGGAGCATATGACTCATGATCTAGTATTCGAACCACTACAAGAGGTCTTCCATGTTGTTGATTCTAATGCTCCTCTCATTCAGGACTTGCCTCCTCCATCAGAACAAAGAATGGTTGATGCATCCATCATTGAGCCTAAATCCAAGAGATGTTTCCATGGATGTGAGAAATGATCATCCTTGACACTCGTACTGTACAACAAGTAGTAGCCCCTAATCTATCAACGATTATCTCGATGGCTAAAGAAAAAATGTCAAGAAAGATTATGTAGACAACATCATGATTCTATAGTGGGGAGACAGGTAATCAGTACATTGAAGTAGCTTGGCCAAAAGTAATCAAGCCAAAGATGAGATGACACCAGCTAACTATGAGATGAGCATGATCCAGTTGGGACCAGCTACTCACGAAGGTGATTTGCACATATACCAACAATCTTCTACTCACATGGTGGCAAGGAATAAAGAATATAAAGAGAATATTGAGGTGCTAGAGGAACAAGTACGAACTCTTTCATCTTATGTACAACACCTAGTGGAACCAAGCACTATAACACTTCCTATTCAGAAAGTGGTACCCATCAGTAGCATCAATCTAGAATCTATCAGGAGAGCGCATGAGCTCACGATGCAGGGGTGAGAAAATAATGAATGGATTTACTCAATTTCTGAAAAAGGGAAGTCAACACTTCAAGAGCAGTCAAGCTCTTTGCATACATGTGCACAACTGCCAATAGAACGCGAGCACTCAAAGAGGATGTGGGGAAAGAAAGAGATTATTGGGAACCTCTGGGACTAGTAGTGAGTGAGATGAGCAACACCCATCATCAGGAATTGATCGATAAGAAGGTTTTTGAAACTCCTGTAGAAGACTTGACATGGGTATGGGCTAGGGCCCTAGTAATCAGATTTGAAGCAATCAATTAGGCCTTCACAGAGCTAGAGGAGAGAGAAGAACAAACATACCAGCTGCAGGACAACATAAATCGGAAAGTTTAAAAACTTGGAGAACCCACAATGAGAAAACACTCAACTACTAATGAGTTTATCGGCCATTTCAAAGAATACATCAAGAAAGGGGTGGAAACCCATTGTCCTTCACTAAGGATACTCTTGACTTTTTCTTAGAGATTCAAGCCTCCATTGCACTTATCACAAAGAAGCATTCATCATGGTTTGGGAAGTGTAAGGACATCAATAGTGTGACCAATGGATGGACTGAAACTTTGACTTGCATTCGTATCCCTCATGCCGACAAAGTAGAACCAGTAGTAGCTCATTTCAACCAAGAGCTTGGAAAGACAGAAAATCCTTCTCAAGATCACAAAGTGGAGAGCAGTTAGAGAATAGGGCTAAGTCCACCACAAAGAGCCCATCCTTCAAAGATAATTTTTCTTCTTCTTCTTCTTCCTCTTCTTTCTCTCTCTCTTTTCCCTTCTCATTTAACACTCTCTCTCCTCAATGTTATATTTTTGCGTTGAGAGTTGCACTTTTTGATATGACTTAAGTGACTTTAGAAATATAATGTAAATTTAAGTCACCTTGTTATTATAAAAGGGACTTAAATATTTAAAGTGGAATGTGAATAGTCTTAAGTCACATTAAGGTATTCGAAAAGTCACTAGGAAGATGAAAAGTTTCCTCCTCTTTTATAAATTGTAAGAAGCTCCTCATTTGAGGGTCTTCTAAAAATCTTCCTAATTTTGCTTCTTAGATGTTAGAGTATTTTTTGTGAATTCATCGAGAGTTATCCTTATTAAGAGAGCAAGAGATAGCAAGTTTCTTCCATTTCTCCTATTAAAAATGTCTTCTACTTCTCACACTATGTACAAATTCTGCTTGAGCTTCAATAACGGAAGAAGGAATTTTAGCCTCTTTGATTAAGGAGTTTGTTGGTACTTTGTGCCCATTAAGCTTCATTTAGCCTTGTAGCTATTACGTAGATTTGTTTTCTTCTATATTGAAGTGCATGTAATGAAAGTTTTGAATGGTGTATGCAAGTCTCGATTTTCTACTTGCAAAGCATTATTTTTTCTCTAAATTCTAATTTTCTCATTCCCTTTCCCGCCTTCCTAGAAAAGTCATCTCTTGCAGGTATATGGAAGCATTTTCCACAGGGGGTCGGTGGAGTGCCCCTATTGGATCCCCAACCGAAAGGCCACCGGGGATAAAACTCACATTTTAGTCATGTATACACATACGATGCATTGTGACCGGTTAAGTAGAGGACTCGAGACTCCCGAGCATTGGCAAGATAAGTACCAATTTGTCCCCAACAAATTTTCTCGCCAACATTTATATATGTAATTATTTTGTTTCTAAGGATGCTTTCCTATATAGCTATGTATTTAAGTTACAAATTATGTTTTTTCCATCAAAATATGTGTAATATACGAATTTAATTCCCCTCTTTACGATACAAATAAGATATGTACATAGATAATGTGGAATAAAGAAACTGATGTGTAATGTTGTTTGTAAATATATTAAAATCTTTATTGGATCATATAGATGGCTATCTTACGTGTCCCACATTGGGATCTTATTCCTTTAAGGGGTATATATGGTTGATAACATGGCACGTAAAGGTACTAACATAAAATAAAAATAACAAAAATAATAATAATGTATAATAGTAAAACATTACAAAGGAAAAAATGGTTATACAACTAGTCTAACTAACAAAGAAATTAAAAAAATCTTATAAATTGGTCATATAAAAAAATGGAGTAAAAGTGATAAGATTTACAAGACAAGCATAGTAAAGGGAATAGGTTACACAAATAGAATCAAGTATACATGTAGATAATATATATTACATACATGAAATATATGGGAAACAAACAAGGGACATCAACATGTATCAAGAAATTATCAAGGAGATAAACCATGTATAAAGATGTATACACAAAGATATCATAATGCTACACTAAAAACATATTAATATTAATGCTAGTCCAAAACCACACAAATTAATAAGTTGATCAACGTTCAAGTTAGTGAAGATTTGAATTTGTAGACATTACTTGATATGATTGCTTATATATAAGTATATGTATTTGTGTGTGTGTGTGTGTGTGTGTGTGTACATTCCAGGACAAAAAAGTTTTACCAACAACTAATAAGGAACATAACATTTTTGTAAATTATATATATATATATAATTTACAAAAATGTTATGTTCCTTATTAGTTATTGGTAAAACTTTTTGTCCTGAAAATAAACTAGAGCTTCATCAATCCACAAAAGTACATTAGTTTTTCCATGTTTCATGGTTGGATAATTTCCTTGGGAAAATTGTTTCATATTAGTTTATATTACATGAGATTTATGAGGGGGACACATAATCTTGGAGTGTAAATTAATCTTATAGACATGCATTAAAATTTTGAGGACAAGATCTATCATCTAGTATTTGATAAAGTGGAATAATTTGGATATTGAAGATGCATCATGAAAACATGAAGCATTCTAACAACAACATTTATAGATTAGAAACATTCAGGTTGATGTTTCTTTATAGGGTGTGTTCTTGATAAACCATTAATCCTAGTTCATTTGTTGGGATATGGATATCCTACCCATCACTAACATAATATCTTATCATGTCATATAATATTTAATTATGATTTCATATGTTTAGTGGGTTGGCCTTGCTGATTTATATAACCTAATAGGATACATATATGAGCTAGTGAGTATAATTAAATCATATTATTGATCGCTTTAGTATTATTTTATACTTTTAAGGTTACCTCCTTGAAGTATTGAAGTGATTATAATTATATAATGCGATTATATATATATATATATATATATATATATATATATATATATATATATATATATATATATATATATATATATATATATATATATATATATATATATATTGGTGTTATTTGGTGTTATATTACTACGATATTGAGGAGGATATTTGGAATTTCACTACCCTAAACATGGGTATTACTCAGTAAATAAATTATTTTTGGGTTAAAGTGCAATACTTAAACCACCTACATTCACACAACTATAAAGATTCCAAAAAACATATATAATTCTTCATCAAGATATGTGATATCTCTTCGATGAAACTATGTTTGATAACTTATTTGTATGAGATTTTTTTAATAATGACTTGGCTTCATTTTAGTTTTTGTCTTAAGATGCTTGAAACTTTGGAAGATGTTACCTTGAACCTTTTTCGTCTTGACTCAAACATTCATGAGAAATGCTCCTCATCTTATTTGTTTCTTACGGATTTAAAAAAATAGTGCCTTAGATTGATATTAAATTGATAGTGATTATTAAGGTAAAATATAAATAATAAGACAATCAAAATAAGAAATGAATTATAGAAGCCATAATGTGCAAAGAGGATTAGAGGATCCTTAGTTGATTTGAAGATTTATCAAACTTTGTTCCAGATGAAGACTAGATGAATAGGAATGGGATACTTTGTCACATAAGAGCTTGTAAAAGTACAAATTTGAGTGATTTGGCTAGATTAAGGCACCTAGGAGAAGGGATTGGGGCACTGGAGTGCTCGAGCTAGATTCTGACACCCTGGGTCTATGCAAAACATGTAGAAGTCAATTTTACGGGTCACCATATGATGTGAAAACCTCTCTTCTTATCGTATGTATGTCATTGAATTCCTTCAAATTTATTTGTTGATCTATAATGAATAAATCACATGCAAAACCCCAAATAAAGCATCAAACCATAAAAAATATAAGTGCAAATGAAGGGTTCATATTTTCCTTAGCTAACAAAATGATGGACTTATAACCGAGCATTGCACTACATCTCGAACCCAATGTAATTTTACGCGTGTGCAAAATTGTGCCCTATGTTTATTTTGTGTGTGTCACACTTGAATTAGTGAGCAAGTAGCTATATGTAGAATGTAAATAATGTGTGCAAGAAATAGATTAAACTCCCCTCCTATGAAGTATGATACGATGATGAATCATCCTTTGTCCCTTGTGATGGAGCTAGATGGATGAAAATTGAGAAATAGAAACCTTGATGGATCTAACCTTAGGTGGTGATAAGTAGTTCTTAGTTCTTAGTCCCTTAATATGGTCATATAACTTTATATTTATATATACCTTAACTTGAATTTCGTAACTAACCTTGAAAAAGTTTGACTACTAAAAAGATAAGATGCTTAAACAATTAGAAAGGACCCAAAATGTGTGATTAAAGTACAAAGAACACCGGTGCACCCAAAGTGGGGATGGGGAACCTAAAACTTACATGTTGGCTGGGTGCTCCAATCCAAAAAGAGTAAAACTTAATTGTAAAAGGACGATTGGGCCAATAAAGGTGAAAATTGAAAGTAATAACAGAAGTAACAAAATATGGCCAAAGACATCGGTTACTCAATACTTTTATTACTCATGAACCATATGAATAGTATTATGTGATAAAGACTATATAATTACTCAAATGCATGCTTTTGTGTTTATATTTCCCCCACTTTATGTTGGTGAGAAGAATGATTAATAACATAAAGTAGATAGATATATGTACCTTATATCAATATATATTGATGTACAAATCATTCTAAGGGAGTAGACAAAGCATGGAGTAATAAAACAGATGGAGCGTGGAGACTAAATGTGCGAAGTTATAAAAAAGGTTGTGAAAGTGAAACTAGGGTGAAAAAACGTGTTTAAATTAAATTGTGTGTGATGTTCAATGATGTTGACTACTTACTTCCCATATGGATGGACCTACAAAAGAGAAGACAATCAAATATCAAAATACACATGTATATGTGTAAAAAGCCATGTAAGGAAGTTTGTAAAAGAAAATGCTTTAAAATGTGAAAAGGTAACATGTGCGCCTCATCTATGATGACAAAAAGTGTAAAAGGATCATGTATATGATGTCAATACACGTGAGTTTTTGGGAGATATCACATCACCGTCAAGAAGTATAGGGAGGAAAGTCTAATTTATCTTCCAACCTTTAACTCTCTCCTGTAACTTTAGAGATTTATTTCTTGTTTGATTTTTGGGCTATCAAGCGATGAAAAAAGTAGTATAGAGAGGAAGGTTTCATGTTATCTTCTAACATTTAACTACTCCCTAGAATAAAACACCATTGTAGATGATGTGTACAAACGCATGTGATAAGGACAACCTTCCCTGTAAAAGACACTACTATGTGTAGAGTTGTGTAGACTCTATTGAACCACTGTCGCTATGTAACTTCCCCTAATGATAGGCACTCCAAGATATGCATCGCTGTAATAAGGACCCAAGTCTAATTCTAATCCTGAATTCTTAAAATTCTATTGTATTGATATTGTTTTGTAATGTGTATAGTCTGCGTATGGGGTGAATGATTTATCCAAATGATTCCCCCCTCTTTGGGGGTGCATGTGATCTTGCTAAAAGAGGATGCGGCTGAAAGAGGACCAACCGCTGACCTAGGACATAGGTTGAGCTTAGAGCCATTGTCATTAACGTATGTTTGACACCCACATTATAAATGAGAATCATGATATTAAATTTGGGTCATTATTATAAACATTAGGATATGTAGGAGTATTAGACAAAAAAGCAATATGGTGAGAGAAAGCATTGAAAAACATTTGATAGACTAAGTCATATTTTTTTAAAGTAGTTTATCATTAAACAAATACCAATAGATTTTACTTTAACAATTAAAATTCTAGGCCTATTAATAAAATCTTGATTAGATCCAAATTTTGTTTCTAAAAGCTATGATTTATTACGATTGAAAAAATAACATCATAAGGACTTGGTCAAGTATAAAAATTGTCTATTTCTCATGACCATAATTTGAAAGGTCAACTCACTATCGTCATATCGAACTAAAATACCAATAAAAATTGGACCAAGTAAACCAATTTTGAGAAGTAAAGTCCTACCACCTTTTATAAAGTGGGTCTTTAATACTCCATATTTTTTTACATAAAATCAAGTTTCCTACTCTCCAACACACCAACTCATAGGAAGGGCTCAACTTGTCCTCAAGATGCTTCACCATATTAAAATCACCAGAAAAATCCAATATGAAAGAGGTAAATTATCTCCTAACCAACACCATAAAGTTGACCTTTCCGGGCCATCATTAGGGAATAAAGATTTAACACACCAAAAGAAAAACCATTAATATTCAAAATAACCCACAGTGTTGATTGTCAAGATCATGACCCGTGGCTGAGGATCATGGAAGATAATCTAGAAGAAACAGAAATAGGAACACCACATATGTCTTCCGAGAGAAAAGAAAAATAATGTAGATAATTCAACGCAATGCACATTAATGAATTACGAAGGAGGAAACTTGTAATTTAATTTCTTGCAAGAAAATAATATCTAAATTACCAATTAACTGACAACCATGCTTCACAGAATATTTTCAAGAGAATTTTGTGAGTCCTATAAAATTGCATGAGATATAATTCATGGAAGATCACACATGACCAGTTCCTTCCCCTACCCATCCTACAACTCATCTTCGAGCTTAAAATAGTAATGTTGTTGGAGAGAAAAATGGAAAAGTTTGAGATAGTTTGATTCATTGTAATGGTGTGGTTCCTAGCCCCATTTGGCCCATGTGCCTCTAAGGAGTCCATGAACGCGCGTTAGTAGAAATACGTGGTCGCAACCATCCAAGAATTCTACTATTGTGGAGTGGGTTGGCTCTGCATAGGCAGAGACGGCCGAGAAGATATATGCTAAAAAGTAGGCTAGGAAGACGGAACTCGATCATACTGAGAAGGAGGAGGGGGAACCATAGAAGAAGATTTACTACTAGCACCCTTCTTTTTTCTCATAGTGGTCCGCTTCATTGAAATGACCTCTTGCAAAATGGAACTAGGTTGACCATTAACAAGCTTGACGTGTTGAGTAAGCGAACAATTCAAAATATGATGGTAAGAAACCTCACAACGAAAATAGGTATTATGGAGGTTGAAATAGACAATTTTCTACGAGATACACATGGACGTGACTGAATGTCAATGTGGTCTCGCATATCATAAGCTAAATAAATCTCAACAAAAAAATTTGTGAGGATGAACATAAAAATTCATCACTCTCATTATAGATAACACGGCCAAGGGGATAGACAATAACACTTAAAAAGGGCCAAAGCTGTAATGGTAATCTGGGTAACTCTACCCAGATAGGGACTCATAGGGATACCTGACTAGATGGGTTAAAGTCTAGTGACCAATTGGACAAAACAAGCAAAGTATTTCCAATATACCAACAAGCATAGCGCTCAAAAACAAGTTGGACTTGCGATGGTTCATGAAATGTAAAAATGTAAAACCCTTTAGTGAGATTCCGAACACCGGTCCACTTGGATGTCGCTTGTCTCCCAATGGTTTTAATCCATTTTTTTAAATACAAATTAGAAGGAATGCGACTGTGGAAATACGTTATCAAAAAATTATTATTATACAATTGAACAACATGATCAACATAAGTAAAATCAATATTAACATCCGAGGGTTTCAGAATCATTACCTCATCGTAAAATTTGGGGAAAATTTTCTTCACGTGTTTGGAAGCCATCATCACCTTCGTTTGTAACTATACTTGCAATGGGAAGGTTAGAGGCCATTATAAAGGCAAGTGCCACCCAAAATGGATGGAATAAATGCCCAAAACACTATGAAAAAATAATTGAAGCTAACAGATGACGAAACAAGCTTGAAAAGACCAATGGAAAAATATAACATGAGTGAAAGCATGCAAGCAAACCCTAAGAGAGCCAAAACCATCCTCTCAACTAACAATTAACCAATTTTGTATATTTGAAACATATAATTCATTGGGATTTTAAAAACACATTGCACTAAGAATAATTCATTTTCAATCTTCTATAAATTTTTTGAAGTGGTGGAAATATCAAGCACAATCAAAAAGTAATTCCAAACTTAGGGACAATATAATGGATAATTCATACCTTATGTTAAAAAATTAATAATGAAAATGACATCCCCTAATAATATGTATAGAAGTATACACGTTTACTTGAAAAAAATAAGGATACCTTAAAATGTAATTTTGACATGCAAATTAATCTCAATTGTTTGATTTAACCAACCATATGTACAAAATCATCTAAAATCGATTATAAAATGGGGTTGTTCCATTTTAGGTATCTATGGAAAACTTCAAATGTTTAAAAATCTCCCAAAACTATAAACATTTTGGAACTCAAATCCATTACCTTTAAAACTCAAATACTAAAATCCATCAATGAGGAAACATGTAAAAATTTAATTTGCATTTATATAAATTAGTATTAAAATATTAACCCCGCAAAATCAAAAATTGAAACCTAAATCTTGAACATTTGAAGTTTCAACATCAAAAACTTAAAATATCAAAAACATAAACCCTAAAAATCCAATCCCTAAAACTTAATAAACCTAAAAATGAATCTTGAAATCCTAAAAATTTAAAAATTGACTAAAAAAACATTTAAAACGAAAAACAAAAAAATTAAACTCAAACATGAATAGTTACAAATGTAAAAAGCATTGCAAAATATAAATATGCCATCAAAGAAACCCATAAAAACTCAAAGATCATATTGACATAAAATTTACCAAGAATTTGAAACTCAAAAAATTAAAAATTAAAACAGAAGCTAAAAAAATAAGAATATTAAATCGAAATCCACAAACCTAAAGAATATTAAAAACATAAAAACACAAACAAAGAAAAACTACAAATTAAAAAACCCCAAAACTTCCAAAACTGAATCGAGAAATATGAAAACCCTAAAATGATTCTTAAGAACCTTAAGATTTTACAATCTAAAAGCTTAAAGCATCCATTCATATAAAGAAATTCCGCGTATTAATGTTCCCTCGTAAACAAGAGAAATTTTGTATTAATGTTCCCTCGTAAATAATAAAGCATTAAATTAACGTACCGTTGCACGTGTACTGTGCACGTGTAAATACATGTGTGTGTGTGTGTGTGTGTGTGTGTGTGTGTGTGTGTGTGTGTGTGTGTGTGTGTGTGTGTGTGTGTGTGTGTGTGTGTGTACATACATACATTAAAAGAGAAAACAACATTAAACTCTATACACTTGGTATTGTTTTAACTTTGCTATCCCGCTTACACAATACATGTATAAAGATTATCTATTGAAAAAGTGGGAGATATAAATATTGATTAAATTGGAATGTATTGATTGATATTATCCATGATATAAATCTATGATAATTTGATAGTATTATTCTTATTTTTATTTTAAACTTTGGGACACATAAATATATTTTAAATTGGAATTTATTGATTGATATATTATCCATGTTATAGATGTATGATTTTTGATTGAGAATTGATAGAAAGGATCTATGGACCATTACAATAAAGATATAACAATGAAGCTCATAAAGTACTAAAAACAAACAACAAAGAGTCAAACAAACTTCATATTTGTTGAGCTGAAATCTTCTAGAAATGGGAAAAAACTAGAAGACACAAAACAAAATCATCCTGACAAGAAGAGGAGTGAGATCTTAAATTCATATTTGTTGGAGCTGAAATCTTCTTAGAAGATGTTCTTTTCTTATTCTAGACCAACTTCCATTCCCCTTTATCATCTTCCTAGGCGGTCCCCTATTTTCTAAAAAGAATTAAGCACCCCAAATGACTCAGGGGCCATCCCCGAAGCTAGATCTACACTACACATATTAGTGGGATTATATTGCTGCCGACGAGTTCTCCTACTAACCTTGCCTTAACTTCTGCGAACTGTTAAGTGGAGGAAGTACGACAGAAAAAGAGGTCATTGATGGTGGATCATCTATTATTGACGGTTGTGGGTGATTTTGAAATTGTCTTAAATATTGAAGAACCGAGTCAAATTATGAGGGTGAGAATTTTAGGGAGAATGTCCGTATGACCCCAATAGACTCAAGGTACTAGATTTTTGGGAAAGTTTGCATTACTGATAAATATATTTTCAGAACTTTCGGTTTTGGGAATAATGAATAAATTATAGAACATGTACTGAGGAAAAGGGATGGAAAGAAGTTCTTTCAAGAAAATAAAAAATTCTCTCTTGATTTCCCCTTTTATTTGGGGGATTTGTTGTTTTGTTTCACTTTTTCACTATTTATCCGTAGTGTTATTTTTCTTTGTTTGTCCATATGGGTTTTGACCTTCTTTTGTACCTCTGAATAGGATCCGAATTAAAAAATCTTTATCCTTAAAATAAAATTTGAATTTTTAATTTATTTATTGTTGTCGTGCAAATGTGCAATGACTAAATTGGAAGTTTCCAAGCATGACAACTATACCCCTATGCCAAAATTTTCATGTTTTATCATTCCTAGTGCAACCCGGCTCCATCCAAATCAATCCAAATGACCTTCCAACCAAACTTATAACATCCCCTAGGTGATTTTAGGAGTTCACCGAAAACAAAATTTTAGGCAATTGTCACGGGAAGGGCTATCGCTAGCCTTCCCAGACTAGATTCAACTCCCGGAGTGGAACGGAAGGGAAAAATTCAACACGGAGATGAAATGAAGACCTTTAAACATAATGGAAATTATTTTTGAAGGTTTGGGAAGTTCTGCAAGACTTGGAGCAGTCTGAGTAAAAATAGGGTTCACAAGCCTATGCAGTACACATGCCTAAAACAATGGCCGGGCTTCGAGAAAAGATTTCGAGACCTCCTGGATGGAGTTAGGAGAAAAAATAAATATCTCTAGAAAGAGGATTCCAAGGCCTACCTACATTATGGTGAAACAACATTTTTCACAACACTTTGCGCATCAGTGTCCAGTGCAGGAAGTTTTTCTCGTGCATAGTGGAGTACAAAATAAAAATCTACTTTTTATGGATCAAATGGAATAATCAAGACATGTTAACCCCACCATTGGATTCAGAAGGCCATTTCTAGTTAGGTCATATAAAATATTTCCAAAAAGTCCATTAGAGCTCAAGTTATCACTATTACAAGTTCAGACTTAGCCAAATTTTGGGAGGACACGTGTCACACTCAAGAGCTCAGAGATTTTGTGTCCCTCACGTCCCCCAAGGTCAAGAAATCAAGGCTGGAAAATTTTTCCCATCCCTCTCAAGCCCCCTCATATGACCTCTTGACCCTCATATGACCTTCGAGACTTGACAGCTCGCCCCTGTGTGCATTTTTGAGCATCCATTCCCTACCGTTGATCGGGTGCCACATGTCGCTCCTTGACCACCGTGGAATTTTATGTCCCTTATGCACTTGAGGTGGGGGACATCAGACCTTTAAAAATGTGCCCATCCCCCATAGGAGTCATTTGGACACCCACATGACCAACATTCACTCTTAGTGCTTTAAAGCAGCTTTTTCCTCCTTCATTCTACTCGTCCTTGGATCTAGTGCCACGTGTCACCGTCTTGATCTTTGTGGAAATTGATGTCCCACACATCCCCGAGGTCAAGGACATCAAGCATGGAAAAATGCACCCAAGCCCTAATTGTGCATATCTTTTTAAAAATTTCCAAGTACCACTTTTTTCGCTTCTAACTTCTAATAGTTATAAGGTGCACTCCATTCCTCCATTCTTCCTCTGCAACACTCTACCATCACTCCGCCATTGCAAATGCTCGCACCAGATCGACCCAAACACTAAAAAAATCCCCACAAAGTGAGATGTAGGTCTCGAAAGGTTTTTTCATCAAAACAAGAAGGAGAAACGAAGAACAAGAGGAAGAAAATGGTGAAAATATCCATAACCTAAAAACAAAGATCTGAAGAAATATTACAAGCCGGTGCATGAAACAATGAACCATTTGTTGATGTTAATTCCTCTATCCAAGGCCATCAAAAATACACCTTCAAACTCCCCTCATGCAACAGAGCATCCACAATGAAGAAATCTCCTTTCCGGCTCAACGAAGAAAGAAGTGGGATTTCCGTCAAACCAAATATCGGATTGAAGTAAGATCACACGTGAAGCACCAAGAAGAAAAACACACATCAAAAATATAATTTTCTTTTTAAAAGAGGATATTTCTAGACCAACAACTTCAAGGTCCATTAATGGTTGTCCTACCAAGATCACTACTAGGTCTGAAAATTAAAACTTTAAAATCTCCTTTGACTATTAAGCGGACGGACCTGAAATTTCAAAGGGAGGATATTGGGAAAAACCCATATCAAAAAAAAATTATTCCATATCAATCTGACTCCCAGAGACTAACTTTCTAAAAATAGCAGTCTCCTCCATATGAACCGCTATTTTGAGAAAGTTAGCAACAAAGAACCTGTGAAGGAGAGACAAAGAAATTAAAAGTGTACTACTACCGAGAATTCACCAGAACTAACATTTTTGCACTTACTAAAAATAGTAAGTGGGCCCTCGAGCACCTGCTAAAAATAGAAAGTTGATCCAGAAGGAACAAGGAACATAGGGAGAAAGAGGAAAACTAAGCCGCAACATCTAGTTGAAGATTAGGGACTTGCTTTTTCACACTTACTAAAAATATTAAGTTCCTTTTTCGAAGGGAGATATGAAGACAAAATGGATGGTTCAAAAGCCGACACATCCCTTTTCCTGCGAGTATGATGTGGAAGACAGTGATGTCTTGTACATGGACTGAATGACCTTAAGACTCGCATGGCCTCCAAGGATCGAAGGAGGATTGAAGACCAAATATTCACAAGTGGCTTGTTTGCCACTGCAGGGCATCCAGTGTCTGTGCAAAGTCTTGAGCTAGTCCTAGCCTGCTCTTTCCACTACGAGCCCGAGACACGAACCATCCGAGATGACAATGGTGTAACAATGGCGGTCATCACCCTAGGACCATTTCAATCTCTCTATAGATACCGACATCCCCAACATGGTTGTCATTTCTAAGGAAAGGGTTGTACATAATTGGGAGACAATGGATTCATATGTCCAAGGAGTAACACTCACTCATGGTTGAAAACAAGAAGAAAGCCTTCCAGATACCCAAGAATCTACCAAGGTGTGAATTCTGAGAAGGTTATTCTAATGTCATCACTCTCCTTATTAGAGTAATGGGCGAAGCAAGCACGAGAGACTTCCAGATGGATGGGTCTTTTCATCCCGACATCGATGAATGGAAAGGAAAGAGAATTGACCGGGGCAGATCATTAGTGACAATCTCCATCTACGCAACTACTCTAAGTATATGTAACAAATAAGTTCCACATGACTTCTTATCTAGTTTATCTCCTTGAAAACTCATGCGATCATTCAAGGGATTGGCTCTCACACAAACATTGCTTCCAAGGTACTGCATTTGAGAAAATTCCGCAATTGATATGAGAGAGGAGAGCAACAGAATTTCACTGCGTGAATGATGCATTCGCCATGTATGTGGTCCGAATCTTGGAATGGGACTCGAAACTAGGATGTCACCAAAAGTGGCATCCCTGATTAAGGAATATGGCTCATAATTCATACAATTCTCAACATTCTCCTACATATGAGTCACTGGCTTCGACCAAGCTCCATTGAAACTACCTAAGTACCTCAGTGACCAGATTGTATTGTTCAACTCTGCAGGAAGATCACCCAAGTAAATAACAAGCTCAGAAGTAGGAGAAAGAAATTGATTTCATTCCCTATATCTCTAGGGAGTTCACATGCAAAAGCTCAAATGATGCATCTCACCTGGAGGCCACTTTTGCACATTTGACTTTGCATTCCTACATCACCAAGCCCAACTTTGACATCCGAGAAGATCCCGACTCGTTCTATGTCCCAGAATTGTAACATGAGCCACAAATCGAGGACTACTAGGCCAACTGTATTGATGAGTTCAAGTACGTAAAAAAATCACATGAGGATGACAATCAGTGAGATGAAGAAATTCAAGTTCTCTTGGTATGAAGACATCTTACATGATGATGGGACAAAGATGCTTGATCCTAAGTACACAATGAAATCAAGATGTCCCTAACACCCCAAATCAATTGGCATGTTTGTGAATCAGGAGATATACTTGGAGCGGACTGAAAAGGTGGTGAGGAGAACAAGGAACTAGTTTCAGAAGAAGAGGACTATGATCATTCGGTCACAAGGAATTTCTCCAAGCCAAAAGCAAGCTTCACATCATTCATCTTCAAAAGTAGTAGAGGTAAATTCCAGCTCTAAATACTCTATAGTGAGTTCAAAAAGGAAGGCCATGGAATTGAAGACATCCAAAAGATTCAGGGATAAAAAGATTTAGTGGTGTTGCCACAAGAGGAAGACATGATCCCAGTAATGCAGACAAAAAAATTCAACAAAGAGATGCACAAGTGAATGAGGATCATATGACTCATGATCTAGCATTCGAACCACTACAAGAGGTCTTCCATGTTGTTGATTCCGATGCTCCTCTCATTCAAGACTTGCCTCCTCCATCAAAATAAGGAATGGTTGATGCATCCATCATTGAGCCCGAATCCGAGAGAGATATTTCCATGGATGCAGGAAATGATCATCCTCGACATTCATCTGCATAAAAAGTAGTAGCCCCGATCCATCAACAATCGTCTTGATGGCTAAAGAAAAATTGTCAAGAAAGATTGTGTAGACAACATCACGATTCTATAGTGGTGAGATAGGTCATCAATACATTGAAGTAGCTTGGCCAAAATTAATCAAGCCAAAGGATGATATGACACTAGTTGACTTATGAGATGAGCACGATCCAATTGGGACCAGCTACTCACGAAGGTGATTTACACATATACCAACAATATTCTACTCTCATGGTGGCAAGGAATAAAGAATATAAAGAGAATATTGAGGTACTAGAGGAACAAGTACAAACTCTTTCATCTTATGTGCAACACCTAGTGGAACCAAGCACTATAACACTTCCTATTGAGAAAGTGGTACCCATCGCAGTAGCGTCAATCCGAACCTATCGGGAGAACACATGAGCTCACAATGCAGGGGTGAGAAAATAATGAATGGATCGACTCAATTTCTAAAAAAGGGAAGTCGGCACTTCAAGAGGAAGTCAAGCTCTTTGCATACATGCACAACTCGCCAACAAAACACAAGCACTTAAAGAGGATGTGGGGAAAGAAAGAGATTATTAGGAACCTCTGGGACCAGTAGTGAGTGAGATGAGCAACACCCATCATCAGGAATTGATCGATAAGAAGGTTTTTGAAACTCCTGCAGAAGACTTGACACGGGTATGGGCTAAGGCCCTGGCAATCAGATTTGAAGCAATCATTTGAGCCTTCACGAGCTAGAGGAGAAAAAAAAAAACACACAAGCTCAGGGACAACATAAATCAAAATTTTCAATAACTTGGAGAGCCCACAATGAGCAAGCACTCAACTACTAATGAGTTGATCGGCCGTTTCAAAGAATACATCAAGAAAGGGGTGGGAAACCCATTGTCCTTCACTAAGGATACTCTTGACTTCTTCTTAGAAATTCAAGCCTCCATTGCACTTATCGCAGAGAAGCATTCATCATGGTTCGGGAAGTGTAAGGACATCAATAGTGTGACCGATGGATGGACTGAAACCTTGAGCTGCATTCGTATCCCTCATGCCGACAAAGTAGAACCAGCAGTGGCTCGTTTCAACCAAGAGCTTGGAAAGACAGAAAAGCCTTCTCAAGATCACAAAGTGGAGAGCAGTCAGAGAACAAGGCTAAGTCCACCACAACAGCCCATCCTTCAGCATAATTCCTCTTCTTCTTCTTCTTCTTCTCTTATTTCTCTCTCTTTTCCCTTCTCATATAACACTCTCTCTCCTCAATGTTATATTTTTGCGTTGAGAGTTGTAATTTTGATATGACTTAAGTGACTTTAGAAATATAATGTAAATTTAAGTCACCTTGTTATTATAAAAGGGACTTAAATATTTAAAGTGAAATTTGAGTAGTCTTAAGTCACATTAAGGTATTCAAAAGTCACTAGGAAGATGAAAAGTTTCCTCCTCTTTATAAATTGTAAGAAGCTCCTCATTTGAGGGTCTTCTAAAAAGTCTTCTAAATTTTGCTTCTTAGATGTTGGAGATATTTTTGTGAATTCATGAGAGAGTTATCCTTATGAAGAGAGCAAGAGATAGCAAGTTTCTTCCATTTCTCCTATTAAAAAATTTCTTCTACTTCTCACACTATGTACAAATTCTGCTTGAGCTTCAATAAAGGAAGAAGGAATTTTAGCCTCTTTGATTGAGGAGTTTGTTGGTCCTTTGTTCCCATTAAGCTTCATTTAGCCTTGTAGCTATTACGTAGATTTGTTTTCTTATATATTGAAGTGCATGTAATGAAACTTATGAATGGTGTATGCAAGTCTCTAATTTTCTACTTGCAGCATTAGTTTTTCTCTTTTCTAATTTTCTCATTCCCTTTCCCACCTTCCTAGAAAAGTCATCTCTTGCAGGGCATATGGAAGCATTTTCCGCAGGTGGTCGAGTGCCCCTATTGGATCCCCACCAAAAGGCCACCAGGATAAAACTCACATTTTAGTCACGCATGCACATCTGATAGCTACACTGTTAAGTAGAGGGACTCGACTCAAGCGTTGGTAAGATACTCACAGTTTTCCCTAAAAAAATTTCTGCCAACATTTATATATGCAATTATTTTGTTTCTAAGGATGCTTTCCTATATAGCTATGTATTTAAGTTACTTAATTATGTTTTTTCCATCAAAATATGTATAATATACATAATTTAATTCCCCTCTTTTGATACAAATAAGATATGTACATAGATAATGTGGAATAAAGAAAGCTGATGTGTAATGTTGTTGTAAATATATTAAAATCTTTATTGGATCATATAGATGGCTATCTCGGGTGTCCCACATTGGGATCTTATTCCTTTAAGGGGTATATATGGTTGATAACATGGCACGTAAAGATACTTCGACACAAAATAAAAAATAACAAAAATAATAATAATGTATAATAGTAAAACATTACAAAGGAAAAACTAGTTATCAACTAGTCTAACTAACAAAGAAATTTAAAAAATCTTATAAATTGGTCATATAAAAAAATGGAGTAAAAGTGATAAGATTTACAAGACAAGCATAGTAAAGGGAATAGGTTACACAAATAGAAGCAAGTATACATGTAGATAATATATATTACATACATGAAATATATGGGAAACAAACAAGGGACATCAACATGTATTAAGAAATTATCAAGGACATAAACCATGTATAAAGATGTATACACAAAGATATCCTAATGCTACACTAAAAACATATTAATATTAATGCTAGTCCAAAACCACACAAATTAATAAGTTGATCAACAATCAATTTAGTGAAGATTTGAATTTGTAGACATTACTTCGATATGATTGCTTCTATATAAGTATATGTATGTGTGTGTGTGTGTACATATATATATATATATATATATATAATTTACAAAAAAATTATGTTCCTTATTAGTTGTTGGTAAAACTTTTTGTCCCGGGAAAATAAACTAGAGCTTCATCAATCCACAAAAGTACATGAGGTTTTCCATGTTTCATGGTTGGATAATTTCCTTGGGAAAATTGTTTCATATTAGTTTATATTACATGAGATTTATGAGGGGGACACATAATCTTGGATTGTAAATTAATCGATAGACATGCATTAAAATTTTAAGGACAAGATCTATCATCGAGTATTTGATAAAGTGGAATAATTCTAATATTGAAGATGCATCATGAAAACATGAAGCATTCTAACAACAACATTTATAGATTAGAAACATTTAGGTTGATGTTTCTTTATAGGGTGTGTTCATGATAAACCATTGATCCTAGTTCATATATTGGGATATGGATATCCTACCCATCACTAACATAATATCTTATCATGTCATATAATATTCAATTATGATTTCATATGTTTAAGCGAGTTGGCCTTGCTGATTTATATAACATAATAGGATACATATATGAGCTAGTGAGTATAATTAAATCATATTATTGATCACTTGAGTATAATAGGATACATAAAGAACATAGGGAGAAAGAGGAGAACTAAGATGCAACATCTAGTTGAAGATCGAGGACTTGCTTTTCACACTTACTAAAAATAGTAAGTTCCTTTTTCGAAGGGAGATATGAAGACAAAATGGATGGGTCAGAAGCCGACACAACCCTTTTCCTATGAGTATGATGTGGAAGAAAGTGATGTCTTGTACATGGACCTGAATGACCTTAAGAATCGCATGGCCTCCAAGGATCGAAGGAGGATTGAAGACAAAATATTCACAAGTGGCTTGTTTGCCGCTATAGGGCATCCAGTGTCTATGAAAAGTCTTGAGCTAGTCCTAGCTGCTCTTTCCACTACGAGCTTGAAACACGAACCATCCGAGCTGATCATGGTGTAATGATGGCGAGTCATCAGCCCTAGGACCATTTCAATCTCTCTGCAGATACCAACATCCCCAACATGGTTGTCATTTCCAAGGAAAGGGTTATGCATGATTGGGAGACAATGGATTCATATGTCCAAGGAGTAGCACTCACTCATGGTTGAAAATAGGAAGAAAGCCTTCCAGGATACCCAAGAATCTACCAAGGTGTGAATTCTCGAGAAGGGTATTCTAATGTCATCACTCTCCTTAGTAGAGTAATGGGCGAAGCAAGCATGAGAGACTTCCAGGACTGGATGGGACTTTTCATCCTGACATTGATGATGAAGGAAGCGAGAGAATTGGTCAAAGGCGCAGATCATTGGTGACAATCTCCATCTACAACTACTCTAAGTATCTGCAACAAAGAAGTTCCACATGACTTCTTATCTAGTTTATCTCCTTGAAAGCTTGTGATCATTCAAGGGATTGGCTCTCACACAAAACATTGCTTCTAAGGTACTTGCATTTGAGAAACTTCCATAATTGATATTGGAGGAGAGCAACAGGAATTTCACCTACGTGAACAATGCATTCACCATGTATGTGGTTTGAATCTTGGAAGGGGACCTCGAAGCTAGGATGTCACCAAAAGTGGCACCCCTGATTAAGGAATATGGCTCGACTTCATACAATTCTCAACATTCTCCTACATATGAGTCGTTTGGCTTCAACCAAGCTCCATTGAAACTACCTAAGTACCTCAATTACAGTTGTATTGTTCAAACTCTGTGGCGCAGATCACCCAAGTAAATAAAAAGCTCGAAGTAGGAGAAAGAAATTGATTTCATTACCTATATCTCTAAGGGGGAGTTCACATGCAAAAGTTCAAATGACACATCTCACTTGGAGGACACTTTCGCACATTTGACTTTGCATTCCTACATCGATAGGCCCAAATTTGACATCCGAGAGGATCCCGACTCGTTACTATGTCCCGAGAATTGCAACATGAGCCACAAATCGAGGACTACTTTTGGGCCAGTGTATTGATGAGTTCGAAGTTCGTAAAAATCCGAGAATCTATCGAGAGCGCATGAGCTCACGATGCGGGGGTGAGAAAATAATGAATGGATTGACTCAATTTCCGAAAAGGGAAGTCAACACTTCAAGAGGCAGTCAAGCTCTTTGCATACATGTGCACAACTACCAACAGAATGCGAGCACTCAAAGAGGATGTGGGGAAAGACAGAGATTATTTGGAACCTCTGGGACTAGTAGTGAGTGAGATGAGCAACACCCATCATCGGGAATTGATCGATAAGAAGGTTTTTGAAACCTTTGTAGAAGACTTGACACGGGTATGGGCTAGGGCCCTGTAATCATATTTGAAGCAATCAATCAGGCCTTCACAAAGCTAGAGGAGAGAGAAGAACAAACATACTAGTTGCGGGACAACATAAATCGGAAAGTTCAAAACTTGGCAAACCCACAATGAGAAAACACTCAACTACTAATGATTTGATCGGCCCTTTCAAAGAATACATCAAGAAAGGGGTGGGAAACCCATTGTCCTTCACTAAGGATACTCTTGACTTCTTCTTAGAGATCCAAGCCTCCATTGCACTTATCACATAAAAGCATTCATCATGGTTTGGGAAGTGTAAGGACATCAATAGTGTGACCAATGGATGGACTGAAACCTTGAGCTGCATTCGTATCCCTCATGCCGACAAAGTAGAACCATTGGTAGTAGCTCATTTTAGCCAAGAGCTTGAAAGACGCAAAATCCTTCTCAAGATCACAAAGTGGAGAGCAGTCAAAGAATAGGGCTAAGTCCACCACAAGCTTGCCCATCCTTCAAAGACATAATTTTCTTCTTCTTCCTCTTCCTCTTCTTTCTCTCTCTTTTCCCTTCTCATTTAACACTCTCTCTCCTCAATGTTATATTTTGCGTTGAGAGTTGTACTTTTGATATGACTTAAGTGACTTTAGAAATATAATGTAAATTTAAGTCACCTTGTTATTATAAAAGGGACTTAAATATTTAAAGTGGAATTTGAATAGTCTTAAGTCACATTAAGGTATTCGAAAAGTCACTAGGAAGATGAAAAGTTTCCTCCTCTTTTATAAATTGTAAGAAGCTCCTCATTTGAGGGTCTTCTAAAAAGTCTTCCGAATTTTGCTTCTTAGATGTTAGAGTTGTTTTTTTGTGAATTCATGAGAGAGTTATCCTTATGAAGAGAGCAAGAGATAGCAAGTTTCTTCCATTTCTCCTATTAAAAATGTCTTCTACTTCTCACATTATTTACAAATTTTTCTTGAGCTTCAATAATGGAAGAAGGAATTTTAGCCTCTTTGATTAAGGAGTTTGTTGGTACTTTGTGCCCATTAAGCTTCATTTAGCCTTGTAGCTATTACGTAGATTTGTTTTCTTCTATATTGAAGTGCATGTAATGAAATTTTTGAATGGTGTATGCAAGTCTCTAATTTTCTACTTACTGACATTAATTTTTCTCTTTTCTAATTTTCTCATTCCCTTTCCCACCTTCCTAGAAAAGTCATCTCTTGCAGGTATATGGAAGCATTTTCCGCAGGGTCGGTGGAGTGCCCCTATTGGATCCCGGCACGAAAGGCCACCGGGATAAAACTCACATTTCAGTCATGTATGCACATACAAAGCCCAGCCTTTGGTTAAGTAGAGGGACTCGAGACTCCCGAGCATTGGCAAGATAAGCACCAATTTTTCCCCAACAAATTTTCTCGAAACATTTATAATGCAATTATTTTGTTTCTAAGGATGCTTTCCCTATATAGCTATGTATTTAAGTTCTGAAATAATGTTTTTCCATCAACATATGTGTAATATACAGAATTTAATTCCCCTCTTTTTGATACAAATAAGATATGTACATAGATAATGTGGAATAAAGAAACTCGTGTGTAATGTTGTAAATATATTAAAATCTTTATTGGATCATATAGATGGCTATAGTGGCTACTGACCAAGTTCGTATAGCAGAGAAAGATTAGTCAAGACCACGTTCACCACTCCTTGGGGAACGTTTGCTTATAGAGTTATGCCTTTTGGGTTGTGTAATGCTCCAAAGAACATTCCAGCGTTTGATGAATAGGGTGTTCGAACCCTACATTGGGACCTTCATCGAGTATTTACGGATGATTTTTGCATCTATGGGAGCAAGTTGGACCACCTACACCAGATGGAGACAACATTTCAAAGGTTAGATGAAGCACAAGCCTCACTAAACCCTATAAAGTGTGTCTTTGGATGTTCTAAAGGCGTTTTGTTAGGGCATGTTGTATCCAGAGATGGTATTGGTACTGATCCTGATAAAGTTTCAAAAATCAAAGATTTACCATTTCCTATGAATAGAAGTAAGTTGAGATCATTTTTAGGCCATGTGGGTTACTTATAGAAGGTTCATCAAGAATTTCTCAAAGATTACACGACCACTAACCCAGATTCTTGAAGAAGGATGTTACTTATGAACCAGAAAATAAGGCGCATGAAGCTTTTCAACAAATGACTAAAGGAAGCCCTAGTGTCTTCACTGTTTTGAAGAATCCAGATTGGAGCAAGCCATTCATTGTGTACACTGATGCCTCAGATACAGCACTAGGAAGTACTTTGAGCCAAAAGGATGAAAATGGGAATGAACATCCAATTTACTTTAGGAGCAAACAAATGAGCAGTGCTGAGGTAAATTATATTGTAACTGAAAAAGAGGCTCTGGCTATCATTTTTTCTGTAAAGAAGTTTAGAAATTACTTGCTAGGGTAAAAATTTCTAGTTGTAACAGATCATCAAGCTCTAAAATATATTGTAAATAAGCCTAACCCATCAGGGAGGATAGCAAGATGGATAATTTTGCTACAAGAATTTGAATTTGATATTATAGATAGGCTAGGAAAGAAGCATGTCAATGCAGATGCACTCTCTCGAGCCTATGATGGTTTAGGATCATCTTGTGATGATGATGATTTCCCCGATGCAGCCTTGTTATCCCTTGACACAATCCCTAGTGAATACATAGATATTTGGAATTATCTGAATGAATTCAAGTTTCCTGATGGTGCCAATGCAAAGACTAAGAGAAAGATTACTCAAGCCAGTCATCCATATTCTATTCTGCATGGAGTATTATTTCGAATAGGACCTGATGGACAGTACAAGAGGGCAGTTAGACGTGATCAAGGGAAGGAATTGATAGAAGAATTCCACAATGGTACATGTGGAGGGCACTTCTCTGGACAACTTACAACAAGAAGGATCTTGGATGCAGGTTATCACTGGCCCACTCTTTTTAAAGATTGTTATAATTATTGTAAGACATGTGATATTTGTCAAACACATGGTAACCGTAAGACTTCATCAGCTCCATTATGCCCTATTCTTCCACTTGGTCCCTTTGAAAAGTGGGGAATAGACATTGTAGGTCCACTTCCAACTACCTCATGCCAAAATAAGTATATTGTAGTTGCCACAGATTATTTAACCAAGTGGGTTGAAGCTAGGCCATTGAAAACAGACTTCCATGGATGAAGTGGCAAGGTTCATATATGAACGCATTGTCACCAGATTTGGTTGTCCATTATAAATTGTAACAGATCAAGGAAGCCACTTCATTAATGAGGTGGTAGAAGCCGTAGTCAATAATTTTTCTATTAAGCACAGGAAGGCAACAACGTCAAGCCAAGCACAAATGGACAGGTGGAACGAACAAATTTTGTGTTGTGTCAAATTCTAGCAAAAGATGCAAATTAGGTACATAAGTGGGATAAAAGGATTCATGCAAGCATTGTGGGCATATAGGGCAACATCAAAGTCAAGACAGGATACTCCCCATTTCGGTTGGCCTATGGCATTGATCCAGATTCTTCCTATTGAGTTTGATATTCCCCCTTTGTGAGAGTTATGAAAATGAAAGGATGGATGAAAGTGATTCAGTAAAAGAAAGGTTGGTACATCTTCATTTGTTAGAGGAAATGAGGGAAATAGCAAAGGATACAAGCCATAAGAAGAAAATGAAGCAGAAGGAATACTTTGATCAAAAGATCCGTTGGTCTCCATTTCATGTGAATGACTTGGTTCTAGTATATGATTCCAGATACAAAAAAAGAAGACAGAAAATTTCTTCCAAAATGGATGGGGCCCTACAAAATAGCAGCTGTGCATGAAAATGGTACGTACCGACTGGAGGAATTGGATGGCACTCCCATTACGAAATGGGTCAACCACGACAAGTTGAAGATTTTCCAAGCACTAGAATAGTCTACTCCGAGGACGGAGTAGAAGCTAGGAAGGGGGAAGATGTCGACACTAAAATTTTCCTCCGTAATTTCTATTTCATTAATGTATGTATTAGGAATAGGATGTTGTTAAGTATAATTAGTAGTAGCATCTGATAGAAGATAACGACGCTGTCATTATGGTGCCGCCAATAATGTGGAGTACGGTAGAATACAAAGTACAATAGGAATGTTGTAAAAAGTAAATATTTGTCGTAAGTGGTCCAAAGAATGTTAAAATGTCAAAGTTTGGGTAATTAGAGAAGTAGGGTTTACATGATTAGGAATTAGAAATATTATATTAGTAATAAGGACAAGGAGTGAGGTCATAAATATTTTGTGTATTTTATTTGTAAAAAGTCTAAAAATCTGGAACCCATGTAAAATGATAAGGTTTATCTTATCTTAAAAGATAAGCTTACATGTACGATAAGAGTTAAGGTATGGAATATGATTCGTCAGAGTGGATTTCTTATCCTATCTTAGAGATAAGATGGATAAGCTTGGAAGTTCTATAAATAGAGAGGCCACCCCCCTCATTTAGCATAGAAGGAAGTAGTGAGAAATATTGTAGGAAGTGTGCGAAGGGAAGCCATCGGTTTAAAGGTGTGTTGAAGAAGCCATTAAGAGGTGTAATTGTAAAGTTTCTCCCATAGTCTTGGTGAAAGTCAAGTGAAGTCAATAACACTTGAAGTACCTCATGGGTGAGATTGTAACAATTTCATGTTAATATTATAATTTACTTTGATATTTCAGATTTGTCATCATTCTGTCTTATCATAGTCGATGGTATTCTCGTGTTATGTTGTTGTTTTGTTTCCATATTACATCCACAGAACTAAAGGCTATGCATTAGTAAATAATCATAGCATGAGGAGTTCGGTGAAGAATTATCATAGTGACGGATTGGTGATGACAAGATACATTGCATAAAAAAGTTTTACCAACAACTAATAAGGAACATAACATTTTTATAAATTATATATATATAATTTACAAAAATGTTATGTTCTTATTAGTTGTTGTACAACTTTTTTGTCCTGGAAAATAAACTAGAGCTTCATCAATCCACAAAAGTACATGAGTTTTCCATGTTTCATGGTTGGATAATTTCCTTGGGAAAATTGTTTCATATTAGTTTATATTACATGAGATTTATGAGGGGGACACATAATCTTGGAGTGTAAATTAATCTTATAGACATGCATTAAAATTTTGAGGACAAGATCTATCATCTAGTATTTGATAAAGTGGAATAATTTGGATATTGAAGATGCATCATGAAAACATGAAGCATTCTAACAACATTTATAGATTAGAAAAATTTAGGTTGATGTTTCTTTATAGGGTGTGTTCTTGATAAACCATTAATCCTAGTTCATTTATTGGGATATGGATATCCTACCCATCACTAACATAATATCTTATCATGTCATATAATATTTAATTATGATTTCATATGTTTAGTGGGTTGGCCTCTGATTTATATAACCTAATAGGATACATATATGAGCTAGTGAGTACAATTAAATCATATTATTGATCACTTGAGTATTATTTTATACTTTTAAGGTTACCTCCTTCAAGTATTGAAGTGATTATAATTATATCATGTGATTATATATATATATATATATATATATATATATATATATATATATATATATATATATATATATATATAGTGTTATTTGGTGTTATATTACTACCGATATTGAGGAGGATATTTGGAATTTCACTACCCTAAACATGGGTATTACTCGTAAATAAATTATTTGTTGGGTTAAAGTGCAATACTTAAACCACCTACATTCACACAACTATAAAGATTCCAAAAACATATATAATTCTTCATCAAGATATGTGATATCTCTTCGGATGAAACTATGTTTGATAACTTATTTGTATGAGATTTTTTTAATAATGAATTGGCTTCATTTTAGTTTTTTTGTCTTAAGATGCTTGAAACTTTGGAAGATGTTACCTTGAACCTTTTTGTCTTGACTCAAACATTCATGAGAAATGCTCCTCATCTTATTTGTTTCTTACGGATTTAAAAAAAAATAGTGCCTTTGATTGATATTAAATCGATAGTGATTATTAAGGTAAAATATAAATAATAAGACAATCAAACTAAGAAATGAATTATAGAAGCCATAATGTGCAAAGAGGATTAGAGGATCCTTAGTTGATTTGAAGAGTTATCAAACTTTGTTCTGATGAAGACTGGATGAATAGAATGGGATACCGTCACATAAGAGCTTGTAAAAGTACAAATTTGAGTGATTTGGCTAGATTAAGGCACTGGAGAAGGGATTGGGGCACTGGAGCGCTCGTGAGCTAGATTCTAGACACACCCGGTCTATGCAAAACATTTAGAAGTCAATTTTACAGGTCACCATATGATGTGAAAACCTCTTCTTATCGTATGTATGTCGTTGAATTCCTTCAAAATTTTTTGTTGATCTATAATGAATAAATCACATGAAAAACCCCAAATAAAGCATCAAACCATAAAAAATATAAGTGCAAATGAAGGGTTCATATTGTCCTTAGCTGCCAAAATGATGGACTTATCACTGAGCATTGCACTACATCTCAAACCCAATGTAATTTTACGTGTGTGCAAAATTGTGCCCTATGTTTATTTTGTGTGTGTCACACTTGAATCAAATGAGCAAGTAGCTATATGTAGAATGTAAATAATGTGTGAAAGAAATAGATTAAACTCCCTCCTATGAAGTATGATACGTATGAATCATCCTTTTCCCTTGTGATGGAGCTAGATGGATGAAAATTGAGAAATAGAAACCTTGATGGATCTAACCTTAGGTGGTGATAAGTAGTTCTTAGTTATTAGTCCCTAAATATTGTCATATAACTTTATATTTATATGATACCTTAACTTTAATTTCAGTAACTAACCTTGAAAAAGTTTGACTACTAAAAAGATAAGATGCTTAAACAATTAGAAAGCGACCCAAAATGTGTGATTAAAGTACAAAGAACACCGGTGCACCCAAAGTGGGGATGGGGGAACCTAAAACTTGCATGTTGGCTGGGTGCTCCAATCCAAAAAGAGTAAAACTTAATTGTAAAAGGACAAGATTGGGCCAAGAAAGGTGAAAAATTGAAAGTAATAACATAAAGTAACAAAATATGGCCAAAGACATCGGTTACTCAATACTTTTATTACTCATGAACCATATGAATAATATTATGTGATAAATACTATATAATTACTCAAATGCATGCTTTTGTGTTTATATTTCCCCCACTTTATGTTGGTGAGAAGAATGATTAATAACATAAAGTAGATAGATATACGTACCTTATATCAATATATATTGATGTACAAATCATTCTAAGGAGTAGACAAAGCATGGAGTAATAAAATAGACGGAGCGTGGAGACTAAATGTGCGAAGTTATAAAAAGGTTGTGAAAGTGAAACTAGGGTGAAAAAAACGTGTTTAAATTACGTTGTGTGTGATGTTCAATGATGTTGACTACTTACTTCCCATATGGATGGACCTACAAAAGAGAAGACAATCAAATATCAAAATACACATGTATATGTGTAAAAAGCCATGTAAGGAAGTTTGTAAAATAAAATGCTTTAAAATGTGAAAAGGGAACATGTGCGCCATCTATGATGACAAAAAATGTAAAAAGGATCATGTATATGATGTCAATATGCGTGAGTTTTTGGGAGATATCACATCATTGGTCAAGAAGTATAGGGAGGAAAGTTTAATTTATCTTCCAACCTTTAACTCTCTCTCCGTAACTTTAGAGATTTCTTTCTTGTTTGATTTTTGGGCTATCTAACACGATGAAAAAAGTAGTATAGAGAGGAAGGGTTCATGTTATCTTCTAACATTTAACTACTCCCTCGAATAAAACACCATTGTAGATGATGTGTACAAACGCATGTGATAAGGACAACCTTCCCGTAAAAGACACTATGTAGAGTTATGTAGACTCTATTGAACCCTATCGCTTATGTAACTTCCCCCTAATGATAGGCACTCCAAGATATGCATCGCTGTAATAAGGACCCAAGTCTAATTCTAATCCTCGAATTATTAAAATTTTATTGTATTAATATTGTGTTGTAATGTGTATAGTCTGCATGGGGTGAATGATTTATCCAAATGATTCCCCCCTCTTTGGGGTGCATGTGATCTTGCTAAAAGAGGATGCGGCCTGAAAGAGGACCAACCGCTGACCTAGGACATAGGTTGAGCTTAGAGCCATTGTCAATTAACGTATGTTTGACACCCACATTATAAATGAGAATCATGATATTAAATTTGGGTCATTATTATAAACATTAGGATATGTAGGAGTATTAGACAAAAAAGCAATATGGTGAGAGAAAGCATTGAAAAACATTTGATAGACTAAGTCATATTTTTTTTTAAAGTAGTTTATCATTAAAAAACACAATAGATTTTACTTTAACAATTAAAATTCTAGGCCTATTAATAAAATCTTGATTAGATCCACATTTCATTTCTAGCAAAGTTATGATTTATTACGATTGAAAAAATAACATCATAAGGACTTGGTCAAGTATAAAAATTGTCTATTTCTCATGACCATAATTTGAAAGGTCGACTCACTATCGTCATATCGAACTAAAATACCAATAAAAATTGGACTTAGTAAACCAATTTTGAGAAGTAAAGTCCCACCGCCTTTTATAATGTGGGTCTTCAAAACTCCATATTTTTTTTAAATAAAATCAAGTTTCCTACTCTCCAACACACCAACTCATAGGAAGGGCTCATGACTTGTCCTCAAGATGCTTCACCATATTAAAATCACCGAAAAAAACCCAATATGAAAGAGGTAAATTATATCCTAACCAACACCATAAAGTTGACCTTTCTGGGCCATCATTAGGGGAATAAATATTTAACACACCCAGCGAAAAACTATTAATATTCAAAATAACCCACAGGTGTTGATTGTCAAGATCATGACCCGTGGCAGGATCATGGAAGATAATCTAGAAGAAACAAAATAGGAACACCACATATGTCTTCCGAGAGAAAAGAAAAATAATGTAGATAATTCAACGAATGCACATTAATGAATTCTGAAGGAGGAAACTTGTAATTTTAATTTCTTGCAAGAAAATAAAATCTAAATTACCAATTAACCTGACAAACCATGCTTCATGAGAATATTTTCGAGAGGATTTTGTGAGTCCTATAACATTGCATGAGATATAATTCATGGAAGATCACACATGACCGCTTCCTTCCCTACCCATCCTACAACTCATCTTCGAGCTTAAAATAGTAATGTTGTTGGAGAGAAAAATGGACAAGTTTGAGATAGTTTGATTCGTTCGAATGGTGTGGTTCCCAGCCCCGTTTGGACCATGTGCCTCTAAGGAGTTCTCTCAGAGTCCGTGAATGGCGTTGGTAGAAAGACATGGTAACAACCATCCTAGAATTCTACTATTGTGGATTGGGTTGGCTCTGCGTAGGCGAGAGAGGGCTAAGAAGATATATGCTAAAAAGGAGGCTAGGAAGACGGCTCGGTTATTACCGAGAAGGAGGAGGGGGAACCATAGAAGAAGATTTACTACTAGCACTTTTTTTCTCATAGTGGTCCATTCATTGGAAATGACCTCTTGCAAAATGGAACTAGGTTGACCATTAACAAGCTTGACGTGTTGAGTAAGCGAACAATTCAAAATATGATGGTAAGAAACCTCACAACGAAAATAGCTATTGGGGAGGTTGAAATAGACAATTTTTTACGAGATACGCATGGACATGACCTAAATGTCAATGTGGTCTCGCATATCATAAGCTAAATAAATCTCAACAAAAATTTGTGAGGACGAACATAAAAATTGATCACTCTCATTATAGATAACACGGCGAGGGATAGACAATAACACTTAAAAAAGGCCAAAGTTGTAATGGTAATCCGGGTAACTCTACCCAGGATAGGGACTCATAGGATACCCGACTAGATGGGTTAAAGGCTGGTGACCAATTGACAAAACAAGCAAAGTATTTCCAATATACCAACAAGCATAGCACTCAAAAACAAGTTGGACTTCACGATGGTTCATGAAATGTAAAAATGTAAAACCCTTTAGTGAGATTCCAAACACCAAATCACTTGGATGTCAGTTGTCTCCCAATGGTTTTTAATCCATTTTTAAATACAAATTAGAAGGAATCCGACCGTGGAAATACGTTATCAAACAATTATTACGATAAAATTGAACAACATGATCAACATAAGCAAGATCAATAGTAACATCCGAGGGGGTTTCAGAATCATTACCTCGTCGTAAAATTTGGGGAAAATTTTCCTCGCATGTTTAAAGCCATCATCACCTTCGTTTGTAACTATACTTGCATGGGAAGGTTAGAGGCCATTATAAAGGCAAGTGCCACCCAAAATGGGTGGAATAAATGCCCAAAACACTATGAAAAAATAATTGAAGCTAATAAAGGACAGTGACAAGAAACAAGCTTGAAAAGGCCAATGGAAAAAGATAACACGAGTGAAAGCATGCAAGCAAACCCTAGTAGAGCCAAAACCATCCTCTCAACTAACAATTAACCAATTTTGTATATTTGAAACATATAATTCACTAGGATTTTAAAAACACATTGCCTTAAGAATAATTCATTTTCAATCTTCTATAAATTTTTTGAAGCGGTGGAAATATCAAGCACAATCAAAAAGTAATTCCAAACTTAGGGACAATATAATGGATAATTCATACCTTATGTTAAAAAATTAATAATGAAACTGACATCCCCTAATAATATGTATAGAAGTATACACATTTACTTGAAAAAAATAAGGATACCTTAAAATGTAATGTTGACATGCAAATTAATCTCAATTGTTTCAATTTAACCAACCATATGTACAAAATCATCTAAAATCGATTATAAAATGGGGTTGTTCCATTTTAGGTATCTATGGAAAACTTCAAATGTTTAAAAATCTCCTGAAAACTATAAACATTTTGGAACTCAAATCCATTACCTTTAAAACTCAAATACTAAAATCCATCAATGAGGAAACCATGTAAAAATTTAATTTGCATTTATATAAATTAGTATCAAAATATTAACCTGAAATCAAAAAATTGAAACCTAAATCTTGAACATTTGAAGTTTCGAACATCAAAACTTAAAATATCAAAAACATAAACCCTAAAAATCCAATCCCTAAAACTTAATAAACCTAAAAATGAATCTTGAAATCCTAAAAATTTAAAAATTGACTAAAAAAACATTTAAAACGAAAAAACAAAAAAATTAAACTCAAACATGAATAGTTACAAATGTAAAAAGCATTGCAAAATATAAATATGCCATCAAAGAAACCCATAAAAACTCAAAGATCATATTGACATAAAATTTACCAAGAATTTGAAACTCAAAAATTAAAAATTAAAACAGAAGCTAAAAAATATAAGAATATTAAATCGAAATCCACAAACCTAAAGAATATTAAAAACATAAAAACACAAACAAAGAAAAAACTACAAATTAAAAACCCCAAAACTTCCAAAACTGAATCGAGAAATATGAAAACCCTAAAAATGATTCTTAAGAACCTTAAGATTTTACAATCTAAAAGCTTAAAGCATCCATTCATATAAAGAAATTTCGTGTATTAATGTTCCTCGTAAACAAGAGACATTTTATCATATATTTTATAAAATAATAAAGCATTAAATTCACACGTACCCGTGCGCACGTGTAAATACATGTGTGTGTGTGTGTGTGTGTGTGTGTGTGTGTGTGTGTGTGTGTGTGTGTGTGTGTGTGTGTGCGTGCGCGCACGCATACACATACATTAAAAGAGAAAACAACATTAAACTCTATACACTTGGTATTGTTTTAACTTTGCTATCCCGCTACACAATACATGTATAAAGATTATCTATTGAAAAAGTGGGAGATATAAATATTGATTAAATTGGAATGTATTGATTGATATTATCCGTGATATAAATCTATGATAATTTGATAGTATTATTCTTATTTTTATTTTAAACTTTGGGACACATAAATATATTTTAAATTGGAATTTATTGATTGATATATTATCCATGTTATAGATGTATGATTTTTATTGATAATTGATAGAAAGGCTTTATGGACCATTACAATAAAGATATAACAATGAAGCTCATAAAATACTAAAAACAGACAACAAAGAGTCAAACAAACTTGACTCAAGTAACTGATGGAAATGGGAAAAACCTAGAAGACACAAAACAAAATCATCCCATAGAAGAGGAGTGAGATCTTAAAGTCATATGAGTTGGAGCTGAAATCTTCTTTGAAGATGTTCTTTTCTTATTCTAGACCAACTTCCATTCCCTTTATCATCTTCACCAAGTCCACATAGAAGAATAACATCAATAGAAGAAATAGGTCTGCAATAACAACTTAGTAAGAGAAGAAATAGATTCCTTCTCCTTAACCGACCTCATTAAAACTTGGGGAATTTGCTCCAAAGGATGTGAACCATATTGTGGAACTTGAGAAGAATACTCAACAACAAGGGTTGCTTGAACCCTAGAGCTACTCTTTTTAGAAGATGAATCTTCCTCATGAACTAAAGGGGTTTGATGATCTACAACGAGAGAAGAGATTCCTTTCGCAATGAATTTTCCCTACATTTAAGTTTGGGTTTCCCACATTGTTGTATCAAATGTCTTGTTTGAAAACATCTATGACAACGAAAAGACAATCTTTTGTAATCTAATCTTTGAGTCCAAACCCTTTCACCTATTTGCAGATTAATCTTGTCCGGAAGATCAAGGGAGCATCCAACTCCACCATAATTCGAGTAGAAGATGGATGCACCAACTGAGTGGTTGCTTCATTTGGTTTTACAAAAACTCCCAAAGTGTTAGCAATGGCTTCGAGACTGGATTCGGTCAATAGTTGTGAAGGTAGACCCGGTAGTCTAATCAAAATGGGAAACCAATTGAATGAATCTTTCATAGGTTCAAACAAAGGGTACCAGGGTTTTTCCATGAGACTATGATTATCCCAAACCCAATAAATATCTAAGATAGCATTTTGATCTTCACAAGATTCAAAAACAACAATAAAATATGCTTTTGAGCATGGGTAGAGTTCAACTTTACCCTTGATTTCAGGGCTCCAATTTTCTGAGATCCATTCGTGCAGTTGAGAGAACTTTGGCCACAAATGGTTGAAACAAAAAATGAGACCATGTTTTCCATATTCCTCCTCCCCCTTTGAACTTGAAGAAGAAGATCCTCTTCGAGCTTGAGAACATGGGTATTAGGTGAGGGTTTGAGGGATTTCCTCTCACGTTGAACTCCTACAATCCTTGCTACTATGGCTACAAAGGACACGCTATCCACATCAGATCATCTTCCTATTGTTTTAGTTCCTCTCACCAAACTACCCACCAATCCTATGTCAAACTTGTAAGAACCTAAATCCTGCAAAGGGATGGCCTTTGCTATCTCTCATCTTCGAATTGACACCATCACCAATTTTCAGACCTAATCCATTTGTAGATGTAGTCGTAGCTCCCACATACGCAGATTCGGCCTCAACCCTCTCAAGATACACTCCTCCATTCTGAGATCCAACAAGTTTCCTAGCTGTGGCGGTTGAATTCACGAACCAGGGATCATTGTTTTCTTTGGCGCCTTGTTTCACCTGCCCACAGCCTATAAAGATAGCAGAAGCGGTCAAACCTTTGTTGAAATCCTCCGCAACAACTCACCTGTCAAAGTTGATGCATCGATTGGTAGCCGAAGGGCTCTGATTCGCAGCGCTAGGGTTCAGCAAAGTGCTAGGATTCAACACGGTGGCAGGGCTCGCCATATGATAATTTGAGGTCTTTTTTTTTAGTTTTAACTTTTTTCTTTATATACATGTCTTATTTCTATGTGGTCCTCACTTTTTCATTTTCCTGAATAAACTTTATCTGGATCGTAAAATGAGAAGTGGATGCTCTTTTAAAAGAAAACAACATTAGATTCCATGCACTCCATGTTGTTTTACCTTTGCTATCCCCCCTACCAAATAAGTGCATTGAAAAGATAATAATGATAGTATCTATGGTATAGATGTATGTTAATGTCTTGTTTTCAGTTCTTCCTTTGTATCCAAAGTCTTATTAGTATTGCCCATGGCAATATACACTATAGCTTTCACTTTTGTTTAAATTATTGATTTTATTTGTACTTTATAACCAATAAGACATTGTTATTTTTTTCATAAATAAATATACACTTTTCATATTAACAAACTGACACAATTTTTAACAAAAAATTATTAAAAAAATTATCTTCAATGTGATTGGTCTATAACTTCAGATGTTATTACAAGCTTCAGCAGAATCGAAAAGAACAGATTGTTAGAAAGTAACCTTTTCTATTATTGGGACAATACTCGGCAGCCTTGCTGGTCTTGTTTTTGTGTGGTCCTCACTTTCTTATTTTCTGTCCATCAAATAAACTTTATCGGGATCATAGAATACGAAGTGATTAACTTTAGGTAAGTGTGGAATCTAGATGACCTGGAAATTGTAGTGGTAGTAAATGTGAACGTGACTCTGTTGTCTTTTCAACGTTGACGGGATAAGGTGGAATTTCTATGTGATCTCCATCTTCCTATGTTCACAAAAACTTCTGCAACCTGACGATATGTCTTTCCCAGAGGCTGAGATCCCTATCGTGGATGTCTCTGCACTTCATTCGCATTCGGGAGAAGGTCATCCAGATATACAGGTCCTGCGAAATGGAATCAAAGAGGCCTGCCAACAGTGGGGATGCTTCCGTGTGGTCAATCATGGAGTCGAAGAGGAGCTTTTACAGAATATGGATGCGGCTTCTCGAGATCTCTTCAATCTTCCAGTAGAGGTTAAAGAGAGAGCCGTTTCTCCTCACTTATTTGATGGCTATTCCGCCGGAAACTCCTTTTCCCTTTGCGAAAGGATCAATTTCCCTGCAGTGCTTACTTCTAATAGCATTCAACAATATGCTAATCAGTTATGGCCGCAAGGAAATCCCAACTTCTGGTATGTGGACTCTCTTTCAATTTATACTTAATGTGACCTGCTTTTACCCACAATGCTTGTTTAATTTGTTTTTTCTTTTTACATATGAAAGGATCTTCAGGAATTGAAGATTATACGAATTTCACTTCACTAAAATTAATTTTGGAAAGTGCTTGATATTGGAATCATAATTTTGTAAAGTGTCCACATGCATGAGTTAGCACTTATCAGGTAAGGGAAGAGTGGATTGGTGAGATTGGAATTGTAGCATTTAAGGTTGAAATTTTGTTAAATATCATTTTGTTAGTTTCCATGATTCTTTTGAACCATTGAAACCTATTGTAACACCCTGATTTTTGTAAGTTATCTTGGTGATTATTTTTCATAATGTTGTAACTGCTGAAATGAAGGCAAACATGTTAAGATATATTTTTGATCTTAAGGGAATGTGTTGCTAATCTAGATTCTTGCATACTATAATTTGTTTACATGGGACAACAGTTATTATTGCTTGTATGTTTGTTGATGTAACGACAAATTTGTAGTATGCTTGCTAAAATATATTTGTTGATTGACATCACACCTTGAATCAATTCCATTGATCCAAGGTATGTTGTGGCCTTCTTGTAATCGCTTTGTCGATTTACTCTTAAACCGGACTGAAGGTTGATATAAATGTGCAACACCTGATTTCAGGTATGAATAGCTGGCACGTAGATGCCAACGGAAAAGGTTCGATTCCCGAACCATGCACTATTGAAACATGAGACCTCGTAAGGTGATAAATGCCTGGATGCGGGTGGCTCAGGCATGTTTAACGTGGGACGAAACGTCCTGCACAACACTGAATTTTGATGACAGTCGGAAGGACTTGTTTGGAAGTTGATTAATTAGGTGTTAGGGGGAATTAGATCCTAATCTACTCCTAAGTTCTACCTTACATCCTAAACTACTATCCTAAGTGGATTTTTAAATTCTAAATGGTGAAAATAGACCTAAGTTCTATTAACCTAAGAACTAGGCGGTGACCTAGGTTTGAACACTATTGTTAATCCTAAACTAATCCTAACCTAAGGAAGGGGACGCACAGACCCATGGGAAAGGATAAGGATGGAAGGAAATTTAATGGCATTGAATGAAGGTCCTTACGTGGACAGCGCCAGTTTGGCGGGAACAGGGAAAAGCTAGAGGTATCTAGTTAGTTATGGAACTAAACTCTGTTTGCAAGCAAAAATTTGAATTTGGAAGTTCGCCAACCCAAGTCGGCGGTGGCGTGAGGAAATAGAAAAAGGTAGAGCCTTTAATGCATTCAATTTTCTTGGTCATCGTGACCAGCCCGCCTTGGAAAGAGTATGGAGGAATTTTTTTGGTTGTTTATTGTGTTGTTCGGATTTTTGGGAAGTTGCTCTGCATTTGGTTTTTCTTGGTTCAGTCGAACCAGTTGTGATTGGTTGCTATCTCTGTTTCTTGGGAAATTGAAGGCTATTTTCGAGCCTGTAGCAGAAGGTGATTGTTGGGAAACTTGTCGCTGTCGCCGTGGAAGGAAATACCTTCTGTAGACGCGGTTTTCTTCGAGCATTCGAGGAAGAATACCAGGCATGTTAAGCCCTTCTCTTTAAAACTCTTGCTTTGCTTAAACGTCTCATTAAAACAACCCTGCTCTTCTGATGAAGGGGGTTTTGGGTTTATTTGATTGCTGTCATGACTGAGATGATTTGGGTTTAGTCGATTTTGTTGTCATGTTGGAAATGATTGGGTAGAATCGTTTTCTTGCTGTTGTGATTTGAACTGTCTTTGTATATATATTTGAGTTGGAAATACCGCCATGCTGTGTTGGTTTGTTTGACAGTAATGGGGAATTCGTTAGGTATGTTATGAAACTGTACATGTTGTATGAGTTTGTTTTTCATTATTGAAGCAATCGTTCTTTTGCTAATACGAACTTGAGTGATGGAACGTATTAACTGTGCGAGTGTTTGAAGTTGTTTCTTTACTGAAATTTTTAAAGGAAATGAGTTCCTTCTTCTTCTGCTGTTTTAGATTTGGAAGGAAATGGTAATTGGGTTTTATTGAGCATTATGAGCTCGGTTCGAAGGAAGTGATAGTAATATTCTTATTGTTGTGCTTTTCTTTTGTAAAATTTAACGAATACGACTTGGGTATTCGTGAAAGTTAAGGAAAGTAACTGTTTTCCTTCTGAACTTATAAATGAACTGTATTTTCTCTTGCCTTGGTGGAAAGTTGATTTTGTTGTGTCTTATTGATGCGGTTTGATCTTCCAGTTCGGACTGTAGTTGTGAACAAGAACTTGGTTTTGTATTTTTGTGCAAATAAATGGAGAAATGCATGGGAATTAGCTTGTTGTTGAGTCTGTCTTGACTGTACCAAGCTTACGTATTTAATACCCTATGCGGGTTTGCCTTGATAGAGGTATTGATATATGATTATTGTATTTTGAGTTCTGTACATCATTGAAATCATAGGAGAATGTTGTTTTGGATTTAAATGTTGATCGAGAAGAAACTCGAACTGGGCATTCTTTTCATATGGTATATTGAATAAAATTTGTGCATGTTGTGCGAGTTGGTTTTGGCATCGTTTCTTTTCTGAAATTAATAGGAAACGAGTTCTTCTTCCTCTGTTGTTTTAAATTTTGAAGAAATGTTAAGTGGGGATTTATTGAACTTTATAGGTTCAGCTTGATAGAAGTGACAGTGGTATTTAGATTATTTTTCTGAGTGTTGTTTTCTTCTGTACAAATGGAAGGTTGAAATGTTTCGTGGGATCTCTAATTTTGCACTGTCATTCAAAAAAAAAAAGAATGAATTCGACTGAGTGATTCTTGTTATGCTTGAAGAAAATGGATGTTTTCTTATTAAAATAGTTACAGGGATGAATTTATTTTCTCTCTTGCTGTTTGAATACTGGAACTAGCACTAGAGCTTCACTGTACATCCGGATTGGGCTTGCTGTAGGTAACAGACAATGTGCAAATTGTTAATTATGAACTGTATGCGTTCATGGATATAGAAATTCATGTGGATAATTGATTAAGTATTGTATAAGCTTGTTTGTTCGGTTAGAATATAGTGAAAGAAGTATGAAGTCTTTTAGTACTGTAGGTACATAGTATGCATTCTTTATAATGCTTGTTCTATGATGGATACGATGTTTTACCAACTTGTTTTGGTATTCGTATGTGCTGCTTGAAAGGGAGTATTGATATGGATAATAAATTCTTCCTTTGCTTTATTTAAAGCTGAATATGAATGGAATTATTCTTTGCTGCTGGAAAGTGAATTCTGAATGGATTTTGTAAGTTTCACTCTGAACTGTTATCTTGATTTGATGTCTCGTTTGGATTCAATTTTCAGTACAGGCATGAGGAAAGGAATAGGAATGTGGATGGATAACTTGGAATAATGATCATTTCTTCTCTCATACAGTTGGAAATCTGTAATCGTTTAAGAACGAATTTTGTATTGCTTAGGTTTAAGCATCTATATTATTGCTGTTTGCTTTTCTCATCTGTACTTGATTGCTTGAAATCAAAGGAGATGCATGAACTGAAAGGAAAGTAATTGGTTTACATTTCAGTTAGATTTTATCCTTTGCATTTATTACTAATGTAAGGAAGGGAAGGGATAGCAGTTATGATTATAACAGCAGTATGCTTTTACTTGTATTCCTAGTTCTTACAAATGTTGTAATCTGGAACTGTCGAAGGAAATTGCATCTTGTAATGGTTATGTGGGAAATAGGACAGAAATCCTTTGACTGATTGGGATGGTATTTAGATGGTTCAGTTGTCATGCTGTTCATTCTTTTTTATGCTTAATTCTTGATTGATGTTCTTATTAACGTTTCATAAAAGTAGGGTTCTTTTATTGAGACAGTTAATTTGAAGCACCTCATTTTAATGACAAGTGCTTAATATGCTCAGTTCAATGAACTGACCCATGCAAGTAATTTTGCAGATGGAATTTGAGTAAAACGAAGACATGGTTGTTTTCTGATACTTCTTTTGATTGTCTGAAGATGAATTGTATTTGTTAGTTATTATTCCTCTACGAGGAATTGTGAAAAGAAGAAAGTACATTCTTCTATCTATGTGTTGTAACATTGTTTAATATAAACTAAGTCCAGTCATTTGGACTGGAAAATGTATGGATTATGAAATGGATTGATGAATACAAGTGTGATATTTTAATGACTATATCAGTTTGATATTGTTGATTAAATTGGAAATATAATGTTATTTCTTGATTTGGAATTATTCAATTGTCCTTGGATGGATTTAAAGGGAACTGATTTCTATTCTTACCTAAATGCAACTTTTAAGTTGAAATGTGCAATTAGTTCATACTTGGGTTAAGATGAATTTTTAATTGACATTAAAAAGGATTAGGAGGAACATGATCTCATAACTGATAGGTATTCAGGATTAGCTTGGAAGCTAAGGAATATCAAATAACTTAGGAGCAACCGAACTTCGCATTCGGACTCCGTTAATAGCCTCGTATGTTAAATTCAGAAAGAAAGGATATGGGATCAATATATCCAGGGCTAATAGACCTTAACTATGTAAGGTTAAGGAGAATAAATGAATACATTTATTGAGAATTAGACCTCGTTTAAATGACGTCTAATAAGCTGGAATTCTGAATTTGGTTACAGTTGTGAAAAACTTGGTTAAGTTTAATAGGTTAAACTTATTACGTCTGTCGGTAATGGGCTGCTTAATCCAATGATTAAGAAAAGAACCAAGTAGAGAAAATGCAACCCTTCGGTACGAAGGAGAAGATGCATAGCAAGCTAGAAGATGGATTTAGTCTCTCTTGCTCCTGTACAACCGTAAGAGAACGAGGATAAAGGATCGGCATGGTTCTTTGAAAGTTGATCTTAAATATTAAGATCATATCCAAATCACTTGAGCTAGATGTGTACTCTCGATGGGAGGATTCCGTAGGACATTGACATATGCCAGCTATCAGACAAGGTGTCTTCATGAAGGCGGGGCCTTCATGATGACACAATGTTATAGCTGACATATTACAATGCCCTCCCGAATTAAATCATCAAGATTACATAAGCTGAATATTAAGATCTTGGTTGGGGATAGGAGTATGATCACGTATACGGAGTGACTCCGGAGGACTAAAGATAACTAGACACACGGAGTCGTTTAGGAACGACATCGTATGTCTGCGTATCTTTAGTTACCATGAGTGCCTTCCTATACTCGTTCATATTGCTAGTAGGAGTTAGAAATTGACCTTATTTTGGAAGGACTGGTAGGAACCAGGAAAGACCATTCTAGATAATAGGTGAAGTGAGGTGAAGGATGTATTCCATTGGTGTGTATCACATCTAGGAATATGATCATGCAAAGCATGTGAAAATATTTGGCCAAAGTATCGCAAGTCTTTGGTTGCGTTGTCCTAATCACCTAATTTAAGATGCGGGATGTCGAGATGATATCGATAATGAGATATTGAGATAGGCTTCTTAAATGGATCACTTCGATAACTTGGAAACGGTAAAGATAACCTTGTATATATATTATACTATGCATGAATGAACATGAAGGATCGGTAGTTGCTGAGTCATGAAATGAGAGATCGTTGAAACTCCGAGCCATGAAAATGGGAGATCGGTAGTTCTTCGAGTCATTTATAGCAGCATATAGAATCTGTTATAAGATTGAATGGCACTGAATGTGTGTTCCATATTGCAAATATGTGAACAGGGAACATTAGTTTTAAAAGGAAATTGTGTGTTCCAAACTGCATTATTTGGGCAGAGAACAATTATTAAAACTTGAATGTGTGTTTGAATTATATAATTCATAACAGAGAATGTTTTATAAAAAAAAATTCCCTTGTTCTAGTATCTTAAAATGGGGATGTTACACCTATTAGTAAATACATGAAACATACATGTTATTTAATTACATTTCTTTATAAAATTGAAATTTAGCTTTTTGTATCTAAAAAAATTCATGCATTAAAGAAGCAAAGAGTGGCGAATGGTTTAATAAGGGAAATCCAAATCCTGCATTTATTTTACAAGAAATGAATATTCACTCAAATCAATAAATCAATAAAGAACTTGAAAATAATAAGGTATTATTTGTTCAATATTTATATTGATCTAAAATAAATTGATGATCCATTAAAAATGTTGGTAATAGAATTAAATATAAACACAAATCTAAATTGAGAAAATCAAAACATGTAATTAAGATTATGTTACATCACAAAAGGAAGGTGGCAACAAATCATCCTGGTTTTTTTAACAATGCGAGATAAAGCTTCCTCCATAAGCGAGTTAACATTGCTTTATTGTCCTAAGTAATGTCCCGCACAAACACAAGAAGTACTCCCCACCAAGGTAAAGAGGGAGAAAGCACCACATGGTCCACATTGTCACCTCTAATTGAAGTCCAATCCAACAACCCATAAAAATTTCCCAAGGAAAACCCAATAGAACTCCCTATCCCACGTCCCATCCCTGGTCCCACGAAGGAGCGTTGGAGAAGAGGTTGTACAAGTAGCATTTGGCATGAGGAGAGTGGTGTTATTGTAGGATATCTAGATGGAACCTATTCATAGTGCATTGAGTAGTAAGCTATTAATTGAGAAAATCTACAAATGTTGAACTTTTGAGGCTACTTTCTTAGCATGTGATTGAATCTTAAGGAAAGAAAATGTGAGCATATAAAATTTATTGTTAGTGGAAAACTCATGTGAAATAAATTCATCACTTGAAAATAGTAGTGTTTTTAGATTTGAAATTTTGAAACTTAATAGAAGCTCTACAAAATTCTATATTAAGGAAATGTATGCCATTCATTGAGCATAACATCCAAACAATTCCATCCTCCAATTATTTGGATCTAGGTGGAAAGGTGTGGAATGGTTATGAATACATTGCAAATCCTCATGGGCATAATGATTTGTAGAAAATAAGTGCTTAATTTTCTACGATCTATTATACATACATGACGCTTAAGATAAGGAATTCTAATGTGATTGAGTCTCTCTTATAGCAACATGCCTTGATAGATTAAACACCATAAAAATGACCAAATATGTCCTCAATATTAGAATCCCATATCTATTAAAGGCAATAAAATCCACATCCAATGTGAAGAGCTAAGACTTTGTTCAATGTTTAATTATCCCGAGAGATGGAGAAAAAGGAATCATAATTCGATATAACCAAACTTATGAGTAGTCCTTTAAAATTATACCATAGTTCCAAAGAAATTATTTCTATGAAACATTTGGCCATTGAAGACATAATTTTTGCATCATTACATCATTTATAAGATCATGTATACATACATTAAAATTTAATAACATATACTTTGTGTACATAATGGGAAATAGAATTCAAAGTTGAGAAGTGATAATATCTCACATAATGAAAATTCATGTTTAAAAATCCGAAATGTTTAATACTAAAAGCTTTAGAATATATGAAGGAAATTGTTATAATCAATGGGATACCAATACATTTTTCATTCATTATTATAAATACTAGTTCTAAATACACTCCCTGCCCATTTGAGAAATGGTTTTACTATCCCAAAGGATTTCCAAATACTCTTAACAATAATATATTCTTTAGTCCTAAAAAGGACAAAGTAATAAGAAAATTTTGTAATCTAATATTTTTCTACATAGTTATTCCATAAGGTGAGCTTGTGGTAATGGAGTACTCAAATATAATTTTCCATGCTATAATGCCTTGATGGGAAGAACAACTTATTTGGCATGCACAGTAATAATATTCGTATATGTGTATTTAATTTCTACACATCATTTTTCTTACCAGAGATAATAAACTCTTAAGGAACCTATCAAATCCCCTTATTTTCTTTCCATCATCCCATAAAGATTATTTAATAAATGTGAAAATTATTTCATATGAATCTTTATAAGGCGTGTAATAATTATAGCGATCACATATGTATTGTATCCGAGATCTTAGTTACATCTATAATTTCCTTGCAAATAATAAGACCATCGTAATCCACAAAGAAAAAATAGTTCTAACTATTTTGTACACACACTTCCATAATATAGAGGAAGGGTTATCAAAGGAAAAATTATTTACCAATAATTTTAACATCTCCCATCTACTTGATCCACTTTCATTGGAATGTATTCAACCAATCTTGCAGCGGGTTCATATCGTACACTTATTGTTGAACCACTACAAGCTCTAACTAAAGCCTATATAAAGCAGGTCAATGCAATTCAAGGATTCATATCTAGTAAAGGTTTATTCTCATATAGTATGAATTTATTCATCACAATAATGACCATTAATAATATAACTCATATATGGAAACCTTACTTCTCTAGTGAGACCTTTCTTGACTTTTTTAGACAAAAGATAACCAAATTTCTCTGCAATAGAATGTATAGTGCATGTTCCAATGGTAATTTGTGTCATTCTCTATATAGCATATGGCTATTAATGGTTAAACAAGTTAATGCATCATACAAGAGAATTTATACATCTTATATATATTAAAATATGTCCACACTTTAAATATTGTAACATTGTGTGGATGAAAAGAATTTTATGTGAGCATCTAGAAATTTTCAAAATTTAATTCAAGAAAATAGAGAAACATAAGACTTTTCCATTCCTTCCCATATCACACCATAATATTAAGGAAATGTCAATTTTTTATCTCTATAATTTCTCTTGCTTGACTATTTAGGAAGAATATTTGTGGGTGGCATACTGATTTTGTACAATATATATAAAAAAGGGAATAAATCTCCAACTTTGTAAAATATAATATTTCCTTGATTGATAAGATTTTATCAAGATTTTTTTATGGAGAGCTTTATGCTAAATGTGAAGCAAATATATCTCATAAAATTCCTATGAAACTATGTAGAACTGAAAAATGAATCCATCAACACATGATGCTTTATTATTGGCCATTTTTTTAGCAACACAAATCATTTTGACACAAAATATAGCATTAAAAAGTAGAAAGAATGAGCTTGTTAGGAACCACTAAAAAGAATGATAGCCAAATCGTGCGAAGCCAAGAACACGGATGCTAATCAAACATCACGATCAATAAGATGAAAGCAATTCACCAAAATAACTTTACATAAACCTTTGCAAACAAATGATCAGCAATCTCATATATTATTATGGAACTCTATGAAATCTGATGAGAATGGGCCTTACCACTTATATAGGCGAGGAATAACAATCTAAGAACTAGTCAAGGTCGTAGATCGAGCCATAAATCATGGAAAGAACTAGTCATCAAAGAACTAGTCAAGTCCATAGATTTATGAGAGAACTAGACATCAAGGATCTAGTCAATACTCGGAAAGAACTATACCTAACAACTAGATAATATCTCCTAATATCTAAATAAATAAAAAGAAATATCCACACACATAAGTGGGTGAGGATAAATACAATAAAGGTAAATAATGTACCTAGGTGAACATGAGCTAAGGTAAATACCTACTCTAACACCCCCCCTCAAGTGAAGCTAGGGGCCAAAATAGAAGTGGCATGTCCACAGTATGAGTCCCGAAACTAGGCCTGATGAGGTACTCATGTACAATATATCCATGAAGAAATCTCGAACCAAAAGAAGGAAAGAATCTGCTATAAGGAAAGAAAGAAGAAGAAGAAGGAAGATGTTCTCATGAACACCCCCCAAGAACAACTTCCAAAACCCCAAGCATTCCACACAACTCAAGGTAGCGAGGTGATGCAAAAGGCTTTGTAAAGATGTCTGCACTCTGTTGAGTCGGAATGTACTCCAAAAAAAACTCCATCCTGAATGTGTTGTGAATGAAGTGGATGTGTATCTCAATATGCTTGGTCCACTTTGGTGCTCAAATGGGTTGCGAGAAATGTGAATTGCACTTTGGTTGTCACACCAAAGTACAGTCGGTGAATCCTGTGGGAATCCAAACTCTGTCAATAACTGGCGAAGCCAAAGAATCTGTTGACTCATTGTAACTGTTTGCCCTGTACTCTACCTCTGAAGATGAAAGTGCAATAGCATTGTTTTTTTTGCATGCCCAAGCAACTGGAGAAGAACCAAGACAAAAAGATAGCCAGAAGTGGAATGCACTGTCATCAATAGAACCTGCCCAATCTAAATCTGTATACCCAACCAACTGAGTAGAACCCTAGTGTAGTGTAGGCCAAAGTGGGAAGTGCCATGTAAATAGCACAAAATCCTTTTAGCAATTCACATGGTGACTACTATGAGGAGAATGTGCAAACCGAGATATAAGCCCTACTACAAATGAAATATCAGGGTGAGTATGGGTCAAGTACATGAGACTCCCAACCAATTTCCTATACAATGTAGGATCACAAAGTGGTGTGGTACATGTGGATGTAAGAGTAACTCCAGACTGAAAAGGAGATGGACTTGGCTTGCAATCAGCCATATCAAAGCACCTAAGAAGATCATGGGTGTACTTTTGCTTGACTCAAATGAATCCCTGAATCTATCTGAGAAATCTGCAAACCAAGGAAATAATGCAATAGCCCAAGATCTGTCATGTCAAACTATGTAGAAAGAGCCCTCTGAATACTCTGAATGTGGGAAGAAGAGCTGCCAGTAAGTAACAAATCATCAACATACAAGACAAGTATCACAATATCCTCACCAACATGTTGGAGATACACTGTATGATCGGAGTGGCAATGAACAAAAAAACCAGTAGATAGAAGAAAAGAATCCATCTTCTCATACCAAGCCCAGGGGCTTGTTTGAGACCATAGAGAGACCTTGAGCCTACAAACAAGAGAAGAATCTTGAACAAATCCAGTGGTTGCTCCATGTATATTTCCTCTTGTAGATCTCCATGTAAGAAGGCACTCTTCATCCATCTGGTATACGGGCCACCCCTGTGATGCAGCAATAGCAAGTACAAGGCGTACAAAATCCATCTTGGCAATGGGTGCAAAAGTCTCAGAGTAATCAATACCTTGACTTGTGAAAAACCCTTTGCAACAAGATGAGCCTTATACTTGTCAATGGACCCATCAACTGCGTATTTGGTTTGGTATACCCACTTACACCTAACCATATTTCTTCCTTTAGGAAGAGATACCAAATCCCAAGTATGATTCTTCATCAAAGAAGAATACTCAGCTGTCATCGCATCATCCCACTCCTGTATCCCATGAGCCTTTGAAAAAGACTGTGGATCCTCGAAACTACCTGACACAAAATTCTAGAACCTATAGAATGTGTGTGATGATGCCTAGTGGGTGGAAGATCCTCTATGAAAGGTGTTGCCTCAGAAACTGTAGTATGAGCCCACTTAGGCATAGTGACAACATCAGTGGGAATAGGATCCTCAATGGCATCTATAACCTCCTCATCAATCTCCTCAAAGAAAGGATCCTCAAGATGAGATGAAGAAGAAGAAGGAATGGAAGAAGATGAAGAATCATGAGGAGTGAAATGCTCATCAAACTAAACATGTGTTCGAAAAAGAACATCATGTGTATCAGGATCTAAAAGATGATAAGCTCTCATGTCCTCACAATACCCTACAAAGATCAAGGGTTTACTCTTCTTATCCAAAGCTTTCCTTTTCTTCTTTGGCACAAAGGCCCAAGCATGGCTCCCAAAGACTCAAAAAATGAGACATCTGGCTTAGTGTTGGACCAAGCTTCCTCTGGAGTCAAATGCTCAAGTGCTCTATGTGGTGTGTGATTCTGAATATAGTTAGCACAATTAACTACTTCTTCCCAATAGATAGGAGGTAAATCTCTAGAATGCATCATACAATTAGCCATTTCCTTCAAAGTTCTATTCTTCCTTTTACTAAGCCATTATGTTGTGGAGTATGAGGAACAAAATGTTGGTGAATAATGCCTTGAGTTGCCAAAAATTCAGAAAACTCATTGCTGAAGTACTCCCCCATTATCAGTGTGAAGGTTCTTTATGCAACTAGAAGATTGTTTCTCGACCAAAGCCTTGAAGACTTTGAAGTGTGAAAAAACATCACTTTTGTACTTGAGAAAATAAACCCAAGTACGCCTCGAGAAATTATCAATAAATGTAAGTGCATACTTAGCTCCATTGAAAGAGGGGTAGGAAAAACCATCAAGTCACTATGCACAAGCTCAAGTGGTGAAGAAGCTCTCTTAGACAAATTCTTAGGAAATGGATCTTGGTGTTGTTTCCCTAATGCACAACCATGAAAACTCCCTCAAGACAAGAAACTCTAGGAAGACCATCTACCATACCATGAGTGCTCAACTCCTTCAAATATATGTAATTGAGATGTCCAAATCTTTCATGCCAAAGCTTACTCTCTGAATCTGCATGAGAAACCAATCCTGTCCCTATAGAAGAAGTGTCATCAAAACCCTCAAAGTGATATAGTCTAGAACTATGATCAACAATACCTTGAGCAACAAGTGAATGAAGGCTCCAAAAAAGTTCTTACTTCTGCCCCATGTGGTGTAAAAGTCACTATTTTCCCTTGACCAAAATGACAAATTTGATATACAAAAAGCAAATTTGTAGTGATGTTAGGAACATATAGTGCATCTTGGATACTTCCACCATCAAGTTGTATATCACCTTTTCCTTTAACAAAAAAGAAAGGAAGAATCTCCAACCTCAATTTTGGAAGTAGAACTCAAACCTAGAGAAACAAAAGACTCCTTGGAAGAAGTCATGTGATGAGAAGCACCAAAATCTATAACCCAATTGTCTGCAAGTGGTGACTGAGATCTCCCAACAACATTAAGTGCTTTTCCATGTTGATTAGAAGGAGGTGGAGTGGAGATAAAATTTTGTGTTTCTTGACTGCATCCTCTAAGGCTTGCATTCACTTATAACACCTATGTTCTTCATGATTACTACCCCCACAAAAAGAGCATGAAAGGCTAGACTTATTCTTGGATTTAGAAGACTCCTTGGGTTTTGAGTTGTTTTCTTTGGGTTTAGGAGCATTTTGAGATGGAGAAGGGTGGATTTGGTTTTACTTTTTGGTTTTCCCTTGCCCTTAGGATTAGATGCAACTAATGCCTTTTGAGAGGTGGAAGACTCAAGGTGAGACAATTTGGATTCTTCCCTAGTAAGTCTTTCACAAAATGTTTCTAAGTTAGGCATTTTGAATGTGTCACCTAAGGCATCCATGCTAGAGAAAAGGTAGAAGAAAAATTTGGAATGGTCCTCTCAACTTGGATAGAATCAAGTAAACACACTCTTCATCTTTCTTATCTCTTCCACTCCCCTTCAACTATGTCAACAAATGCTTGAACTTGGTAAGATAGTCTATAATTGTTGGAAAATCTTCAGGATTAAGAGAGGTGATCTCAATTTCAAGTTGCATGGCTCTCATATGATCCACCTTACCAAATAAATCCTCTAATTTCTCCCATATTTTGAAAGGAGAGTCACATTTTCCAAATGAAACAAAATATTATCACTTACATAAGTTCCTATCAAACCCATACACTCATCAAATTTGCACTGGTACTTGAAATTTCTCATATTCTCTAGTGAACACTGGTTGTTCTGAAGAAGTTAAAGCCCATAATCCTTTCCACTTAATTATTGTTTCCATTCTTGGTTTCCATGTGTGGTAATTATGTGTTGTTAATGGCTCAACATGATCTAATGCAGAAGTAGATAAAGATGCCATCCTCAAAAAATCACCAAAATAAATGCAAGAACCAAGCAATGCAACAAGACCCCAAGCAATGCAACAAGAGCCCCCAATTTTGGCACTTTATAATGAGTGTGTGTTATAATATGGCACTTTATAATTATAGTGCAATTCTCAAAATAAATATTTCCAATGGAAAGAGCATAAAAAAACAAGCACTTTTGCAAAAAATGACACTCAAAACCGAGTTACCGATCAAAAGATACAAGCTTTTCAATATTATGCTCTACTATTTATTTTAGTTGCCACTAAAATAGAATAAAATGCTCTTGCCTTCACCACACAAATAAAATGAAAGGGGGCTGGAGTTAAGCACCTACTAGTAGGAATCACAAGCTTTAAGCCCTCATATGACCATACCATATGACCAAGGGCTAAGGATTTTAATGGGTTTTGTTTTTCGAAAATGTGTCACATTTGACGTAACCCAAAAAAAGTAGAGAAATCTCCAAAATGCCTGTAAAAAAAAAACTACCAATTGGAACAAAAAAAACCTAGTGATCTCAAAATCCCAAAAAATAATTTGCCTTCCTTTTTCTTTTCCAATGAATCAAGGCAAAAAACAAAAAAAAACTGACTAACCTCCTCCAAAATGGTCGAGTTTATAATCGATCTTAGGGTTTTGCCACCTTCCGGATCCAATGGAATACTTTGTTTTGCATAAAAATGCACACGCATCAACAAAATACGGACAAATTCTGAATATATGAATATAGAAAAAAATGTTTGCAAAATGAAACTTACATACGGATGTCAACAACAATCTCCTGCTCTGATACCATAAAAGGAATGATAACCAGATCGTGCCAAGCCAAGAACACAGATGCTAATCAAACATCATGATCAATAAGATGAAAGCAATTCACCAGAATAACTTTACATAAACCTTTGCAAACAAATGAGCAGCAATATCATATATTATTATGGAACTCAATGAAATACAATGAGAATGGGCCTTGCTTATATAGGCAAGGAATAATAATCTAAGAACCAGTCAAGGTCGTAGATCAAGCCATAAATCATGGAAAGAACTAGTCATCAAAGAACTAGTCAAGTCCATAGATTTATGAGAGAACTAGACATCAAGGATCTAGTCAATACCATAGATCTAGGAAAGAACTATACCTAACAACTAGATAATATCTCCTAATATCTAAATAAATAAAAAGAAATATCCACACACATAAGTGGGTGAGGATAAATACAATAAAGGTAAATAATGTACCTAGGTGAACATGAGCTAAGGTAAATACCTACTCTAACAACCACATCGATGCATTACTTCAAATCTTAAACATGCTCTAAACATTTTCCTATTCCTAAAACACTAATTTGTAATGGGCCAAAAATATTGATTAGATATTAAAAATATCAATAAGACATCCATTAAAATTTTGAACAATTTAATATGCTTTGTGACTTTCTTGGCCTTCTTAGAGGCCTAATATATCACCTTAAGCTAGAGTAAATAGGCATAGTTTTGAACATTTTTAGAAACATGGAATTCTACAAGCTTAGGCTTGTATTTGATAGGAGACACCGCTAGTTATGATTGGATATCAAATTCTCTCTAGTCTATCAACACCATGATCATTTGGAACTATTTTCCCAATGGACTTTCATCCCACTTTTGTATCACAACCACTTATTTTCCGTAGTGTCTAAGAAATGCATTGGTGTGAGATATGACATCATCTCATTGGTCTATGTAACTTATAACATGATGAAAATGCGACATGTAACGTTCCACACTTATGTGATGATTCGATGTCTTGGTATTTAAAGTAATAACTTGATAAATAGTAACTCAAGAGCTCTCCAACAAAATGATATGAAGAGGGGACATAACATTTTTTTACATATTGTTGTGTTGGAGTTTAATAGTAGGGATGGTGTTAACAACTTTGTTGTGTTTATTCCACATCTATTATTATCTTATTTCTAATAGTCATCCAACCATTATTATTTCTAGTCTTTACCAAGTTTTTTGATGCCATCCTAGGGTGTGTGTAGGCCATCAAAAAATAATTGATTAAAGTCGTGACAACAAAAGTAAATGTTAGGATAATTGAAATAAGTCACTTTTAATGTGAAATACTCAAGCACTAATTGAATTTCTAGAGACAATATTTGAATTTATATAGAAGTTCAAACTCAACACAAAATCACTTTTTACAAGCTAAGTAAAATCATTCCATCTAATTACATATCGCACATCTTTTGGGATAAACTATTTAGTTTTAGAAGGTCCACATTTAACAAACAACCTAGGAAACTCAACCCACATGAGTTCATTAAGTGAGGAAAATTTAGATCTACCTTAAAAAATTCATCCATCACAAAAACAATCATCAAAGGGTTGTGCATGAATATACAACTATACGTGGAAATAATATCTTGCAAATTTTATGGCCTATTAGCAAAAGCTAGGATTCCCTCCAACTTAATATGGTATCCCTTTCCCAATGATGTTTAAGAAAAGATTTGAGATTCTACTATGAACAAATACTCCTCACATAATATGAAATACAACTAAATTTCATTATAATTGAAGATATATTTAATAATTATTAACGATTAAGAATGCATCTATGGGATGAGAGAGATTACAATAATCATAAATTTTTTCTAAGCTTCTAGGAAAATTTCCAACCTTTCTTTGGTGTCATTCTCCCTATTGTTGTGTTAGTTTGGTTTAGACACATTTTAGAGCCATATATAAATCCTAAACCTCCCCTAATAACAAAATTAGTATTTAATTTATAGAAAAAACTGCATAAATAACTTTCATACTACAATCTAACTTATTAACCATGAAAAGATCAGATATTTAACCTAACAAATATACATATAACCCTAAAAACCTAAAACTTAATTGATAAATAGATTAACAAGTACTTAATGGTCATAATTAATACTCCATCCGAATAATATTAAGAAAGATGAAATCTTTCCAAACGTTATATTTTCATATACTTAACTCTACAATTATCATTAAATGGAATAATAAGTGTCACAATAGTCATTTCTTCCCATATAGCCTAAGAAAATATTAATTTATCATTTATACATAATATACATTTAATTTATTCCCTTTTTGTTTTAATATTCATTTGAATTTCCTTTACCAAGCTTGTTTTGTTGTGTCACCAATTATTACTAAATTATTGGTTAAGGTTCGTTGTTATTTGAAAAACAAAGTTTAACATAAATATTGTACATATATGGTTTTGATGAATGGTGTTTAATGCATTTTGTGCATGACAACAATATCTTAGGAACATATAGTTCCAAATTAGGAATCTTACAAACTCGATCATCAAACTCATTCTCGAGGGTTTGGGTCTACAAACAATCAACAAACATTTCCAATGTAACTTTGAGAAATGTCAAGGTAATCTTCAACTGAATTATTATTCATGGCGCAAGGAATCAAGTGATGCCATTTCCTTCAAGGCACATAAAGACTTAGGAGTGATAGCAATTCTCTATGAAGACCAAGTGGGTGGTCTTCAAATCCGGTCGAAGCAAGGCCAATGGTACAATGCCAAACCTCTTGCTAGTTCCTTACTAGTAATCATTGGGAATGCTTTACAGGTACATTAGTTTTCTTAGGATTTTTTTTATTTAAATGATTTTTACCTTATAAGTTTACTATTGTTTTATTTTAATCAGTATAGCATATTTTCATTTCAATGATTAATGATCACTGTCTATTTGCAAATGAAAATAGTTATTATATTCTTTAAATTAATAATTTGCGACTGTGTGGAAGATATGGAGCAATGACAGATGTTGGAGTGTTGAACATTCTGTTTTCTTTGGAGGGAGTAGACCTCGATTATCTGTTATTTTATTTTGGAGTTTTCCATTAAATTTGGAAGTTTATGCACCAGAAGAACTCATAGATGATAAGTATCCACGGATTTATAAATCATTCATTTTCAAAGACTACAGAGAAGCTATGGCACGAGAGTACAATAATGATGTCTAGAATAAGTATTTCATTGAAGCACATCATATTCTTATTTTCATGGGCCTGGTCTCGGTCCCTATAATTTTCTTGGCCTATTATTTTCTTAATTAACTAACAACAATTCCTGAAATATTTGTAATTCATAAATAAACATATATTCTAGTCATGAGTAACTATATTAGGAAACAAGCTTCTTGTTGATGATATAGCTTATATTCTCTATGTAATTTTTTGTTGTTTGTTTTTGTTAATACTATAGATGATACAATGTTTGTAAGTAAGTTGGGTCAACATTTAGTTTTATCCCAACACAAATTATATGTAGATTGTTGTACCCCTTCCAAAGATGGAAAATATGTTCAAAGATTCATTAGAGTATCTGTAATGCATAATCTTTACGGCATACAAAAACATCATAATAACTAATAATTCTGTAATAGTTCTCATTCTGCATGTTGCATAGTTAGATGCTATAAGATAGCCCCACATCGCACTACATTTTTGCCTTGTTTTCATCTTATGGCAATAGCGTTAATGGGACATAATGTTTTACCTTTGCACCATTAGCCAATTGGAAAGGATATTGTCATAAGTGAACGAATTCAAAATTCTTAAGAATTATGAAGAGTATTGGAAAGATGAATAGACAAGAATTATGGAGAGATGTAGGGCTAAGATTTATGTCAAAATCATCGTGTGAGGAAATTTTATTGTAAGCAGGGATCAAATTTGAAGTTTTCAATGCCCTTCAAATGTATTTTATCTTGTCATAAAAGGGTGATTAAAAATTTACACTTCAAAAAAAAAAAAATACACTTCAATACTAAAAGGCATTAAAATATTATAATTTTTTTATTAGATGGGTTCACTAAAAAAATCACTTGTACATTGTATGCTAAGTCAAATTTTATAATTTTTTAATTTATTTTAATAAATAAAATATTAAATAATAATTAGATCAACAAAATTCATTCTTGCTAGCTTTCTATTTTCTATGTTAAAAAAATTCATTCACTTCACACAAATCATGCACAAAATAACTAGGAAAAAACATCAATCTCTAGAAAATAACTAATTACTTTACTCTTTCTATTTTCAAAATGGCAATATTCTCTTTTATCTTTTGTTAGCTTGTAAATCATATTTATAGTTTGGTGGTTTATTCTCAATGTCCTTATTTATTTTGTAAACTGGTCATTTAAATATTACTTGTTTCATAAATGTTTGATTACCAAATCCACAACCTTATCCATGAGTGAGAATTTGTACAAGAAACAAGTGAAGTCAAGTCCTAGTGAGTTTTGTTGCTGAAAATATTATCAATGTAAATGTGTTGGAAAAGACATTGTTTGATAAAATACCGAATATATTTTTAAATTTTGGAACAATTTCCTACGTAATATATAATTTGTTTAAATACATGTCTATTTACACATTAGCACTACAATTATGTCATTTTTTATTTCTCAATAGTAAATTGTAATTGTTTATTGATATGTTTATTAAGAAGGTATTATTAATTCAATGTATAACATTCTATTATATTTATTAACAAAATCTTTTCAATAACCTTGTACTTCTTGAATTATAGGTTATAACAAATATATGAGATGCATGCCTTGAAATCTACACAAATGTTCTATTTGTTTCCTTAGGAAGGTACAATCTAGTTTGAGAACAATAATCTTAAACTTGAAGATTCCTCATGTCTCCTCCATACCCATGTTTTCTATGGTTAAGACAACTTTACTGGGAATGAAATTATTTCAAAGATGTGGCACTACAATTACCTAAGTTGGTGAGCCTAAGGTTCATGTCTCATGCTAAAATTTAATTTTTTTCTACAACCAACTTATAAATTTGTTACAAGGATTTGTCAAACTTATAACTTGTGTAATTTTACTTTTTGAATCTTGATTATTTAGTTTAAATAATTTCAAAATTATTATTAGATGTTATATATTTAATAATTTTAATTTTTTCATATTTATTTTATTTAAAATAATTAAATATATATTGAAAGGAAATTAACATTTTCATTTTTTCTATTAAAGGGTAATGTTTTGTTTCATTTGTCATTTATGAAGGGTAAAAATTGACCTAGCCCGTTAAATTAAAATATGTGGAGCCCTTCAAATTTGATCACTAATTGTAAGAGATGTTAAACCAATTTCCATTACAAGGAGACAAGTTACGAAGACTCGTGACTATTATGTATGTGTAGCGCTCACTCCTCTTCGATACTTATTTTTGCTTTGATCATGTTTATTAGTTGATTAGAGACATAGACATTATTATTATATTTTGGTTAGCATGTTGATAAATAGTATGGACATTTTGATTATTGATATGTTGTGACTCATATGGTGGATTGTATGGACTCCTTGCGGACATGGGTAGATATTCAATATTGATGATGATCTTGTGTTGTTACTTTGTTATATACTAACACTATGGATTCTTGATGTATTGATTATGTTTAGATGATCAAGCTATTATTGTGATCTCATTGATGTTGGTAAAAATGGTAGAATTGAAATGTTTAGAAATTGTAAACAATTGATAGAATTTCTTAACCTTGATGATGATTTAGCTACGTTATATGATGATGTTAATTGATAGATATGTATGTGTTTTATTGCTTGATGTAATTTATATGGCCTTGAGGCCGAAGGGGTATTGTTTTGGTTGTTTGCGGAAATTATATCACAATAAACAAGAAGGGGCTAGGAGACAAACCATGGAATAATATCGGGTGTTTGTAACAAGGTCACCAAGTGGCAACTTTTTGTTCATGTGCATTGTCATGTTATTTTTGACTTTGTTAGGAAGTTCCCATGAGGGGTAACCTCATATGTGACCATGGGTTTGTGTTTTTCTTTTCCCTCTTTTATTTTATTTATTTTTTGTGTATATGATTTCTTTAATTGTAATGTATGCTAACTTTATTATTGTTTAATTAATGTGTTCTTGTTTAGTTAATTAATCATGTTGATTATGCTAAGTTGGGATGTGAATATGTGGGCATTAAATGGGTAGATATTCCTTGTTATCTTATTGATTTTAAGTTAGATTATAATTGATTTTGAGTTGTGTACTCAACCCCATCCTTCAAATCTCGAATTTGGGCTTGGAGACCACTTTTGGAGGCTTGTGGACAAGTTAAACTTGTCCCATACCTCTTAAACCTTCCTACCAACCATACCTATGAAGTGAGGGGTCAAAATTAGCCCTCATTATGTGTTTTGAAGGGAAAAGAGGTAATTAATTACACTTTCTTACAAACCCTCTTAATTGTGTCCTTGGAAGTATGGAGTGGATGTTTGTGTGTTGAATGAAAATTTTCATATCCTCACCTTACCCATTTATGAGTCTTGGTCCTTGTGTTTGACTTAGTGAGGTGGATTGGAGGAGTAGTGATGTGGCATCCTACATGGAGCCACCTCACCATCCTCTCCACATTTTCTATTTATTTGAGTTATTTTGGAGTTTTGGGGGTTACTTGGTTTTGTTACACACTTGCATATTTTGGGATATTTTGCTTGGTTACTTGTTTTGGAACTTGGGAGCTTACTTTTGGATTTGGCTTGGACTTGGAAGAATCTTGAAGTTTTGGCTTGAAGATTGAAGGTGTTTGCAATGGAAAGGTAGGGTCTTATACCTTGCATTTTATTTTCCTTGTTTGTGTGTTGTGTTGAAATGTGAATGAATGTATGTGTTCTTGCATGGGATTGGGTAGATTTTGACCTTAAGGAAGGTGTGGGGAGAAGGAAAATGGGACCATTGGGGAGGGAAAAGGGGTTGTGAGGTATTGTGGAGGGAGTGTGAGTAGGGTGTTCCACCTATGGGGAGAGAAAAGGAAAATATTGTTACATTTTGTATATTTTGAAATGGGGAGAGATAAGGATATTTTGAGTGTTTGTGATGTGCACTTGGAGGTTATTGGGTGGACCCTTATTTCACTTAGGAGGTAAAAGGAGGTGGTTCCCATATTTCTCTTCTCCTTTAGCTCTAGATTTGAGCTTATGTGTTTGTAATGGTTGTAGACTTTATCTTGGTTGTCTATGTGTTGCCATCATTGTATGTGTTGCTAGCTTTGTTGGTGTGAATGTATGTATTGTTGAAGCCTATGTGAATAGTTTTCATGGTTGTAAACATTCCCTATTTCTCCATTGTTGGGGCTCGGGGGCCAATGAGAAGGTTGGCTTCACCTTCTCATTGGAATAAGGTTGGGAGGTGATTTTGCCTATGCTCCCCTTGTTGTTGTGTTGAATATGCAAAAAAAACTTATGGAGTTGCAAGATGGTCATGGGATGAAGATGTATGTGGTTGAGACAAATGAAAGAGTTATATTTTTGTAAATTTTATCATATTGTCTCCACCTTTGAGTGGAGGGTTTTTGTATACTTGTATTGTTAAGTGAGCTTCTTGTAAATGAGTTATCAAACTATGTAATGTAAATGGTTGAAAAGAATGAAGTTGTAAGTTGTAATTTAATGGAGATGTAACTCATTCAAATATAAAATTTAATCTAAAAATTTTGCATTTTGTTTTCATTTTGAGAGTGGTTTTTCTTGCATTGGAAATATATGTTATTTTCCTTTGAATTATTCTTGTCAATCTTTGTTGTAAAATAAAAATGAACTTACATTTGAGTTATGTTTATAATTTTCATCCTCTTTCAAGTGTGTAAAATGGTAGGATTTAGTGTTGTTGACATAATTGATACAACAATGTTACAAAGGAAAAATTTATACATTTAGTTCTCTTAATCAAGAAAGAAGTTGTTTACTTTCACTTGTATATTTTGTTAAAAACCAGTAAGTTAGAAATTTGTGTGTGTGTGTGTGTGTGTGTGTGTGTGTGTGTGTGTGTGTGTGTGTGTGTGTGTGTGTGTGTGTGTGTGTGTATATTGCATAATATATTTGTATATATTCTTTTATAAAACAATTTGTTTCCACAGAGACCGATGCCGGTTAGTCAACCGATGCCACCAACCTAGTAATTGACATCGATTCTTGAAACATATATACAGATTTCACATTTTCAATTTCTCAAACTTATTTTTCTAAACGTTACCTTGAAATCAAAGAAAATCGGCACTAAAATAAATATTCTTATACTCGGATATATATATATATATATATATATATATATATATATATGTAACTATATACACATACAAAGTGTACACAGCGTCATTACACACACACACACACACACATTGGATTCACAAGATGGCACCGATAGTGTAACTAGTGTCGAAAGCACGAAGGAATTAATACTAGTTAAGCGACCAACACTAGTCACCCATGCATGAACCTTTGTGTAAAAAAACATGATTTTCATCCAAACCAGCATTTTAAATGAATATAAATGAGCAGTTGTAGATCTAGCTTACACACACACACACACACACACACACACACACACACACACACACACACACACACACACACACACACAAACACGTGTGTGTGTGTGCATATATATATATATATATAAGTGTACATACACCTAAGTTCAACAAAATGGATTCACCCACTAGATCAAACCAAATGAAAATTGTGAGCAAACAAATACCCACAACCAAATATGGTAGGATCCTTGCAACAAAAGAAAATCTAGAGATAACTACACATTACAAACCCTAAGAACAAATAAACTAAATGTAGAGTAAAATGGAGGAAGAGTTTCCTCTCATTTTCAAATCTAGAACAAAAAAACTCTCCACAGTTCCCCCTCAAGCTTTCATGGCCTCCACCTCTTTCAACTGCAAAACCCAAATGATCAAATGAAGAGATTAGGGAAAAGAAAAGAATAAAAAGGAAAACATAAGGATATTTAGGGATTTTAGGAAAACCTAGAATCTAAGGACCCTTATTTATCTAATCCAAGGGTGGAGATTTGACCCTACACTTTTAAGTTGTGGGTAATTTGATGGGAATGATAACTTTTTAAAAATTAAGTGCATGGGTATTAAATTAATGGGGCCACCTAGAGTATTTTGGACCATGGGTATTAGTGGGTTAGAACAAGTTGTGATCATTTTGGTTATGGGTCAATAAATAAATAAAGAATATTTTATTATTGGTTAAATAAATAGATATTGTGCATGAGTATTTTAGATAGGTTATTAAAAGGGGCATGGTCATTAAATATTTAGGTAAATTATTAAAGTTAACTTAGGAAATAACCTTTAATAAATTTAAAAGAAATCTAAGTGGATAAAGTAAATGAAATTATTTTACTCAATACTTCAATATAATTTATGGGACTTGTGAAGCGGGTTTTCAACCCGTAATGTTTTTGGAAATTAATTAATATTATTTAATTATTAATTTGGTTCCGACTACCTTATCAACGTGGAGAACTTATTAAACGGCAAGTAATTGACCGTAACTAATGTTTTTGACCCTTGCACCATTTTAAAATATATATCTTGTAATTTTCCTAAGTAATTAATGGAGTTTGACTTGGTTTTGGTGCATCAAAATGTGGGTGTTATAGTATGAAAATTACGTGTCGTTAGCTAAGAAGATTAAGTTATACACCTTGTTTAATTCCATAAAAACATCACAAGGATATAAAATTATAAATCTAACTTATCATATAAAAACTAAAAACCTAACATTATAAGGATATTTACTATTACAACATCACATTATATATACAAAAATATAAACAGAGTTACAATAATAAGACAACAAGAGAATTCGAGTCCAAAAGAAACCACGAAGGTTCTAATACATCGACCATATAGGAAACCACAATGAATGCCACTAGGGTAGTAGAAAATATGTCCCGGGGGCAAAGTCCAACAAACATCAAAATGTACAAAGTTAAGCACAAACCAGGGGTTCATTTTAAGATACCTCTTAGAAATCGCGGTGGAAAATACCTAACAAATATCCTCGGAACCGGTTTTGAGAAGGCAAATTTTTTTCGGGGTCCAACAAAGCAAAATTTTCACCTGAATTTTAAGTGGTGTGACAGAAGGCTGCGATGCGCGACATGAGATTTGTTGTCATGCGTGTCACAAGGTTGTTGACGCTGTCGCGTCGATGAACGTTAAGGTGCATCGGCGAGAGTTTTTGACGCGCATTAACAAACTTGTTGACACGCGACAGCAAATCTTCATCACACGTCAACATCTCGCCCTCTAGTCGCAAACAACAAAATATCTATATCGCGTGTCAACAAACTCTCTGTCGCATGTCTACTTCCTCCACACTCCTATCACGCGTCAACAAACTCTCCCTATCAGTGTGTCAACAAACTATCCATGTCGCACGTCAACAAACTCTATGTCACACGTCTTGACCTCCGCCCTCCTATCATGTCGCGTGTCCGTAGCCTTCGCCTCCTATCACGTGTTGACTGTACTTAATAATACATATGCCCCTAAGTGGTATGAGTGAGCTAGTAGTGTTCTACCTGGTGAATAATCTAGGATTATATAGGGGATAGTTTGAGGGTAGGCGAAGTCGACCCCTAAAACAATTAAACTATAATTTTTAGGTGAATAGTGTCACGACCGCACTAAAAATTCACCTTTTCAAATTTTTCAAAAATGGAATATTCGCCATATTACAAATATTCACCACTAAAATTATCCTTGGCACAAACGAAAATAGCACTAGGAGAAGGATCATCCTTAGGATGGATGAATAATACATTGGTTGGTTCTTCATATGGAGGATCAACATGCCACCATATTGATCGAATTTAAATGCTCAAAGGCATCATTATTCCCCACCCTAGTGGTGGAGAGCTAAAAAAATTATTCCCTCCTTAAGTATGTGAGGCCCACTTAGAGGAGATATCTATAGCCTTCCCCCAAGGTGGCGACTCCATCCCGTGAGAAGAGGATAGAGAAGAAGGACAACCTCGAGGAGGTGAAGGGTGTTGGCTACAAGAGCGGCTTCTACGACGTAGTGCTAGGGGTGGTTGGTTTGGAAAGGTAGCATCATAAGGAACATGATTCATAGTGCAAGGAGAACTCCCCTAGCGATCAAGCAACTGTTGCAAATGTGCAAACTCCAAAGCCACTTTTTGATCTTGGGCTTTAATATGCATTTGAACAAAATACATAATACTCACTTTATCATTAGTGGATAAGTAATTAGATGGATCAACATGCTAAAAAATAACTGTGTTTTTGGCTTTCCATAAATGAAACAAAATAACAACCCAAAGAAATTCCATAATGAGGCAATATAGGTAGGCCATTCAGAATAATCCCCAAAGAAATCCACTTTCCAATCAAAGAATTCTAGATAAAAAGGCTAAAAAAAAGAGTGAATCTAGGTCTAGTAGAGTGGGCATGAGGAAAGGTCCAAAAACATGTTTGAAGGTGCCTTGAATGCAAAATTGGTGCATAGTTAGAAATGACGGAGGAATGCAGAGTGATAGGAGTAGGCTATGAACTAGTTTATGGCAAGGTGGGTTGTAAAATATTAATTACATAAACAAGGAAAACACTTATTTATATTCAGATGTTAAGGCAAATGATTCACATATTCATTGCATATGTAGACATTCTTCATGTATTTAACATTCTGTCTATTTTCTGACATCCCTCGCATATTCAGACATTCTTTGAATAAATTGAATATTAAAAAGATAATTGGCATTTACCTCCTAAATATGTGGCCTCCCTAGAAATATAAGTATTTATTCATTAATAGCAATGTAATAAGAATATCCACTGAACTAACAACATATTCAATGTATATTTAGTAATTTCAGGCACATTAAAGGTTTGAATGTGTAGTTGAAAATGAAAAGGTTACAATTGTATTTTCAATGTATGTTCGAGAGTTCCAGTATGTATTCACCAATCAATATAAAATTAATAGTGGATATGCAAATATTAACGTATAAAAACATTGTATTTTGAAATTGTAAGACATGTGGGTGGAAAACCATGTTTTTTGGAAAATTTCAAAAGTGTATTAGAAGAGTTTGTGATGAATGGAGGAATAAACAAAATGCACTGAAATAAATGATTATAAACTGAAAAATACCTAAAAAACAATAGTATAGCGTGCATAGTTAAAAAAACAATGTGTCATAACAAAACCCATTACTCAATAACATCAGTGTATGGTCAATAACAACACTTTGTATTTTGAAATTATAAGACGCATGGGTGAAAAACCTTGTTTTTAGGCAATCACTAAATTGTTATAGAAGAGTTCATGGCGAACGGATAAATAAACTTGAAATACAATGAAATAAATGAAAATACATTGAAAAATAATAGTTCAACGTGCATGGTTAAAAAAATAGGTCAAAACAAAACCCATTACATAATAATAGCATTGTATACATAACAACACCGTATTTTGAATTTGTAAGATGCATGGTGGAAAAGCATGTTTTTGGACAATTTTTGTGTTTTACTAGAATAGTTTGTGGTGAACAAAGGAATTAAAAAATGCAATAAAATAAATCAATATACATTGAAAAAACAACACTTCAGCGTGCATTGTTGAAAAAACAACAGGTCATAACGAAACCCGTTACTCAAAAACAATAGTGTATGGTCGATAACAATACTATATTTTAAAACTATATAAGACGCATGGGTGAAAAACCATTTTTTTAGAAATTACTACAATATATTAGAAGAGTTAGTGGCAAACAAAGGAATAAAAATGTGCTGAAATAAATGAATATACATGAAAAAATAGTTCAACATGCATGGTTGAAAAAACAACATGTCAGAACGAAACGCATTACTCAATAACAACAGATGTGCAGTGAAGGAAAGATTAAACAAGAACATGCACATAAACAACTCAATAATGAATGAATATACATTTGTAAAACTGGTAATGCTTTATTAAATAAGAAGATGATACAAAAGTTATAATATTGAATAGTATGTGAGCCAGATTATTATAACATGGTCTTCACAATGATTAAAATAATCCTAGCTTAGAAGAAATCATCTCTTCTTTGATAGATGAATAAATTAGAACTAAGAAAACCAATATAGATGAAAGTGCAATGTATGGTAAAAACAAGCAAGATAAACCATATGTTAAAAATGGTTCAAATAGGGATCAACTTCCAAAGATTCAAAGAAAAAAATGTATTCATTGCTATTCTAAACAACATGTCACATCACTTTGTACATTACAAACAAAACACACAAGATCTATTTGATGGAAAACTATAAGATAATGCAATGGTACATTAATGAAGAAAATGATTAGGAAGTGAAAACTACTCGATTAGAAAATCCAAGTGATGAAAATAACTCTAGTATATGACAATTGGAGGATGGAGACAATGGAGGATTGAGGTCAAAAATGACCTCTCATTAGCCAATAAAGGGGGCACATAGTGATTTGGTAGCATGTTTGTTTCAATGTTTTTAAATTTTGTTTTGTATGTTTGTGAATAAGAATATATAAGCATTCCTTCTCCTATTTTGAAAATAATGCATTCCAATAAAATTCTCTCTACCGAGGATGAAAAGAGGAAAAGGTACAAGGTATTGTAAGCAAATATATTTGTAAACATATGTATAAGAGAAAAGGAATGCCAAGTGTTTCCTATTTTAAACTTATAAGTGACAACCATTGAAAATCTCGGGATTTAGTGGATAGAAAGTGTAAACAATGGTGTTTATGTATGCAATTAATCACTAGAGCTTTATGTATTCTGTGCAGGGTGAGAATCCCATCACTTACTAGAGAGTGTCAACAATGATTGTTTTGTATGTGATAGCAAAAGGTATGATCAAAAACTCAAAACATCACTCTTAGTATGATATTTACAAAACATGCAATTCTACTCTAGTCTTCTCAATGCCCAAACATACCAAAAGGCCAAAAATATGCAAATACTTGTTCAATTTGTATCTTCGTTGTTTACACGCTCTATTCTCTACTAAAACATTCATCAAGAACATCCATTAAGGCTTCAAGACTTCATCTTCTCATATTCACTCTCCTTAGCAAGATTAGGCTTCTAGCCCTTTAAACAGTGACACTTATTGTCTAGCTTTGTACACAATCCTTCACAACACTAAAAAAACCTTTTTGGACACCCATTAAGGCCCTAGAGATTCTCAAAACTATTAGATTCCATCTCTCACTTCATCACCTAGGCCTAATTTAGTAGCCCTTCCATCATAGAAATCCAACTATTGGGAGAAACTCACAAATATTCTTGGAAAATTAAACGCAGCTTCAAGTACCCATTATGGAGCGTATTCTTCATGTCGATTTTCATCTTCAAATTCCTTGACTAAATCTCTTAAATCCACTCTTACCATTTCCAATTTAGGACTCTATGTCACTCATCGACCTTTTTAACTGGTTTCTCAAAATTCAATGTCATTTTCTTAGTTACATAGCTCTATATCATGCTTAAACCTCTCTCACATATTTTCATCATGTTTTAAACCTTCTTCACATTTCTAAATTCCTTACCTCTAATTTTCTCACTCTCTGTGTTTTGGATTAAGTAGGTTTTTGGGTGACTCGATTCCTTGAATCCTTCACAATGGACCCCTATTTCTTGTATGTAACCTTGTTATCACCTATTCTAGGTCATTACACACCTTGACTTCAAATTTACCCTCATTAATTTCAACTTTCAAGTGATTATGCACATCAACCCTCTTCAAAACTATATGGGAAGCCGAGTATATGCCGTGTTTCAAGTTTCTTGGTTAACTACCCCAATACATCTCTGTTTACCTACTTCCTCACCTTCTTAATTCATCTATACACTTTATTTCCTATTTTCCTCTCTGTAACTTTGGACTCCCTTTTGAGATTCACACAAATATTTGTCCTAAAATATGAGAAGACTAGGTATTATGCACAGTTGGACTATTCTGATCACGTTTTGACCTAGCAAACCACAATTTTTCTCCTTGAAACTTCATCCAAACCTTTATTTGATGCATGAGAATCAAGGAAATAAGTTATAACAAGTGGCAAAGTGGAGTCAAGTTGCTCAAGATTTCAAAATACAAGTTTCCCTCCATTTTCAAATTTAAACATTTAAAGCATGTAAAGGAGTCTAGTGAGATTTTCAAAGGTATGTTAGTGGTTAGGTGAGTAAATACATGTCTTTGGAATGAGTTGAAGTCTATGTAATGACAAATAATGTAAAATGTCTTATTTTTGCGTGTAAGGTCATGTGTAAAGGTCATGATTCAAGTTAGTTAGGGTTTAAAAACATGAAATTGAATGAGTTAAAAGAGAAGGAATTCGAACTCAGGAGTTAGTTACCTCCATGTGAGTAAGGGAGGAAGGAGAGAGAGGTATTCCTCGGGTGGAGGAAGGCATGAAGGGAGATAGTAAGGATAGAGGACCGAGATCCTTTGTAAGAACATATATTATGAATAATAAAATACCATGTTTTAGATAAAAACCATATTATTGAATGATTCTTAGTTTTGAGAGTGGAGATTGTTGACTCATGTTAGTAATGCATTGCATTTAAGGGGAATAATGTTGTATAAGCCCTTTCTCGGGTCACGAAAGTTTGAATGTGATTGTAAACCTTGTTACCTCTGTTTTGGTATGTTTTTCTTGTGTTTTCAAGGGCATGGTCTAAGTTTGGACTATGAAGCAATGTTCCTTCTTTACAATGCATGAAAGAATAGCTTCTAACACTTTAAGAGTCTTGTATAGGAAATGGAGTTTATAAGTGCTTTGTTCTTGACACCCAATGCATAGATATGTATGTTTATTTTAATCTTGGTTCTTTGTAAATTTGTTGGTATTTACTTGTATCTTAATGAAGAATTGTTCATAAGAGCAATCTTCTAGGAGCAATCTTAAAGAAGTAGTGTTTGATAACCTTAAGATTTATAAGGTTAGTTTCATAAGTTGTCATTCTTAATAGGTTGAACATGGATCATTGTATATAACTATCATAGCTATCTCATGTGAATGAAGGTGTATAATGATAATTTCATCATGAGGGGCTGTCAAAACCAAAGTAAACAGAACAAGGTGAATGTGTGGTTAGAAAACCTTAAGAGCATTTACATGATTGTGTGAAGTTCCTTCTAACTAGGTTTAGCATGCATGCATAGATGCAACTCGTGGTGATGAGAGAAATGGTGTGTGAACGTGCATTACTGGTATAGAAATCCTTTTTACATAATTGTAACTGACATTATTGCTAAGTTTAGGGCCTTGAATCGAAGTTCCAAGAGTTTTATGCTCAAATATTACCCCACGAGTTACTATGTGTTGCATAGAAGAGATAGAGCTAGGGTTTGGAAGTTGAGGCACCAAATCAATGAGTTTTGATCCATAATTTGCAAGAAACCATCTTTAGTATGTCCTTTAGCTTTTGGGGGAAGAATTTTTAACTTTCACTAGTAGAGAGAGAGGCATTAACAAAGGAACAGTACTTTTTCCTTGGAGTTAACTAATGAAACTTGTAGGAGTGATTAAAAAACTTAAAGGGTGCTCTAAAATACCTACTTTGTGTCTTAAAACCTCTTTGACTAAGAGTATTCATTATAGTCTCTAAATGAAGACCTAGTTGAGGGTTTAGAAGCAAAATTGTGAAATAGGAGAAAGGAGATGTATTAGGAGTTAAGGCCTAAGATTTTACAAGCATGTCAAGGGTATTGAAACACAACTAAGGAAGGTGTTAATCCTTTGTGGGAAAATCTAGAACCTTGTTTGTACTAGTGAAGCAAATAACCATATCTTAAGGATGTGTAGGGGCGATCTTGTGAATGAAGAATAATTTGGAGTTTTGGGGTTTTGAATGCATTTCGTTATTAAATCTAACAATTTTGTGAGTGGTGTAATAGTGGAACGTGATGGGAAATCTTTGGTAGATGAAGGAAACTACAATCACTTAAGGTTAAAAGCCATGAATGAAATGTAAGGAGCTAGTTAAGGTGAGTAAGTGTGAAACCAGTTTGAAAGAAGAATGAACTATGTCATGAATGGAAGGAGGTTGCATGAAGAATTTGAAGCCATGTAACCAAAGCATGTAGGTGATAGAGTTCCTTTGGTAACACTGATGTCAATTTTTTCAAGTTTTAGCCTTCTTAGGCTTATGAAGGATTCTCAAGTTGCAAAGATAAAGTGTAGTGAAGATTATTAACTCTTGAAAAAGGTGTATGAAAGTATGTTTGCTAACTTTCCCTGCATCATTATCCTTCCCAAATATATCTCTCTACCAATTTGTGTGATCTTTCACTGGTTAAAAGACAACTTACACTTATTTTCCCTTCAAACCCTAGATTGCGTTTTACACAGTGAGACAAAGTGCAATTTGGGCTTATTTTCATTTTTCATGGATTCTCAAGCTTGTATAAGGCTTAAAAACCTTACCTCGCCTTCTCATATCTTTTTAAATGTTTTTGATGTCTCAAGATCTTCTAATATCTCCCTTAGGGTCTCCAATGCTCCTTTTACCAATTTCCAAAAGATCGTGTCCTCTATTTTTCTAAACCACCACTCATAGTCTTAATTTTTATTGATTCACGACATATTATAGGTTTAAAACCATTCTTAATGTTCTCTCTCTCAAATATTGTCTCAAGAATAATCTCATACTATCATACATTCATTCTTTTCTTTGATCAAGACACAAGAAACTTGTAAATCTCTACCTTACCTTTCTTCTATGCATTGGCAAAGTTTTCATGGCGGTTCTCACTTTTTCTCAAGGATTTTTCCTTGTCCTTAGTATCTTTTATCTCTTTATCAACCTATATATTCAGGCTACAACAACCATTCAATGTTTCCACCTTTTTAGTCATGAACATACTACATATTATCTAATATCATAGAACTAAATTAACTATCATAGAACTCATATCATCCATCTCGGTTATCAATGACCTTAACAATATCAAGACATTAACAATATGATGAATATAAAAAACCACCTGTTACACATCACAATTATCTATACTTACAAACTTTAAGATATATTTTGCAAGAAATTTTCATTAGCTTCCTTAAAAGATTTGCCTAACAATTGTTCGGACTTTCTACAGACCATTCATGAGCCTCTAGGGCTCTCTAAGCCTCCTCTCACCTAAATCACACCTCCTTCCAACCTAATAATCCTTCCCATTCAAATATCTCTTGTTTTGAATCACTAAAGATGGTGGTTACATTGAGTTAGGTAACCTAACCCAAGTGAGGGATAACTATAACTCAAGTTTGGAGGATATGAGACATGTACATAGCCACATAAGGCCCTTTCGAATCATTTACAAACCTTATTCAACCTACACTACCACCTAAGCCACAAGACACAACAAAGGAATTCAAATATTTGAAAAGTGCTTTTTGGAGGGAAACTCCAAAATCACTTTACTACATGACTAGAGAGGTCAAATGGACAAGTGACCATTTCAACACACCAATGAGGACCTCCTCACTTTACCACACAAGGGAACCCCAAAATTTAACTTATGTACATATAATGATGCTTTTGCATCAGTATGTACATGGTCATAATAACAGATGTCGAGTAGCGTAGTGCAAACATGTATGTTTGTTTTTAGGTCATGTGATTCATTGGGGGAATGTTAGGAATGTTAGTATGCTCATGTAAGTTGGGTGGTTTAATATTAGAGATAATTATATTGTGTACGTGAGTTGTAATTGTGACAATACAACTCACTAGATATTATAGGAAAGAAAAATCTAGTTGAGAGATGGTAGGAAGGAGTTGAGCGATTTAAGGGATTGGGATGATTTTTGACTCCTTGAATGAAGGAGGTTCTCAATCTATATATTGTACTCTCAACTATGAATGAAAAAATGGGAGTTTTATTGATATATTCTTACATTGGACTCTACCAAATGTAGTACTCCCTCTTATTTCTTTTATATCTTAGAAACCTAACAACATTCACAATTACATTGTTATTACAAAGGCCTTCGCTTGACAATAAACAACAATGATCCTAAAATTTAAACAAGCAATCAAGCAAAATTTATATGCATACTCAACTATATGCTAAAAAACTCTAAACTATTAAGATGTGTCATCTAAAACATCAATACATAATCAAAACATTTCCAAGTGCATAGCATTAAAGATCCTTATCATTAATTTGGAACCTTTGTTGTGACTAGAATTGTTTGATGGTTCGTAAAAATTTTAAAAGTTCTTTTTGTTACAATAAAGAGGACCCAATCCTCTTGTTGGTTTTGTCTTAAGGAATTCACTTAATTATTTATGGAACCAATCTTGTAAGTGGAACCTATTGTGATGAGAATGTAAAGTGCTAAGCATTCCTATAAAAAAAATCGAAAAGGCATCCTTGGTTTTAGGTGTAGCTTTGGGATTAAAAACATGTGCATGACATTTGATTTCATAGTCCAATTGCAACACTAAAATCTTTGGGCAATGATTATTTGACATTAAGTGAATTATTGCAAAAATCAAAACTATAGTCCATTGCATCTATATTGGTTGATTTTTTTTAACTAACTGAAAATCATGTTTGCATGCTTAGGGAATCACACATCGACCAATTAGCATTCAACGAAGAAGATATTTTCAGAATTAAAAAATAAACTTATTAATCAAAACTATAATCTAAACCATGCAAATGAAATCCAAGTGGTTGTTCAAAAACACAACACCATGGTATTTGAACAACTTTTTTTGCCTCACAGAAAATTGTTAACCACAAAAAGCAAATAAACCTTCGTTGTTCACAATCCAATATAAATTTTCATTCACACCCGTTTAACAAAAAAGATGGCACACAACAATATTGGAGTATACCAAACAAAATAATGTTGCTATGAGATTGGTTAAAAGGAAATACACGTTCTTCTATAAATAGCAAGAGATTTTGATTGTTTTGTAGAGATATTTATGAAAAGACTTGTTTTTAAAAACATGTTTTCTCTAAATTTGTGAGATATCACAAAAAGAATTTTGACTTTTTGTTCTAATGTTTTGTGTCACTTATCGATGCAACCAATGTAAAAGAAAATACATCTTTCTGTGTTGCCATGTGATGGAGAAGGGTTAATATCCGGGGCAAGTCAATCAAACATGCACACCTTCACAAGATATACAAAGCATCACAACAAAAAATCAAAACCATTTTCATATGCTCTCGCATTTTACGCCTATTTCACAAAAAACATGTTGAGAAAATTTAAATATACAAAAATCCAACAAACCCTTGTCATTGACATAACAACATGTATATTCTTTGACACCCATTTCAAGTGGGCAAATGGCACAAAGGAAATGGATATATGTATTTTTTTCACACCCATTTCACAAAAAAGGAAAAAAGGAAAGAGGGTTATTCGATGTCTTACCTATAACAAAAATTGAGGAACAATTTTAGAAGAAACCAAATAAACCAAACCGCTGCCATCCACTCCCAAACCCATCCAAATGAATGTATCACAACTTGATACCAAAACCATAGCAAAAGATAAACGATCAAACACATTCGCATTAAGACAATATACACTTTGTTAACTCTTACTAATAAATTCCACAGATAGCAATATTGGAGTGCAACAAACAAAATAGCATCATTGTGAAATATGTTTGAAAGGAAATACACATTGTTATGTAAATAACAAAGGACTTCAATTATTTGTTAAGACATTTATGAAAAGGTATTTCTAAAAATTTGTGTTTCCTGGGTTTGTGAGAAATTGCTAAAAGGATTTTGACTTTTTGTTGCATTATTTTGTGGCACATGTCGAGGTGTGCAATGTGTAAGAAAATACATATTTATGTCTTGCTATGTGAATCGTGAAGGGTTTCCATTATTTCACGAGATACTATTATGGAAAAACATTTCGAAATAGTGTTTCTTTTATGTTTGCGACTACTTGTGAAAAGGGTTTGTATTTTTTAGTGACGTGTTTTTTGCCTCTTATCGAGGCAACACGAGGTTAGGCCAGTCAAACATGCACACCTCCACAATTGGTGGAAATCATCACAACAAAATATGAAAACATTTTCACAAACTCTCGATTTCACACACATTTCATTAAAAATATCGAGGACGAATATAAATATACATAGCATGCATATTATTACACACATTTTAAAAGAAAAAAGTGGTGCAAAGAAATCATAAATATGTATTTTCTTTCACACTCGTTTCACAAAAAAAAATCAAAGAGAGTTGTTCAATGTCTTAATCTGCAAAAAATTGATTAACATTTTCAACAAAATGTCATCCTCAATCATCCCTTGTGCATAACAACAAAAAATCGAAACACATCTAAAAATTAGATTGCCACCATCTACTCCCAAATTTGTCCAGATAAATGTATCGCAACACGATAACACATCAAACACATTCACATTATAACTATATACGCTTGGTTAAATCTTACTAATAAATGTCGTCAACACATGCACCGTCGTCTTGGGTAAATCAACCTGCCTCTCCCAAGAAAACTTTCCCGACAAGTTTTTTGATGGACGTGGCACTATCTAACACAAACACCTTAGCGAGGCCAACACCATCAAACATGCACTCCACCACATAATGCCATCACCAATCATTTCATACAACCTTAATTAAAGGTCTTTTAAACTCTATAGACAACTCTCAAATAAAAACCAATAATTTTCTTTCTTGCATCGCAATCATACAACACTTCATCATTACAAAAAATCAAAACTATAGTCTGCAACAACCCCAAGGATCAATTCTTGCTCAAATAGAGCCCACCATCAGGGATCAATTCTTATTGAGTGCAAAAGCCCTTAATGCCCCGACGCATAGTCGAATGAATGAGACCAAGATTATGCGGTGGGTGATTTGGACAACGTGGATGTGATCACTGATTTAGATGTTCGCTTACTCAATTTTGTAATCTATTATATGTTTCATTTAAAACATGGGCAGAGATTCCAACATTATATGTAAGTTAGTGTCCAATGATATGCTTCGGCATTAAAAACTATAGCCCGCAACAATCCAAAACACTCATATTTCTTTTGGTCTAGTTTTTTTTCCCAATTAATTGGAAGCTCACATGATTAGGAAAAATAGACCTCAACTAATCAGCATTCAATAAAAAAAAAATTTAAAATCTATTACCGAAATTATACTCTGAACCGATAATAAATGTAGCTATCATGGTATTTCCATTTGACTTGCTTGTCATGCTCTTCTAAGGCGTGGAAACTCCCATCCCTTTGACTTTTTCTACAACTATTTGGCTTTCAACTTTGAATGTTGAAAAATGGCGTTGCCGTATCATTTTAAGAGTTTTCATTTGTCCGTGTATGAGAAGAATATACGAAAGGTTGAAATCTCTCTAAACTGTGTTCCCATCCATCATAAATTATTGTCATTGAACTAAATCTTATCCCTGGCTTCCCTGTAAAATTTCTCTCTTCAAATGATCCTTCAAAGATAATTCAAGAAACTAAACAAACAGTCATTTATATTAAAGTGTGGCACTCGATTAGCCTCAATTGCTCACTTACTTGCACTAATGATGTCAACAAGATTTGGTCGTTGTTTTGCATCCTCCCCACATTTTCTTGCTGGGAAACAACATAGAAAAGTGCAAGAGAATTTGATAAGTTAGGAGATAGACCATAATAATATTATTCATGAAGAAACTGCGGTCTTCCCTTCTCTTGTCTGGATTCATTTTTCATATCCAAAGGTGCTGGTGCTTCCTTCTCTAATAACAACAATGTTTCCTGCTTGTACTGCTTGTGATCTGTGGATTGGTGCTAGGAGACGCCTGATTTTATTCCTTTTTCTTTTTGTGGAATTGAGGGATGCAAGACCTCAAGAAGTGAGGGTTGGAGGAGTCCTTGATTTGGGAAGCTATCAAGGAAGAGAATCAAATGTAGCCATACAATTGGCGGTTCAAGATGTTAACAACAATCCCAACATTCTTAATGGTACCCTTCTTCAGTTTGAGACCAGCGAGTTGGGAAGCTCTGCTCTCATAAATGCAGCCAATGGTAAAGTCTTTTTTGGCCCTTTCGTTTTGTAATTCTTAAACACAATTTTGTTGTAAAATCTAAATGAAATCGGTTGTTCAGTGCTGAAACTGTTCAGGGAAAGAGTCGTATCTGTTGTGGCTCCCATGACAGCACATGTTTCCAACTTTGTATCCTTCATTGCTGATTCTGCACAAGTGCCACTGATTACATTTTCTGGCAATGATCCCTCCATGTACATGAAACATTCTGCATATTCAATTCAGATGATTGGCAGGGATGCAGTGCAAATGAAGGCAATAGCTTCTCTGCTCACCAGGTATTACTGGAGAGAAGTAGTGGTCATATTTCAAGATGATGAATTGGGTCTCGGCGGGATTCTGGCCTTAAACAATGCACTCCAAGGAACTTCTGCCACCATGGTCCAAAAGTTTCCAGTATCTCACGATTCTTTCAATAATTCCTTCTGGAAAGAAATTCAGAAGAGACTAGACTATGACAAAACTAGGAGTCGTGTGTTTGTTGTACATACTTGCTATAGATTGGCCCAGAAAATCTTTCTTGAGGCAAAACAGTCGGGCATTACAAAGAAGCAGGGCTGGGCTTGGATTGTCACAGAGTGGGTAGCAAGTTCTTTGAACGTTTCAGATGACACAACCATGGATTCAATGCAAGGAATCATTGGGGTTCGCACAAGCATTACACACACTCCACACTTCCAAAATATCAGCAGCAGATGGAAGGATAAATTCATTAGGTCATATCCAAATGTAACTCACCATGAAAATATTGGTATAGTTGGAGCCTATGCTTATGATTCTATCTGGATAATCGCTAAAGCTATTGATGCTCTGTTCAGAATCAACAAAATTACTGAATTGGAATTTATTTCTTTGGGGAAATTGTCCACGGATGCCCATGTTTTTCAAGGAGGGAATGCCCTGTTTCAGAAAGCGGCTGAAAGCAATTTCAGAGGAATTAGCGGTAATATAACATTCAGTAAAAATGGGCTTCTTGAAGTTGATTCATATGACATCGTCAATGTAGTCAACATGGAAATCAGGGTTGTAGGCTCATGGGCCAACGAAAAGTTCGAATTGAAAGAAGGGATAGAGATTATGTGGCCAAATGGATATACAGTTCCACCTTCTGGTTACAGAAAGATTATAGTGGGAGTTCCCCCACGTGTTGTGTTCAATGAATTTGTGAGCATTACAGACAATGGCAAAAAAATTTCAGGTTTCTGCATAGATGTATTTAAAAGTGCTGTGAACAGACTTCCTTTTCATATTGACTATGAATTCAAAATTTCTGACGAAAACAACCAAAATCCAGACTATAATGACCTGGTTGAGCAGGTTGCAAATAAGGTACCCAACAATTTCTCTCTGTTTTCATTTAACTCGGTATTTAGTTTCGTTATAGAATGGATACTTATTTGTCATTCCTAAAAATACGGCATAAGTGTTAGCCTTGTGTTTTTCAAAGCTCTGTTTATTGCAATGTTTTAAAAATTAACATTTGTTTTCGAAGTAGAGCCTTCTTTACTGATTACAGTAGTTTAATCAATGAAATATGTTGTCCTGATTTAGAAAGAAATTGAAACCATGTTTATGACATAATATTTAAATATAAATTCAACTCTCTTATAACCATGTTCTATCAGAATTGGAACATATTGGTCTGAAAGATAAGCTGAGCTGCAAGTAGTGTAAACGTATTGGAGTGGTATAACAGAGTCTATCTTTAAAATATCAACAATAATTGGAAACTCCAAGGAACCTCGTTCTAGTCCTAAATTAGATGACGAATGATCTAGGCTGATTTTTATTCTTATTAGGTCCATTATTAAAATCCGTTTTTTTCAAAAGCCTTTGCAACCTGCCATCAATGCAAATACTGACTCTTGGATCTTAGTTTGCAGGTATATGATTTTGTGTATTCGAACCACTTAGTCAAAAGATAATCTAGTGATAAAGCACAATAGTAGTTGGTTTGGATTGTTCTCTTGTAACAGATATAAATTTGTTCTACTGGACTGAAGTCGGTGGTATTTGAGTAAGGGAATTTAGATTTTGTTACACTGATTAATATATTGCAAATTAGTTTTTTGTTTATTATTTCAATTTGTGTACATTTACTTCAACTTTAGCTTCAGTATACTGAACATAAAATCAAATACCTTGTGAACTTCATATAAAAGATAAGCAGTTAAGGAAGTCGCGGGAGTTTGGACCATCACTGAGAGTATATATATGCAAAATGTTATTTTTTTCCACTCAGAATAATATGCTCCATAAGATATTAAAAGTTTTGTGGGAATTGTGTACAAACTCTTAGTACTTATTCAAAGAGCACCGTTGGTGGCCAGACATTTGATGCAGTTGTAGCTGATATCACAATACTCGCAAACCGGTCTGCAAAGGTAGATTTTACACAGCCATACACCGATACAGGGCTGGTAATCATGGTGCCTATTAAGAATACAAAGTCTTCTGGCTGGGCCTTTCTACATCCGTTCACAATATCCATGTGGTTGACTTCAGCAACATTTGTTATTCTTACTGCTTTTCTTGTTTGGCTATTTGAGCGGGATGAGAATGATGCTTTCACAGGAAAGCCTGTCAAGCAAATGGAAATATCTCTCTGGTAAGTGCTTTTGTAATATTTACTCTCTTATTTATTCTCTGGCAATGTTTATGGATTATAGGCCACACAAAACAGAGTTTACAGAAATAGTAGATTGTTGCAGAAAATGAGCCAAAACCTGACGATTACAGGAGCCTACCAAAAGCCCGGTTGCAAAAGAGCCAGTAGCTCAATGGTAGAGCACTCAAACATGCATAAGGGACATCTAAGCTGGTCCATGGTAAATAATATGGTATCAGAGCCAAACTAGGAGACCTAAGCACTAAAGTGTAACTAAGGGGAGGTGTTAGAGAAAATTAGCCACATCCGTACAGTCACCAGGAGCCAACCTAAAAGCCTAATCAGAAAAGGGGTTGCAGTCCTAGCTCGTCCTTTCAAAATTGTCAATGGTCTACGCTAAAAAATAACAAAAAAAACACTGCATGCTCCTAAAGGCTGTCAAAATCTTCAGGTCTTAGTCACCTAATTTCCACAAGGGATTCATTATATTGATCACCTTATTTGTTTGCCTTCATTGTTAGTTTTCTGTTGACAAGGATTTTTATGCTGTTGATTTTCTGTATTTTCATTTAAAGACTGTCTCAATTTTTAGTTAGTTTGCTTGAGATTAAAAAAAATTACCTGCTATTCTTGAAAAATATGTTTTCTGATAGTGGTCTGACAGCATGCATAATACTCATTTCCGGCAAGTACAAGGGGGCAACCACAAGTTCACCAAAACTGACATTGACCACTAACCAAGGACACCCTACTGAGGACATACTTATCGTCTCATCATCCGCATCTGCATTACATGCATCATTCTCATTATTATTATATCCCGATATGTATAGATGAGAGTGCACCAAACCAAAATGATAAATATTAGTGGATTTTTCTCGAATCCAAAACTCTCCTTCTCTGTTTTGTTTGTTATACAACACAAATACATAAAATTTGCAATGATGGCCATACTTCAGCCTCATACAACTCACCATGTCACTATGGTTTGTTTTGTATTTATATACTTCTATTTTGTATCTATATAATGCCATTTATGGGTCACAGGGCATGCCCAGGTGTTTTCTGGGATTTAAGGGGACCTGGAAATAGTGGTCGTTATTTAGTACAACTGATATTGACCCAAAGAAAGATGAGATTCTATGGGACACGGTACATGTGGATGGCTATCATCTTCTATTGGGAAAAAACATTTGAAGGATTGAGGAAAATCTAGCACATTTATGTTGTCTCTATCCATTTTGGATTAGAAAGATGCTCTAAAAGACAATAAAGAAGAAGATTGTTACCCTCTGCATCATAGAGGAGAATGGGTTGGAAAAATGAGTAGAGAAATGAGGCAAAAATAAAAAGGTTGCTTAGAAGTCTTAGCAAGGGTGAACAAGAACCAAGAGTTTGAAGAATATAAAATTGTTGAAAGGGAAAAAGTTTCACATATTTCAGAGACAAGATTTGAATGGAGAAATTCATGAAAAGAAAAGATAGCTTCATGAAATAGGGGGCAGCAAAGGACAATGCAGGCAATGATTTTGTACAGTGTTGTACAAATACAAGGTGATATGGAAGCAGGGAGGACGGGTGTGGGAACGCTGTTTGAAGAGAAGAACTCTGCTAGTTTGTACATTGTTTTTATTATGAGCTGAATTGGAATAAAGATAACAGCTCTTTATTTATTCTCTGCTGTCTACTTCCAACCAAAGGAGCAGCTTATTTTTTTATGCATCTTTTATCAGCTTGCTGTGGATTCAGAAATCCCAAGGTTTTATTTGCATTCATGTATGCCAAGGTTGGAGCCTGTTTTACAAGTGCATGTTGAACATGAACCCCAACATTGTATAGAATAGTCCAGAGTGAGGGAAAGCTTTAGAGAAACAGTGGCTCGTAAGACTTGAGTTCTGCATTGACAAAAGTAATGTTTGTTGTTCTTTGTTTACTTCCAGTTTATTGTACACTGTTGGTTAAATTCTGCCCCTAGAGTTTTAACCCATTTATAGTGAATCCGTGATCAATTTTGGAAAGCTAGTCACATTCATGTATCTTATACATGTATATAGACCATTTTCATGTATGGTAATTTTCCTATCCTTATATACATGTCATGTATGAAAAATAAGACATGGTAATTGAGCTCAAGAGCATAAGCCCTTCTATTTTCATCAGTATTAATTAGTGATGCCTTACATATAATAAGATAAATGCTGACCGTCTTTTAAAACTGTGTGTAGTTAGTTTTCTAGTTTCCACCCTGTTGAAAACCCAAGCAAAGTCAAAATATTTGTGTCTACAAAAGTAAAAATAAAACAATAGTAAATACATGGTATTTCAATCTAACGCCACGATTATTCTAGCCTTCAACTGAAATAGATTGTCATAATGCCCTCATTATTTTAGTTTTTAAATGCAAGGAAAAAGTGTGGCAAAAGGAAAGGACTGTTTTTGAAACAAGTGCAACAAACAATTTTGACTTTCAATTTTAGATCGGGTATTAAATTCCAACAAGCCAAATGTAGTTTTATCACAAAAAAACAGCATCCTCTGATTTGCATGAATGTATGAATGAGCAATCAGTGTTTTTGGGTAACATGGGATTGTCTCTCAAGTTGTGGGACTTGCTACTTGAGACAAACCTCCAGAGAAGGCCGGCTTCCTCTTCCTAATCCTAATGCTAATCTACCCCTAATGAAGGAAATGCAACTATCTAACCCTATTCTAAACTTCCAAGGGACCAGGGAGAGAGAAATGCATGAAAAAGGAAAATTCTACAAGAATAAAGGAGATAGCACCAAGAAAAGGGTGTGGAAATATCATGTTGAGGGAGAAGGGAGAGGAAAATGGAGTAGGGATAGGCCAGACAAATGTGACACAGACCCAAGGCTTCATTCACCATCTATTCTCCATGAAACACAACAATCTAGACCTGCAAATGAGAAATACATGCATGCAAGAATGCAAACGTTAAATGTTAGGGTTGAGAGAAACTCCACAAAACACAAATTTTATTGCTTTCAAAGTATGCACAGTCCATTACATGTGAAGATACGAGGCACAAGAACACTTGTCAAGCCCATATGAAGGCTTACAACTCACTGATATTGAGAAACTATTTTGACAGAGTTTCCCTACATCCCATAATATCCCCCTCTCAAATGAGAGGTTTTTACAATATATAAAAGAATGAGAAAAGAGAGGGAAAAGAGAAACTCAAATTTTTGTCTCCACCCACCAACAAGATGCATTAATTGTCTAAAAAGCAATGATGGGCACCCCGCCAAATCCATTCCCCAATGTTCCTTTGCTTGCTTTGAAGAAGAAAAAGGCACCAACTTCATTAAATCGACTTCTCAACTACCCGGAATTGTATCCTTTAATGTTGGGGACGTTTTCTTCTTTTTCTCCCACCTACTCTCACCTAACTCCAGATTTTCTATTTCCATGGTGTAGAGGATGAAAAGACATTTCCATTGATATAAATTTTATCAAATTTGATGCATCTGAGCAAAAGATATGCCCATGCGGATTCAGGGGGTCGGGAGGAACACGGGTTCCCTATACCTTATCACAGTCCGCATTTAAATTCATTTTCTACTTTGTATTTTCCATTGGCCTGCGGATATTTCGAGTATGCGGAGAACTCCAGAACGCGGGAACTAGTTCCGTTTGTGCCTTATATCTCTGTCTTCTCCGCACTACGCTTGTTTTGCACTTGAGTTGGATAATCGGGTCCCGGTGGAACTTAGGAACTGTTCCACCTGGGACGTTAGTGCCCGCATCCCCCGGTTCACCCGTATTAATCTTTTCCCGCAACACGCCTTGTGTTTCGACCGACCGCCCATGCGGGAACTCCACCTCGGGAGGAACTTGTTCCTCGAGCCTTTGGTCCATTCGATGCCCAATTGATCCACACAAGAGTGCCCCCTTTAGTCCTTTGCTTTGCAGATTTTTCGGCATTGTGGGGAACTCACGATCCGACGGAACTTCTTCCGTCATTCCACCCGCCACCCGCATTTCCGCACAACACAACCTTTATCTTTGTTCATCGTCCCGGCATTGGGTGCGGGGAACCGATCCCTGCGAGGAACTTGTTCCTCCCTTGCATTGTTCTTCCGCACCACTCCAACTCCGCAACACACATTCCCTGCTAACTTAACTCCCCGCCGCTTCCTTTGCATTGCGGGTCGGCCCTTAATGTGGGAAACTAGTTCCCGAGCGGAATTAGTTCCTCATGAACCCTGTTCCTCTGCACTTCGTTCTCTCCACATCTCCCTTCCCCGCAATATTCTTCGCTTCCATTTAACTCCTTTTGTTCATCGAGCCAAATGCCTTGAAGGAGAACCAAGTGGCTCAAAGAAGTTCCATTTGTTCGTTTGGTTACCGCGATCACTCTCTCCTCCAGATAACTTCAACTCCTTTGTATCGCAGATCAAACGGGGATGCGGAGAACCAAGGGCTCTCAGGAACTGTAACTCCAATTCTGTCGGGACCTAACATTTCTGCAATACACTATCCCGCCCCTTTTCTTTGCTTTGCAGACGGATCGAGATGCGGGAACTCGTGACTTCAAGGAACTTATTCTTCTTATTCCTTTTGAACCCGCAATACACTTGTAAATGACCATTTTTTCCATTTTTCCTTGATTTTTCTAATCTGTTTTGGATTATTTGAGCTTGGAGAGGAGAGAAATGCATCCAAATAATTCTAAGTCCCCCAAAGCAACTATAAGTGCCCATAACATGAAAAATACCTGAATTTCCAGATTTCTTCATTGAAGCTCCACCAACTGCCCAAGTCCAATTTTTTCCAAGTTGTCCAATTTTGCCCGGGGGAAAAATGGATAACAATTTGGCAACTCACGGGGTAATCTGCCTGCTAGATTGAAAAGATCAATGGCCTTGAAGCATCCATTGGGAATGGAGTCAGTGTGATAATCTAAAAACTAATCCAAACTTGAAGAACACACCCCTGAATCCACCTGAATAACTGCCTGAACCTTGAGTTGACTTCTCATTTATAAAATTTTATGAATTAAGTTTTATGAGAGTGGAAAATTGTTTTGAATCTGAAACTTCACTTGCTTCCCTCTGCAAATGATCTGTTGAGACAAAGGATGAACATTCAAAGCTGTCCCAAATCTGATTTTGCCAAGTTTAAAGATGTTGAACTAATTCTTGGCAAAGGATGAAGCATTGTAGAGCACTAAATCACATGTTGATTTGGCAATGAAGTGGATACACTTGGAATTGTCCCAAACACATTGCTTTCACCCAATGGACCATGCAACAGCAACAAAACACGCAAAAAAATATGTACAAAAGGGAAGATCATGTATGTTCCAAGTGGAAACATGCAGAGTGTGCACAAACACTTCTTTTGCTGAAAATAAACCTACTCTAACCAAAGGCAAATGAAACTCAAACAAATCCTGCAACAAGCAGGGAGAAGTAGTTGTCTTTCCTCACAAATTTAGACCATGTGACTGATTTAGCACTGAACATGGTCATAAGTAAGAGTGAAAAATTGATTTGAAGTTGGTTTTTCACCCTATTCATCAAAGTATCAACTAGAAATAGAACAAATACCTCTTTTAGTTGTTCTACATTTGGATTTGAGAGGTATTGCAGTTGATCCTTGGTACATCAGTAGCTCTTCCCATGCTTTAAACCGGGCATGACCAACAGAACTCCGACCATGGCTTTAGACTAGCCAAATATCTGATTGGGCAAGGCTTGATCCTTTGAATTTGCACATTTTCTTGAAGTTCAACCCCATGAATGCATATATCCTGCAGACTTTCTTTTCCATGAATGAAGTTGTTTTCCAGTTGATTTGAACCTTGTTCTGCTTCCATAAACAACTCAATTTCCACCTTGATGGCTTCATTTCCTGTTTCTCCATTATCTGTCCTAATCTGATTTTCCGCCATTAGAAGTGTAGCAAGTTCTAAACATGCCGAACAATGGGGATCATTGCATTCCATTAAAACATCTTCCCCACTTTTAATACATTCTTCCTCAAGGCCTTGGATATCACTAGTTGTTAAAAACACTTTCTCTTCCTCTCTAAGTCTAATATGATTGTCCTTCACATATGCCTACTTTGTTTTGATATTCAACTCCTCTTTTTGCACAGTTTTCACATTTTCATCATCCCAATCCAAATCATACCAATCACCACTGATATACAATTTTCATCCTTGGTAGAATTGGTTAGAAAAATAACATAGAAAAGGGGTTGCTGATTTGTTGCATGTCTGGGCTAAGATGTTTGATGGTCAAAAGACCTAATTTGACCGATTGGAGAAGCCAAATGATCCTCCAAAATATATTCCCTACTTTGTTGGCCTGCTTTCTCCAAAACAAATACATGATTTCGCTTTGAAGCCTTGTTGTTTGGAGTGTTGCATGGGCTGCTCCTTCTCTCCAAAAGCATAGCAAACCTCCTGTTCTACCAACCTTATAGGATAACTCGGTCTAGTAAGGGTTGGGTAGAAACTAGGGACAACATTTGAAATACCACAACTCTCGGAAACATTAGTGCAAGATTTAGTGAAGTTAGGTAGTGCCCAGGTGGAGATGGGAGGGAATTTTGCAAAGTTTGGGGAATGCTTTGGGCATGATAAACTTGTGCGAGTGTCAAATGAAGGGCAAGGAAGCAAAGGATCTTCCTGATTTTGAAAGGGAATAATGAATTTTTCATTTTTAGCACAAGTGGAAGGAAGCATTTGAGATGGTGAGGGAAGAATTGTAGCAACCGAGATGGGTTTTTTTTTTCCAACCTGAATGAGCATCTTCTCAGCTTGTGATGCAACGGCAAAAGCTTGAGGAAGACTGCTGCCTCCTAGGGATTGAATTAACACAACTAAATCAGCATCAAAGGATCACAAATAATACAAGAATGCCATACCTTGTGAGGGTTTGTATTCTTGAGGAATTTTGTGCCAAGTCCTTATAAATTTGATGTTGAAATCCGACATAAATTCCATTAGAGCCCATTGTATTTTGCTTTGAGATGTTCCATAAGGCAAATGACATTTGTATCCTCCTTGAACCGGTTGTGTAGTTGTTCTCACAACTAATCCCATGTGGAAATGGATTGTGAAGCCAAACTGTTGTACCAATCTCTTGCTTTACCTCTAAATGATGAAACCAGAAGTCTGAGGCAAATGTTCTCTTCTATAATATTGTGAATGGCATAAAGGTTTGCTATACCTTGAATGTGATCAATAGGAGATTGATCTCCATTTCCATGAAAAATAGGTAGGTTTTTTAAGGCTGATTTGGGAATAACATCCCACTACTGCAAATGGAGGGGGCTAAAACTCAAATGTGAGAATGGAAGAGCTCTTTGGACAGCCATGAACGAGTTGAAAACATTAAAATGAATGGAAAAGTGAAGGGAAAGGTCTACAATTGAGATAATGGGTTGCTTAGATCAGTGGAGTCGCCAGATGTGTTGAAAACAAACCTCCAAAGGCTGGATACCACCAGAACACATCAATCCTATTGGTATGAAGTTGTAAAGCTCTTCAATCTTTGTCCCACCGAGCGTGCCAGAACTATTATCACCAAAAAACAACACCCTCTAATTTGTCATGTATGGATGAATGCGCAATCAGTGTTTTTGGGTAACATGGGATTGTCTCTCAAGTTGTGGGACTTGCTTTACTTGAGACAAACCTCCGAGAGAAGGTTGGCTTCCTCTTCCTAATACTAATGCTAATCTACTCCTAATGAAGGAAATGCAACCATTTAACCCTATTCTAAACTTCCAAGGACCAGGGAGAGAGAGAAATGCATGAAAAGGAAAATCCTACACTAACAAAGGTGATAGCATCAAGAAAAGGGTGTGGAAATATCTTGTTGAAGGAGAAGGGGGAGGAAAATGGAGTAGGGAGAGGCCAAACAAATGTGACACAGACCCAAGGCTTCATTCACCATATGTTCTCCATGAAACACAACAATCTGAACTGCAAATGAGAAATACATGCACAAAATGCAACAACAAGAATGGAGAGGCAAGGAAATACAATAAAACAAATGCTAGGGTTGAGAGAAACACCACAAAACACAGATTTTATTGCATCCTAGCCGCCCGCATTTCTGCACAACACAACCTTTCTCTTTGTTCATCGGCCCGGCATTGGGTGCAGGGAACCGATCCCCACGAGGAACTTGTTCCTCCCTCGCATTGTTCTTCTCGCACCACTCCAACTCCACAACAAACATTCCCTGCTGACTTAACTCCCCACCGCTTCCTTTGCATTGTAGGTCGACCCTTAATGCAGGGAACTAGTTCCCCGACGAAACTAGTTCCTCTCGAACCCTATTCCTCCGCACTTCGTTCTCTTCGCATCTCCCTTCACCGCAATACTCTTTGCTTCCATTTAACTCCTTTTGTTCATCGGGTCAAATGCCTTTGTGGAGAACCAAGTGGCTCAAAGAACTTGTTCCATTTGTTCGTTTGGGTCCCGCAATGACTCTCTCGTCCGCATAACTCAAACTCCTTTGTACCGCAGATCAAACGAGGATGCAGAGAACCAAGGGCCCGTGGGAATTGTACCTCTAGTTCCGTCCAGACCCGAATTTTCCACAATACACTATCCCGCCCCCTTTTCTTTGCTTTGCGGACAGATCGGAGATGCGGGGAACTCATGACTTCAAGGAACTTGTTCCTCCTATTCCTTCTGAACCCAAAAAACCCACAATACACTATAAATGACCATTTTTTCCATTTTTCCTTGATTTTTCTAACTGTTTTGGATTCTTTAAGCTTGGAGAGAAGGAGAGAAATGCATCCAAATAATTCTAATTCCCCCAAAGCAACTTTAAGTTCCCAGATCATGAAAAATACCTGAATTTCCAGATTCCTTCATTGAAGCTCCACCAATTGCCCAAGTCCAATTTTTTCCAAGTTGTCCAATTTTGCCCGGGGAGGGAAATGGATAACTGTAGCCTAGAAGAAGAACCTTCCTCATGAATTTGATTTAAAATCATTCAATATGAAGTATAGATCAAAAAAGGATGGACCACTTTTCATTAAAAAATTTTATAGTGCTTAGCTAATGCACTGAAGTTTACACAATGACTTATTTGGGTTCTTTTTCTTTCAAGGTCTCTGTTACAATGTCCTGCTTGGCTTCGCTCCCAACTACTTTGTCTTCCATTTCTGCTTCTTTCGACATAGACCTTAATTGGTTTTCTTAATTGATAGATTTGATTAGTGAGATACTTATTTTAGTACTTCCTGCATTTCTTTAATTTAGTCAGGTGGAAGTAGACCTGCTTTTGGATGTGTACTTTTTACATCTTTGCATCTCATCATGTCATACTTCAAGATTTGATTTTCAGATTGTAACTTGAATAATTTTATAAAAACAAAATATGCAGCCATCAACAGCCCCATATAAGATGCATGCTTTCGAAACAGTAAAGTAAATTATATAACAGAAATTCTTATGTTTTTCCCATATAAATATTTTTGAAGATGACAATAAAATTACAGCCCGAACAACTGGAGAGACATGTATAGCTAGTAAGAAACTAGTTAATGAAGAAGCCCAGATAACATGGAAATAAAGATGACATTGGTTAGTATTCCTTGACCTCCTAGCTATACCAGTAATCCATGTAATAAAACATCTCTATGGCATGGCACATACTTGGTTATTTTTTGGATTATGGGATTTATATATAAACTTCTCAGGATTTAGAACCAACCACCATTAAATTTTATTTAACAATATTGCATGTTTGGGTTGCAGGTTTTCATTTTCAACAATTGTATTTGTTCAGAGTGAGTGACCTTCTCAGGGATTTTCTATCACATTGAATCTTTTCTTTCATGTCTATCTTTTTAACTAGCAGGAACTTTAAATACTTTCAAGATGGCAACTAATTCCCAATTACCAATGTTTCAAATGTAATGTGTGCAGGAGAGAAGATTATGACATCTCTTGGTAAGTTAATTTTGATAATCTGGATGTTTGTAGCGTTGATTTTAAATTCAAGCTATACAGCTAGCCTCGCATCTATTCTCACTGTTCAGCAACTATCCCCAACAATACGAGATATAGAGACACTAAGAGAAAGCAACGCATCTATAGGCTATATGGATGGTTCATTTGTTAGAGATTATCTAATCCAAGAGCTCAAAATTGAAGAAAAGAGATTGGTACCGCTCGTCCAGCCACAAGACTACATTAATTCACTCAGGAATGAAACAATTGGTGCTATAGTTGATGAGACTCCATATATTCACATGCTTATGTCACAACATTGTGGTGAGTTTGCTACTGTGGGTCGGGCCTTCTACAGGGGAGGATTTGGATTTGTAAGTACTCATTCCGAGGGATTCAATAATTTTATTTGTTTCGAGTTGAAATGAAATGATTTTAATTTCACCTGCGAGACTGAAATTTTTATGGGACCAAGAGTATTACAACTATTGCCCAGAAGATCAACCTAAGAATCAGCAGAATGTTGTTTCATTATAAAGCAATTTTCTTTCTGTGTTGATTTAGATCAGAAATTACCTGTGCTTTTAATCTCCTCTTTGAAAAACACTCTAAATCTTTGTATATTATGGTGTAGGTATTTTACAAAGGGTTTCCAATGCTTCCGGAAATGACAACTACGGTGCTGAATATTATTCAGAACAAAACAGAGCTAGAGATGATTCGCAGAAACTGGTTTGGCCCTCCTTCATCATCTACCTGCAGTGATGAGATTAGTATTTTTGATGCAGAGGGGCAAAATGACAGTGAGCAATTGAGCCCAAGGAGCTTTTGGGGTTTGTTTATCATCTCATCAGCGGCATATTGTTTGTTAGTAATCGTATATTTTGGACGTAAGTTTTATAAAACCAGACTAATTAGCACAAGGGTCAATAATGTTCCCTCCACACCTCTGGAGGCCTCTTTAACTGCAATTGAATTAGGTCCTGTCAATTCAGATCTATCCTCTTCATCTCCTCAGCCTCTTACTAATGATAATACAACTTACCATGGTGATCTAAATCTCCGTCCTATACAAAGAAGAAGAACAAGATCAGCTTAATTTTATCAAGCTCTGGGTTGTAATATTACGAGTTAACAATGGTGCTTCTTTACACATTTCTGATTTTAAACTACACAAAATATAACAATTCTCTCATATTAAGATATTCTATGTATTTGAGATGGATCGCTGTCAATTTTGCATTCCTACTGGAAGTATGGGGTGATCTCATATGTTATAAGTATCCTGCAACGTCAAGGACCTTACATAGAACTTTACTTTTATTTGAAAGGGATGAATTTCATGCATTTGGGTGAACTCCAAAAGCAATTAAACTTACAACATTTGCGTGGGAAGGAGGCAGAGCAGGCCTCGAATTTGACAACCATCCCCGCTGTTGATTAGAAATTTTATGATGGTTAGATCTATGGATTTCCTTTCATTTGACAACCTAACCAAAACGTAAATTGATAGTGCACAATTTTCCCATATGGGTTTGATCGATTATTTAATTTATAGTATTATTTTATCCTTTTAAAATTACCAGCATCTTCGCACTTACAATGAAAAAGCTACCTTTGATGTATATCTATAGATTAACCTTCTCGTATACACAATGTAGCTACCAAGAGACAGATCGCAAGGCTCAAATTTTCAATTGATTTTTGAACATGCTTTCAAAGAGATTGAAAAAATCAATTGAAGGCTTTCACGAGAAATTGAATTATATTGGTAATTTTTGTGGACTTTTACTTGTGTGTTTAAATCATCTCAAGATGACCTCTCTGAGTAGTCATTATAAACAATTGTCAACAGGGGCTTCAAGTACTTCATGGATGAGAATGAGGATGATTGCAATATTGGGGATCAATGAGAAAACATTAGGATGATTCAAAATCTCATCTCCAAAAGGACAGTAGACAGATATTGCAGATGGCAGAGTAAATGTTAATACATAAAGTGTTGCCAACAGCATTTTCTTAATCAAATCAGTTCATCGAAATAAAATTGATCTGGTAGGACATAGAACAAGGAATAATGCTAATATTTCGAGAACGATCAAGGTACCTCAATGGAACTCAAAGAGTTCATCAAGTTACAAGAAATGATGCATCAAAATGTATCTACCTGAAGCAAAAGAAACCAGAACAGTGATTGCATAACCCGAAATGTGTAAAGGATATGTGCGGTTCCTGTAAGGTAAAGCACTATTCTCACTGTTAAAGAGTGTTTCATACCAGATTCAACCTATGCAATTGGAAATTTATTGTATATCCTTACTCAGAAATTAGTTGGCAAATTTCATTGTTTCCTGGAGGTTTAAAGTTTAAACTGTATAAGCCTTTTAACATCTATAAAAGTCCATTAACAAGTGCTGCAATTGTCATGTACCATGCTCTGTATATTGTTATCCAAGTCCAATAAATGACCAATATTGGTAGTTGTAAAAATAAGGAATGAATACTGGTTCCACGGTAAGCTTCATAGATGTACGTCTAGGTTCTCTTTGTCCAGGTTAGCATTTGTACAATAGATGTGCTGTAAAGAAAAAAAAAAGCCTCGATATCAGAATAACAAAAGCGAATACAAGAATAACAATTATGATATTCTAGATAGAAGTAAAAAAATGTATTTAATGCAGAAAATTTTGAAAAATTACCAGAAACATGAAGAATAATTGGCAGGATATTTAACTGTTCCAATAAAATGTGGCAACATACAAGAGGCCAGTAAATTATTTAGTAATGTGTGAGAGACCTTTTTGTGGAAAAATATTTTTGTCAACTGTTGCAGTTGTGACAAACCTATTAGACATATATGCAAAAAGTAGCGGCATACAAGAGGCAGGTGAACTATTTGACAAAATCCATAATCCAGAATGCAATTATTGCAGCATATACAATGCATAGTAATTGTAAGGATGGCCTCATAATCTGAATTAGTGAAGCACTCTTTAACCAAATCTGAACTTGTAATCTTCAATTTTATTTTACTGTCATACGTCCATGTAGGTGTAGCAGATGACAATTATAAATGCTTCGGTTGCAAGATTGCTTATGACTACAATTATCATTATGTATGTATGGCTGACCTTCATTGTGCTGGCTATATGAGGAAGATCCAGAGCTTTCTCTGCTAAAAGCTAATAGAACCTGAAGTGATTGTGAGGATGTGTTATCTTGGTGATTGTTGATCACATGAGACATTGGAGCTGAAAATTTTTCCACTGAACAAATGGTTTTACTTCTTTAAGATGCAGGTCTAGAAACTTTATTCAGAAGTGGCATAAAAAATGCGAGTTACATGACTTTCTTAAAATACTGCTCTGGGAGCTGCCTCTCTCCTCCACTTACAAATTACAACAGAAACATGGAAATCAGTTGCTTGTGCTTCCCCTGAAAAGATAGCACGGATATTTTTCCAAAGCATGGTAATGGTCTATATATACCATCAACTTGGTTTTTACTTCTATGAACAGTGAAAAAATATAATCAGGAATATATTTGCAAAATATCAAAAGAAAATTGTCTCAAAGTTGTCAAGAAAACAACAGTGCTTCAAGAGAAGATGCATAAGTGTATCTAGCAGGCTGTAAAATTAATCTTGTAAAGAACCTAATGTAAAACATCACTAGTAGGAAGGTCAAACTGCATTATATAAAATTTGATCCCAGCACATGCTGCAGAAAATCCCAGCACATGCAGCAGAAAATTAATAAAAAAAGAGTATGAACCTAAGTGCACGCCTCTTTTTTCTAGTGTTTTTCTTATTGAAAGCTAAAGTTAAAAACTTTTTATGTGATACAAGTTTCTGAGTGCTTACAGGCAAAAACAAAAAACAGAATTCATCAGCGACTTTTGAAATAAGAAAGCATAACATACAACTTTTTCTGATATGACGTCAAGCTCCCCAGATTTAAACTCAACTTGACAAATTCGCTTGCTGCATAAACCTGTAAATCAGTCCAGTAAAGTTGTTAACCCCTTGATTATTCAGCACATGCAGGGACATGTGGAACAAAACAATATTGTTACTGACTTGCCCTCTAAGTCAACAATGTTATTTATCTAACTGGAATTGCATTATAAATGGAGCTATCAATAACAACTATGACACAAGTTAATACAGATTTAATGGAAAACTTTTAAATTTGGACACTTGATAATATTATTATAGTAGCTTTTTTCCTTAGGTAGGAAAAACTCGTTATTGAAAACATAGATTTAATACTCGAACCTAACTGCATCATATTCGTAATTAATTATTCCTAATGCACTACAATTATAAATGTTTCAAACCAAAATTTTATGAAGCTCTGCATGTTAAACTTATATATACAAAACTTAGGCAAAGTTTGGCACCTATTTTATCCTGTTCTTCTCTCAAATACTATGCTGGCAGCAGCGAGCACAAACGCCAGAAGAATTCAACACAGCAGTTTTTCTTCATATATGAAAATGGGCTCAGCAACTACAATGGCAAGAAAGGATTATCATGCAGGTATAACTTGTTTATTGAACTATGAAGAAACCCGGAGGACATAGCTACCTTCTTTGTTGTAAGATGATTGAATGTTTTCTCATAAAACCCGAGGACATAGCTTTCGGATACTACTTCTAAATTACACCGATATCCATCTTCAAGTAAGTGGCAGTTTCAACTCTATGTGCATCTATTTTCTGCTATCCATGTGTGTAAACTAAAATATGTGCCTGCATATTCATACTCATGTACATCCTCTCAGCTAGGTGTAAATCCAGCCTCCACAACCTTTGGTAGGTGTAAAGCAAAGACGCCACAAGGTGTAAATTTCGTGCCAAAATGGGATGTTTGGAACAGCCTATGGGCATCCATCAAAACCATAATGGAGACGGGATTTTCGTCATATGTTGTATTTGCAAGTGTCCTGGCGAACATGTATGTAAATTTTGGAAGTATACACATGACACGTGAATTATTTGACGAAATGTCTCAGAGGGATATGGTTTCACGTGATGCAATGATTGCAGGATATACACAAAAGGTTTGTTGAAAAGGCCTTGAAAATGTAAAGCCAGACCTGAACCGTTTCCAGCACCGTGTCCATGAAAGCGTAATCCAAACGAGTGTTTGTCGAATGTTGTAGTTGGAAGTCACACTGCACGTGAACCGTTTGAGAAAATGCTTCCAAAGAAAATATGATCTCATGGACTGCACTGATTGTAGGATATGCACACAGTTAGAACAGCAGCCCGTAAGAATATGCTGATGCGATCTTCGAGCAGCACGTACGCTGCTGATGCGCCTCCATGGTTGTGCGGCGGCCATTCCTCACAACCTTGGACAGTAAAGAGCATGTTGTGGGCAGGGCGTTTGGTTGCTGCGGCTGAATCACCCCATTCCTTGTTTATTTACTCCAGGTTTCCTGTGTCAATATTAGCTGATGGGCGACGGGGGTAATGTTAGGGGAATTCCGTGGAGCCTGGAGGGGTTTCCGTTCCCATATGTATGGAGTGATAAATTCATGGTAATTTTTTGAACTCCCATTGGAATAAGATGAATCTTGCAATCTAAAATAAAAGCCCCATTTATTGCTCTCTAAATTATATTATATTAAATGCAACACAATACAAGATTTTTTCAACAAAAAAGTGTGCAGTATGAGAGTACGCCCAAAACCAAAAACAAAAACAAATTAGGTCGAGCCTAGGACAATAACGAAACACTAGGCGCGCTTAGGAGATCATTAAAAAATAAGAGTGGAGTTGAAGTCAAGTCGTCGCAACAAACATACCAGCAGAGGGAGGGTCATGGTCATTGGACCATCCTGGACAAGAGAGGTCCTTGCCCGCATCCGGAATGTCCCAGCTCGAGCCAGAAGAGGCCTCCTCTTCAATATCAGTCACCAATCATGTGGGAGAAATGGCGAGTGGAATCCGGGGGAACTTTGCTAAAGGTGGCGGGGCGAGATGGCGGGGCCCACCCATCCTATGTGTGTGGCTTACGAGCCACCGGTGAGCCCCAACCAAGCCGACGAATCGGGGGAGCCCGGCCTTGATGACGAGTAGGTAGAGAGACACTCCTTCGCGGTTGATTACACATGGAACGATGCACACAAGTTGAAAGAATGTCGTTCGTGAGCGGCTCCGACAACCACCGCGAGGACAGCCGCCATGGGGTGGAGATCGCCGAGGAGGTGAAGGTGGCTCAAGAGCAACACTACACGAGGCATCCCCCCAATGGCGCAGCAAAGTCTGCAGATGCTCCACCTCCAAGGCCACTTTGTTGGCCTGCACTTGGATCTGCAGAAGCACATTGGAGATAACCATCGATTTGTTATAAATCGAGAATTGTTGATCAACTTCAAAATTAGGAAAGAAAAAAGCATTTCGTTCTTTCCATAACCAAAATAAAATTTCCCCTCGAAAAAATGACAAATCTGGGAGAACATGAGCGAAAATTTGGGGCTATCTCCTAGGAGAATGTGGTGCCATGTGAAGCATCCCGACCTAAGAGGTTTGAAAAAGGAATGAATCTAATTCCAAGCTGCCGGGCCTTGGGACAAAACCAGAACAAGTGCATTATGGTTTCCAAATGGCCACAAAGGGACATTTGGGACCCTGAATACCAATTTGAACTAGACGGGATCTTATAGGAAGACGTTGATGTAAAATGCACCACAGAAAATGAGCAATTTTTGGCTCAACGTAGGCAGACCACACAGTGTCAAATCTCTTTCTCCAACAGGAAGGAGAAGAATGCAATCCCCACCTGGTATTGAGTTTCTCCACCATAGGCAAGTGTGGGGAAGGCCAATAATAGCCTTTACTGGCTAAATAATTCCGAAATGGGGTATCAACAAACCATTTCCAGTTCGTCCACCAAGAACGAGAGGAACAAACAGAGATTTTATGCATCATATGGTCGAGGATTCAATTGATGACAATAGAAATGCTAACACAATCTTGATTGCTGAGATGAAATTGAGCTTTGAGCTCATTCCAAGAATACCAGGATTGAGTGTTTTTTCAAAACAAATCTTGAATGGATTGAATTTTTTGCTTGAAGAGCTTGAGTGTGAGAATTCCATGGACTTCTACATGACACCGATCCTAAACTTGAATGATAGGTGACCACCGTAAGGATTATTGATTGATGGAGAGGCCATTGTAGAAGTTGTTGCCTTTCCACTGCAGCCATGGTTTGATACGTTCCCATGCTTTATAGATGCTTTTAAGCACAAATGTGCCAACCACTTTGATAGGAATAGGCGTAATGAGAAGATTGGAAAAACCCAGGCCTTTCCAAGCGGAACAACCATAGGGTGAACCCTCCTTAATGTCATGACGTAGAAGTACTTTCCAATCTTCATGCCCTTCAATGCATCGAATTATCCATTTTCCGTAGAGCGCCTGCCCTTGTCGCAGTATGTCAATAAGACCAATTCACCCATAGTCACGAGGGAGGCAACAGGTTTGCAAAATAAATCATAATCGTGAAAATGGCTAAGTCCTTAATATGTCTTTGTCCTCCTCACATGATTCCCTTCGATCCTTCGCACCTTTGAATGCGCTCTGCTCTTCCACGTGAATCTTTTATATGCCTTCTACTAAGTGTTATACATTGTCTGTTCAACATTACCCCACACTAACTGCATTGCCGCCCCAGAAATGGTTACCTTTTGAATGCTCAAAGAATGAGAAAGAATATAAATGGAAGATAGTAAAGAATTTTCTATACAAAAGAATGATTTACTCAACAGTATCCTCTGCTTCAACTGGAAGAATGAGTTCGGGATATTCTTCCTTTATTTCGGCCTCTAATGTCTTGCCATTCACTCAATGCGACCTCTACTTTTTCTAGAATATCTACCGCAATAGACTCCAACTCATCTTGGGCAATGTCCCCCTTTTCATTCTACAAAACCAAAACAATGTTGGACATTATAGACATTCTTCCCTCTAGCAGATCCATCTTCTACACTATAACCTTCCCCAACTCATCTAACCTTTCCTTATGGGGTTCTGTGTTCTTCTGCGCAAGGGCCTCGCACTTTTGTTTTACCAATGCCAACCTCTCTGTGCGACCCAATGTGTCATCCTTCATCACTTTTAGGACTTCATTGTCCTCTACCATGGTCCTTATCCTGATGACCGCCTCCGAGCTGTGCAAATGTTTAATTTCTGGTCTGCTTTTCTTAGCTCCTCCTGCAAGATTTGGAGCAGTGCCTCATAAGATGCAATCTTCCTCATCACCGAAGCCTTTTGCTCGCTCTGCTTCCTGCTCAAGATTCTTTGGTGATGACATGCATAGTCCATCCTCAAGCACCAAATCCACCAAGGTTTGTACATAATGCATTGCCAAAGGGAATTTTTCTAGTTCCTTGGACTCCAAATGTGGTCTTGCTTTCAGGACATTGTCTCCAATCTCCTCTACCATGTTGATAAAAATAGTGTTCTTCTTCTGCGCCAAGTCCTTCTCTTGTCGTAGGTGTGCTATCTCTGCATTTTTGGCCTTAATCTCCTCTTTCAGCGCCCTAATAGTTGCAGCCTTATCTACATTCCTCCTTGCCACCTTCACCAAGGCATTACTTACTTGTTTGTCTGACATAGCAGTAGGCTTTACCGTTATGTGTCTTGCCCAAGGTGCCTTCTTCAATCTCCTCGATACACAGGACTCTTCACATATGTCGAAGTCTGGTTCGTTCATATGTGTCAACATTGACCAAGACAGAAGCTTCCTTGTGCGCACGATAGCCATATCCTCATCCATCAGCTCCCATCCATACAGTTCTTTAAGGCCCACCATGCTTTGGAAACGGGCCCAGAAAATTTTACTTGTGTCCTCAGAGTAGCCCATGACCGGTGCAATATACTCCCACTTGTCCTCTTCGATCTTGGCCCCTTAAGAACTTGAGTGTCAAGATTTGGAGCTTGTTCTGCTATGCTCCGAGCGAGTCTCTTGCACCTTGTCTCATCTCGCCTCCTTTTCTCCTTCTTCTCCATCCTTCAATTCTTCGTCCTTTGGCTCTTCCACGTCCTCTGGAGGTGTCAGAGATTTGGGTGCACTCTCCTCGGACTCTTTCGCCTCGTCGTTCAACTTCAACTTCCTTCTTCTCTTCTCGGTTGGCTCCTTCTATGGAGAGAGTCGTGGTGATCTACGCGCACTGATTGTGGAGTAGCACCTGGATTCTTGTTCTCCTAAATACCATTTTGAAGTGGCACTCTCCTTGTACTGCATTCAGGTCCTCATTATCTCCTTCTTTCCCTTGAGGTGGTGTATTCGCATGCTCAATTCCTACCTTGTCTATAGGTTGTCTTCTTCCTCTATGCTCCAGGCCACCACTATCTTCTTGTTCCTCTTCCTCTTCATCTACCCTTTGGCCTCTACAGGCTGTGGGGTTGACACATTTTCTATTGTATGTTTTCCCTTAGGTGGCCTTAGAAACACGAATTCATTTTCCACATATTTTTTGTTCTCTAGCTTGGGCTTAAGTTGAATATACACAAGTGTTACTCCAACGTCTCCAACGGCCAAGCTTACTAGATTCATGCTTATTATATCTGAGATAAGCCTCTCAATGTAGGCAGTCCATCCTGGATATACATATGATTTTCTTAGAGTGTGATAATCACAATCTACCTTGTCTGCGATGAAGCTTAGGCGGTGCGCATCTGTGAACCGGTGAACTGATGCTTGGAAGTAGTGTGTTGTGAAGGCATATGGTAGTTTTCACCAAGGGCTCCAAGATTCGTCCCATCGCAAATCACGCGATGCAAAAATGTTGGTAGAATGCAAACTGTACTTTGCCTTACCCACCACCAAAGGTAACTCCTTGGGTATGCGCCACTCCTCTTCAAACGTCACGCAGAGCCTATCATACCACATCTCCGCCCTCTGTTTAAATGGCCCACTCATGGTCCCTTCACATAAATATTTATTAAATCTTTCTCCAGAGATTTATTTTCCGTGGGGTACTCCCAAATCTTCTCCTTTGGCCCATCGGGCACTCCAATCTCCATAAACACCAAAGATAATAAAATAGTGCCAAAACTAATTTTGTCACATGTACGTGCTTCTTCAACGATTGTCTTTGCTATGTGATCCGCAAGATTGTAGATCACTCCTTGAGACATCTTCCTTGCAACATGCAACCACATTGTATTCACTGCGACCACCTTTCTTGGTCATTCAACTTTGTTACAAGATGGGCAGCTACATGTACTACAGGTACTTCTTCAATTTGTTGATGTCCATGCCACGCAGACCCTTGGTATATCCTAGCTCCTTCCTTGTCTCCAGGATCGCTGCCTTATCTGTTAAGTCACTCTCTAGATATACTCCTGAGGCCCTTAGTCCTGTCACTTTGTTGAAATCAAGGCGGCTGTGATTCTAACCCTCCGTCTGGCGAAGTAGAAGAAGTCCTCATGGACTCTGCTCATCAACCATTGATATAATGGTTCATACTTTCCAAAGTATGGCAGCTCATACAATTGGTAGACTCCAATCTGCTTTAGTAACTTCTCACCAGCGTCATCGTAACTGGTATGTTTTCTGTTGTGTGTTTGTTTGTTTTTGTGCTCAACAACGCATCTAGCTCCTTCTTATTATCCGATGTACGATGGTTGTAATCACTGATTTTACATTTACAGATGTGGGAATCCCATTCTTGTCCCACAATCACGCCCTCTGGATACTGCATTTCTGAGAAATTACTCTCGGGAGTAATTTCTTCTTCCACTTCGACCTTCTTCTTCCCTTTTACTCCTGTTGTAGGTGCTTTCTTTGGTGCCATTTGAAAATTTCTCCTTTCTACCCTCTGTAACGAGCAAGTTAAAACCCTAGTTCAAATCTCTGTGCCCTAGTGGAAATCATGTGCCCTAGCTCCTTCATAATACGTCTGCTTCGCTCAAACCCTTCACCTATGGGAACACAAGCTTCTCCTGCGCACAAATCTTCTCTCCACTTCGGTTTCACACTCTTCGCACCTCAACACGATTGTTTGGCTCATTTGCACTTAGCTCTTTTCAAATTCTCTCAATTACAACGGTAAAAATGAACTCGCATCCCGTCCTTATATAGATTTTCAAAAATTTAGTGCATTTATTGCTCCTCCACCTACCAACAATCCTCTCATTAATCGACCATTTTTCATTCTTTCCATGCGGTACATCTTTGCGCCCAAGTTATAACCTTCTAGACGCCTTCCTACCTTCTAGCCGCGGACTTCTCTTCAACACGCCTTCATACGCTCGAGTACCTCACCACTGCGTCTTCCCTTGGTAGTTCCCATGGCCTCTGCTTACCTCGCGTTATACTTGTTTCTTCATTCATCTCCACCTATAGTCCTCGTTCCTAAGCAATCTCTTTTTTCAATCCTCCAACTTTGGATAACACCTACAGCAGTTTGTTCCTTTCATGTGTACTTATTTTCAATAGTCTTATACCTGGATATCAATAACCACCCCACACTAATGGTATGTGCAATCCTCTTGCGCATATAAATTCTTCAAATAGTAATTAGCTTCTGGCGCGCAAATGCGCTTATTACACAAAAACACCAACTAAATCGACAAAGCATAGCGACAAAGAAGGAAATACATTAAAGAAAATACATAATTGAAAACCTAATCTAAATGACAATAATACCTTATTACAAATACCAAGAAGACTTATTTATAGTAGGGCTTCAGCCGATTCCCATTAAAGTACTCAGGTAACAGTGTTCCATCAAGTGCCTCTAATTGGCAAGCGCATGTTTCAAGTATGTGAATGACAACCTACGGCCCCAACAAATGTACTTTGTTTTTTCTTGGATGGCACAAAAACTTAGAATCATAGAGAATTACCATTTGTCCTATCTCAAGCTTTTTATCCCTAATGTGCCTATCATGTCATGCTTTTTGCGTGGCCTTTTCTTATTTTTGACTCCAACGTGTTATTTCTCATCGCTCATCCAGCTTGATTAACTTTTCTATCCATTCTTCTAATGCTTTCTCATCAGCTAAACCTCCAACGCATGCAATACGCAAAGAAGGTAGCATGAATTCTATGGGAAGAACTACTTCCACACCAAACACTAACTGAAATGGTGTGGCTTTGTTCATCCTTTTATATGTTGTGTGCAATATGCCCAAATTACGGAAGATACTTTATCATCTCAATCCTTTCTCCCAACATCACAATTTTTTGTCAATGTATGGCTCAAAATCTTGTTGAAAGCCTCGTAGTTCCATTTTCCTGAGGATGATATGGTGTAGTCTTATGGTGTGCAATCATGAATTCATCCAATAAAATTCTGATTGTCTCATTCAAAAAATGTGTGCCCCTATCACTGGTCAAACTCAAAGGACATCCATACCTTGTAATAATATTTTCCCATAGAAACTTGGTTGTTGTAGCCATTGTACAATCCTTTGTAGGCACACTTCTTCCCACCTTGTCAGATAGTCTGTGCAAGTAATGATATAGATTGATCCAGTCTTGCATGCGGCTAGTGAAATAGGACCCGCAAAACCAATAGCTAATTTCTCAAACAGCTTCTGCATGAGTAATAGGCCTTAGAGGCATTTCATCTTGTTGACCTGGTTTTCCAAGGCACTGATAGTGATCACAAGCCTTGCAATATGCTTTACAATCTTTATAAAAGGTCTCCCACCATAATCCAACGAGTAGAATCTTATGTGCAGTGGTGTCACCTGCATAGTGGCCACCTGCAATATCACCATGAGCTTCCTCCATGATGTCCTTGCGTTCATCTTCTAATACACAAAGGGCGTAATACTTCATCCCAGCCTAACTTGTACAGGTCACCGCTAATCAACATATAGGGTGCCGCGCGTATAGAAAGTTGTTTCTTTTATAAGGATTACATTCCTTCTAGTGATATACATGTCTATAGAAATATAGCAATGTCCTCTACTTCTGATGGCATGTGTTGTAATCTGTATAACTGTGCATCGGGCAAGGTGTCTTCAATGGCATGTGCTTCTTCTCCTAATTGTATTCTGGATAAATGGTCTGGTCCATAGTTACTTTTCCCTGGTTTTACCACAACCGTGAAATCAAACTCTTGAAATAAGAATACCATCTACATATGCGCCCCTATAAAACGGGCTTGTTTACCAAATACTTCAATGTCATGTGATTTGTATAAAAGACAAATGGTGTAGCTAACAGGTGTCAGTGCAAATTCACAACACCCCCAAATGAGTTGTGGATCTTATTTTTGAAGGCAAAGTCATTTGGTGTGATTGCATAACATTGGATCATTCCCCAAGCTGTGGGACTTGCAAATGGGAATGATCCTCTAGAGAAGGTCGGTTCCTCTTCCTAAGCTACCCACCACAAGCTATTCCAGTGCAGGCAAGCTAATCTAATCCTAATCTAACTTCCAAGGAGACAAGGAGAGGAAGAAAACAAGGAAAAACAAAGCCTACACTAAAACGGTGATACACTAGAGAAGGAAAGTGTTGATTATCTATCAAAATTGTCATGGAACAAGAAGAGGTGAGCAATGGAAAGGATGGACAAGTGCATCACATACCAAAGATGGATTTCACACAAAAATGTTCCAAAACTCCATGAACACAGCTCCAAAACCTGCAATGAACATCCAAACATGCACAAATACCCTGTAAAGAAGAGAGGTAAGGAAAACAAAAAAGAAAATGAGCCAAGGATGGACAAATGCACAACAAAAACAAGTTTTTATTGCTCAGAATTTACACAGTGCATCATTTCATGGGTAAGAGGCAAAAATGCCATTACAGAGTAGGGGAGGAGGTTTAAACTCCATTTTCGACCTTGGGGAAGAAAAGAAGGGAGAGGCAGAGAAGAAGGATGAACAACCTTTTTCAAAATGAGCCAAAACTAGCTTTTATCGCTCGAACAAAATGAAGGAAATGAGAAAACGCGGGCAAATCGATTTTAAAACTCCAACCACCGACAAGATCCATTTAATTATCCTGCAAAATGATGGGTTTCCATGAAAAATCCCATACTTCATCGTACATTGCTTCGCAGAGCAAGAAAGAGGCCCATACTTCATTAATTTTGGTGGTTGGGGTCGTTTTCTACAATTTTTCCATGCCAAAGACATTTTCCCATTTTCTCTCCCAAAAATCTATCAAAATTTAAAATTAAAGTGTCCATCGTGTAGAGGATTTCAACAACTTTCCATTTATACCAAAATCGTGAAAATCTGAGCTCTAGATCGAAAGATATGACCTTCTGAAGATTTAGGGAAAACATGGCAAAAATCAGGTTAGCGGGCCAAAACTTGAACTTTTTCCCTTTTTGCAAAATTGGGAAATTTTCCCAAAATTCTCCATGGCCCCGCCGCTCCGATGACACGTGGCACTTTCTAATTGGTCCGCAGGGATGCGGTTCCATTTTTGCCTTTGCACTTTTCACCACTTTGGCGATAATTCCAAAATCCTCCCGACGCCCCAATCCCCGCCGATGAATGGACACATGGCACCTTTTGATTGGTCGGTGGGGATGCACTTCCATTTTGCCTTTGACACATTTTGACCAAACGCCAAAAACTAGAAATCCCTCCGACACACAACACTCCTCTGCCTTGACACGTGGCATCGTTTCATTGGCTATGGGCCTTAAGCAATTTCGTTTCCTTTGCGGGCTCGCGGGAGCGCAAATGACTTTTGCGCTTTTAGCCAAAAAAGCGTTAAGTTCTCAATTTCTTCCTCCGCTCCATCGGCCCGAGCCTCTTTGGCACAAAATTCTCCCAAGCTCCAGTGGGCCCGCCTTAGGAAAATTTCCCCTCCAAACTCCATCGAGCCATAACTCAAAAAATACAAGGAGTTAGGAGGACTTCTTTACCTTTCTAGAAAGGGAAGAAAAATCCTATCTTATGAAGCCATTTCCATAATCTTTTGAGTGCTTGAAATGTGTGCAAATTGAAGTTGAAGCACAAGGAAGGAAAGAATGAAGGCAAGTTAGCCAAAATAAGCAGGGGCTCATTTTGGATAACAGCATGTACTATTTGAATTTATGTAGCGCATAGATCATTGACAAAGCTTTGCGCTCTATAGTTGTGTAATTCTATTCTGCATGAGTCAACTTTCTACTAGCAAAATAGATAGGATGATCTATAATGACTTCTCTGGTGAAGCTGCCAACACCGTACCAATGGTCGTGCTAGAGGCATCCACATGTACATAAAATGGTTTCTCCCACGAAGGAAAGTGCAGAATAGGCATGGTAGTAAGTTTCTCCTTTAATGTCTCGAATGTGTGTTATTGTGGTTCTCCCTAGTAGAACGTACCTTTCCCTTTTAGTAACTCCTCCAAAGGTGCGACAACCTTGGCATACCCCTTTATGAATTTTCTATAATACCCCGTGTGACCCAAGAATCCACACACCTCACTCTGATTGGTAGGCTCTTTTAGGCCGATAATGACTACAACCTTAGTTGGATCAACCAACAAACCTTCCTTGCAGATTATGTGTCCTAACAATATTCCAAATGGTGTAGCAAATATGTATTTCTTGATGTTCAAAGAGATACTCAACTATCTACATCTTTCAAACATTAAGCATAGATTGTCACAATGGTCTTTGACTAGTCCATACACCGTCCAATCATCTAAATAAACATGTAAGAAGTTGTGAATAAACTCTTTAAACACCTGAACAACTATGCACAAAAATACAACAGCACATTTTTCAGACCAAAAGGCATCACAGTATAGGCAAAGCTACCCCATTTAGTAGTAAAAGTAGTTTTTTCCTAATCCTCCTAGGAAATCCTAACCTGATGATACCTAGAGAACCCATCTCTAAACAAATAGATTTCACGCCCTGCAACACCTTATAGGATTTCCTCGGTGAATGGCGTAGGAAAGGGATCAATCACACATGCAACATTCAGCTCCTTGTATTCCACACAAATCCTAATCTGACCATCCTTCTTGATACTGATCACCATTGGACTAACCCATTCTAACTCATCTAAGGGCTTGATAATTCCAGACTTCAACATTTTGTCAATCTCTTCTTTGACCTTTTCGCACAAGTTTGGGTTCATCCTATAGGGTCTCTTTCTAACTAGGTGTGCACCCTCTTTAAGCTTTATCTTCATCTCCCCTAATGATTCATGCACACCTTTAATCTCATGGTACCCCCAAGGGAATAATTCTGATAATCCCATAGTAAATCTATGATTTTTGCCACTTCAGAGTCTAACCAATAGCCCCAATTATGGCCTCCTTAGGCTCAGCATCTGATCCAATATTCACTTTCTTTGTCTTCATAGGTTCATGATAGGTGTGTGTGGTCTTGTTTGCACTGTCCAACACCTCACGCCTACCTGATGAATGGTTTACATCCAGATTTTCTACTTTTTCATCATCCACTAAGTAGACCATTTTTCCTTTTTCTTTCTCAAGGAAAGTGCGCTGAAGTAGCGTGGCATCGGCCTCTGTTTCTTCAACAAAACGAGCTCCTGAGTTTCCTTCATCAAATAACTCCTGAATGAGTTCTTCATCCTTGGCACTATCTCCCATAGTTAAGAGCTTTATGACCTTTAATGCTTCTTCCACCGCAGGCTTGGTTGAGACTAAGTCAAACATTTGGGTCATTCATGCAATTAAATCTTGCCAATTGCACAAATTGGGAAGAGAGTACTACAAAACAAATGAGTCTACCATGTGAAAGAAGAAGAAGGTGGACAGAAAAGGTAAAAAGCAAGGCTTGTAGTGAAGGGGTATGAACAAAAGAAAGGTATCGATTTTGATGAAATTTTCTCCCCTGTTGTAAAGATGTCTTCCATTCGTATTGTATTAAGTTTAGTTGTTGTTGAAGATTTACACTTAGAGCAACTTGATGTCAAGACGACATTTCTCCATGGTGACTTGGAGGAGGAGATTTATATGCAACAACCACTTGGATATGAGGTGAAGGGTAAGGAGAAATTGGTTTTCATGTTGAAGAAGAGCCTATACGGGCTCAAGCAAGCTCCCTAGAAATGGTATCTAAAGTTTGATAGTTTTATGCTTGAGCATGGTTTTACTAGATGTCAATCAGATCATTGTGTATACTTTAAACGGTTGGATAGTGGGAGCTACATTATTCTTCTATTATATGTAGATGATATGCTTGTAGTAGGGTCTAATATGCAGAAATTGCAAAGCTTAAGGAAAAGCTTGCACAAACATTTGCAATGAAGGATTTGGGTGCAACAAAGAAAATCCTTGGTATGCAAATCAAGAGGGACAAAAAAATAAGAAATTGGTGTTGTCTCAAGAGGACTATGTAGAAAAGGTGTTAGAAAGGTTTCAGATGCATAATGTGAAACCAGTTAGTACACCATTGGCTGGGCATTTTAGATTAAGCAAAGAGAAATTCCCAACAACACAAGAGGAAAAATATTATATGGCATGAGTTCCTTATTCTTTAGCAGTTGGGAGCCTTATGTATGCCATGGTTTGTACCAGGCCAGACATTTCCCAAGCAGTGGGAGTTGTTAGTAGGTATATGGCAAATCGGGTAAAGCACACTGGAAGGCAGTCTAGTGGATTCTCACGTATTTGAGAGGGACCACTAGTAGGCACTTGTGCTTCAAAGGGTCAGATTATACTTTACAAGGATTTGTGGATTCAGATATGGCAGGAGATATTGATATCAGGAGGAGCACTACTGGATACGTGTTTATAGTTGGTGGTGCGACAGTGAGTTGGATCTCAAAGTTGCATAAGGTAGTTGCCCTATCTACTACAGAGGCAAAATATGTTGCAGCAACTAAGGCAAGTAAGGAAATGTTATGGATGAGCAGGTTCATGGAGGAGTTGGGTAAGGATCAAGGGGATTGTAAGTTACACAGTGATAGTCAAAGTGTAATTCACCTGGCAAAAGAACTCACCTTCCATTCAAGAACAAAACACATTCAACTAAGATATCACTTCATATGACAAGTGTTGGAGGATGGGCAACTTGAGTTAGTGAAGATTCATATAGATGATAATCCTGCTGATATGTTTACTAAGCCAATGAAAAAGGAGAAGTTGGATTTGCATTCAACTTCTGTGGGTCTTCAAGATTGATCTTGAAGTGGAAGAAACAAGCCAAGAAGAAAATTCCAAGTAGAAGGCTGTAGTGGTGGAGTTACAACAATCAGTCTCCAAGTGGGAGATTGTTGGTTGTGGAGCTTGATAGCGATGTGGGTTGCAAGGGGGTTTTCACCCCCTTTGCGGGGACTAGGGGCCGCGCACCTGGTAGGGGTTTGGGGCAACGCCCCGTGCAGCTTCCACATTTTATATGTATTTATGCATTGTGAAATCTGGACCGTTCCTTATTAGGTCACAGATCAAAGTTGCATAAGGTAGTTGCCCCATCTACTACAGAGGCAAAATATGTTGCAACAACTAAGGGAAGTAAGGAAATGTTATGGATGAGCAGGTTCATGGAGGAGTTGGGTAAGGATCAAGGGTATTGTAAGTTACACAGTGATAGTCAAAGTGCAATTCACCTTGCAAAGAACTCAGCCTTCCATTCAAGAACAAAACACATTCAACTAAGATATCACTTCATATGACAAGTGTTGGAGGATGGGCAGCTTGAGTTAGTGAAGATTCATATAGATGATAATCCTGTTGATATGTTTACTAAGCCAATGAAAAGGAGAAGTTGAATTTGCATTCAACTTCTGTGGGTCTTCAAGATTGATCTTGAAGTGGAAGAAACAAGCCAAGAAGAAAATTCCAAGCAGGAGCTATAGTGGTGGAGTTACAACAATCAGTCTCCAAGTGGGAGATTGTTGGTTGTGGAGCTTGATAGTGATGGGGGTTCTAAGGGGGTTTTCACCCCCTTTGCGAGGGACCAGGGCGCCGCGCCCAGTAGGGGCTTTGGGGCGCGCCCCGTAAGCCACATTTTATATGTATTTATGCATTGTGAAATCTGGACCGTTCCTTATTAGGTCACAGATCTAATGGGTGGTTTTCTATATTTTCCCGAAATGATAAAAACCCTAATATCTGAAAAGGGTCATTATGTATGAGGCTCATTGTATCAGTGTAGGCACTATGTGAGAGTTTTAGCTGGATGGAATAAAAGGATTGGTTGTTTCTGGTGGACGTAGCCCTTTTTGGGTGAACCACGTTAAATATGTGTCTTTGATTCTTGTATTTATTTCTATTTTATGTTTTTCGCATTATTCATTGCATGCTTGTTTATCTATACAACTGGTACAATCCTAGCAATTTATTAGCCTAAGCCAGTTTGCGAGAACTGAGCATGATAAAGACTACACATTGGAATAGAATGCTACCATTAACAATATCATAAAAGGAACTTTCTATTTAATGAAATGGAGTTAAGCTCTAAAACACTAACGACTTCAATAATTATGCTAGAAATTATACAATGTCAAAATTAAGAAAGAAGCCATAAGAACTTGTTATGAACATTGTTTCTAAAAACAAAAGTCTAACCATCATTCTAGTGGGGGTCAATAACATGATAAGTTCAAAACAAAGTGTCGAGTGTATTGGGATTTCAATCATGTAATCATATTATATGATTGAAATCCAATACTCAAACATCAATCAACATTTCCTTAAATAAGTTAGATGATCTAATAGATTTTTAGTTAGAATTCTAACATCATTTACTTAACCACTATTTACCACCTTCAAAATAATTTCACAACATTTCGACATTTTATTGCTTGTAAATAAGCATACAAAGTAAGTTAAAAAAAAGAAGAAGTTCGAATAACATCTGATTATCTTGTTATGCCATGCACAACGGTCATCATGTATGATAAGAGAAATAACCAATATTTAGTAAAACAAACAATTAAATTTAATCTAATGCTACAGTCTTACCAAGTTTGTCTTCAATAAAGTTCCACTAAGTTTAATACAACTTATAAATGATACTAATATTAGACAATGTGGTTCCATATGAATCAACTACAACCCAACTAAAGTTCAACTAAAACCACAAAACTATCTACGACTTCATAACGACATGGAAGAAAGTGATAGAACTTCCACAAGACTATTGTGCCCTATCTCTGAAAACACAGGTTTAATAGCAATCTCATTAATGATCTATCAAGCACATTGGACATGAAGTGTTAACTACTACATTACCAAGGATGTAACCCTTTTACGGTTGATACGATGAGTCAACTTAATACACAATTCTTATAGAAGTAACTCGGAAGTAATAACAACAAAACAAACATGATAACAACAAAATCTCACAAAACAAAAAGGTTTTCTAATTCCTTCTTAGATAAGTCTTCCCTGATTTCTCCAAAAGACTGATACCTTAGTTAAAGTTTTTCTTACCAAAATTTAAATTACAGTCCAATCAATTTAATTACCATTAAACCTATATCAATAGATTCTAAGCAAACCGTCCCAAAGGAACTTGAATATATATGTTACACGAATTGCACTTAGTCATATCTCCTTCAACAGATAAACAAATATTCTAAGTTTCCTTAATTTAGTCAAATACCCTCATTTTAGTCAAATACCTTAAACAACCGAAACACAATTCTTTATATTAATCAAATAAAACTCTCTCCCTTTCGGAACCCCAGGGTAAACAAGAATGGTTATAGTAATCATAAGCTCGAACCCCAACAAGCATTAAGACAGACAACATGAAAATCAACCGTAACACTCAGAGAAGGGGAAAATGATAATGGTGGGGGGGTATACATCGGCAGGCAAGGTAAGGGTCCGACAACAAACACAAATCGATTCAACCAAAGTATTCACTTCAAACCATACTTTATGCAATACCTAAGAATCGATTCAACCAAACGATAATCACCATAGTCACACTATGATCAAGCTTTATGAAAACGAGGCATGAAATATATGCCACAGTTCCTTATTCTTAAAAGGTGTTTGAAATAGTAACAAGTCACAAAGATACCCGAAGAGAAATCAACAATTTACCAAACCAGGGTATAGCTATAGTGGGTTAGATTAGAGATATGCTAGACGAGTAAACCCTACACACAGCCCATTCATATTCATAAACAAATTAACAATCTTTAGCTATTTCACAGTCACATTACGAGTTCCAAAAACATTCCCATAGCACATAGAGAATCAAATTCACCTAAATATTTTTAAGCTCCCAAGGGCAGGTTTATTGTTTCCGGCATAAATAAAACACGTATTTTTTTTTGTTTCCACATCGTATATTAAAAAGACAACCCTTTTTTTTCTTTTTCTTTTTTTTTATTGCCCAGATCCTTGCTATTTCGAACAATGAATCTAAATAATGGAGTGACCATAATGCGACAAGAAGAATGATCACCCAAATCAGGATTATTTTCCTAGTCATCCAAATAATAACATTAATCCAACAGTAAGGAAACACCCTATTCGAGCCAAGGTTATACTTATCAACAACAGACACCCAAATCACTATTTTGCAAGGGAACAAAACTTAAATCCCATATCTTCCATTCCCAACACCAAAGGATACCAAGCAACCAATGGTACACAAACAACAACAAGAATAAACAAAATCTCATGTGCAAATCCATACGTAGTCCATATTTTGCAAGGAATGTCGTTTTGAACCAGATAATTCAGGAAAAAACAAGAAGAATAGCTTGCAGGATAAAAACGACTGTAAAACAACCACAAAACTCCATGCAAAATACCATTTCAGAAAATAAAAACAATTTGTTTCATGATATTGCTAAAACTGGCATAAAATCAATGGGTAGTGTTTATCATGCCTGTTATGAGCTTCCTGAACTTGCAAAAATGTCAACCAGGCTTTTGGAACAGCAACCCATGGCAAAATCTCCTTGTTTTAGCTTGTTGGACGTCTATGGTTGCTCCAAGTTTCCCATTTTGACGCAGCTAGGAGGATGTAGGCAAGGGCGGTGGGGGAATTTACATCAGCAGCTACATTTGCTTGCAAGATTCGAACCTTTTAATAACCCAGTTCGTGCACATCTTGCATTCAATGCTGATCACAAAACCACGCTTCATTTTTTTGACATTCTGCCAACAGTTCGTAGGCAAGACGTATGCTTCCACGTTTTACATTCCCGTGAACCAGGGCTCTTGAAATAACTACACCAGACAAGACAAAATTGCTTTGATGGGTGTCCATACTCTGTTCAGGAGCTCAAGTTTTGGTACAGGCAGGGAGTATGCGGCAAAGACAAGGAAGAATTTACACATGCGACTGCAATGGCTTGGGTGTCTCAACGCCTTTTCCTACAACTCCAGTCTGCAGTCCACCAATGTATTCACGCGGCCAGACTTCCTATTTTTGTGTTTCCTACCAACCAATCGTGAGCCAAAGTATGGCATAAGTAAAACAATAAAAGGGGAGTAGGTGGCCAGCAACCCCACGCACCCTGTAGACAGCAAAAAAATTAAAAAAAACGAGGAATCCAAAGTTATCAGAGTAAAAACAAGGGCACCCAAAGATTAAAGGTGTTTACAGAATGGAAAGGTAGGGTCTTATACCTTGCATTTTATTTTCCTATTTTTGTGTTGTGTTGAAATCAATGTATGTATGTATTCTTGCATGGGATTGGGTAGATTTTGACCTTAAGGAAGGTGTGGGGAGAAAGAAACTAGGATCATTGGGGAGGGAAAAGGGAGTTGTGAGGTATTATGGAGGGAGTGTGAGTAGGGTGTTCCACCTATGGGGAGAGAAGGAAAATATTGTTACATTTTGTATATTTTGAAATGGGGAGAGATAAGGATATTTTGAGTGTTTGTGATGTGCACTTGGAGGTTATTGGGTGGACCCCTATTTCACTTGGGAGGTAAAAGGAGGTGGTTCCCATATTTCTCTTCTCCTTTAGCTCTAGATTTGAGCTTATGTGCTTGTTAATGGTTGTAGATTTTATCTTGGTTGTCTATGCATTGCTTCATCAGTATGGGTTGCTAGCTTTGTTGGTGTGAATGTATGTATTGTTGAAGCCTATGTGAATAGTTTTCATGGCCAGTAAACATTCCCTATTTCTCCATTGTTGGGGCTCAGGGGCTAATGAGAAGGTTGGCTTCACCTTCTCATTGGAATAAGGTTGGGAGGTGATTGTTGCCTATGCTCCCTTCCTTGTTGTTGTGTTGAATATGCAAAAAAACTTATGGAGTTGCAAAGATGGTCATGGGATTAAGATGTATTTGGTTGAGACAAATGAAAGAGTTATATTTTTGTAAATTTTATCATGTTGTCTCCACCTTTTAGTGGAGGGTTTTTGTATACTTGTATTGTTAAGTGAGCTTTCTTGTAAATGAGTTATCAAACTATGTAATGTAAATGGTTGAAAAGAATGAAGTTGTAATTTAATGGAGATGTAACTCATTCAAATATAAAATTTAATCTAAAAATTTTCATTTTGTTTTCATTTTGAGAGTGGTTTTTCTTGCATTGGAAATATATGTTGTTTTCCTTTGAATTATTCTTTTCAATCTTTGTTGTAAAATAAAAATGAACTTACATTTGAGTTATGTTTATAATCTTCATCCTCTTTCAAGTGTGTAAAATGGTAGGATTTAGTGTTGTTGATATCATTGATACAACAATGTTCTGAGGAAAAATTTATACATTTAGTTCTCTTAATCAAGAAAGAAGTTGTTTACTTTCACTTGTATATTTTGTTAAAAACCAGAAGTTAGAAATTTGTGTGTGCGCGTGTCTATATTGCATTATATATTTGTATATATTATTTTATAAAACAATTTATTTCCACGAGAGACCGATGTCGGTTAGTCAACCGATGCCGAACCTAGTAAGCTGTCGTCATCGATTCTTGAAACATATATACTGATTTCACATTTTCAATTTCTCAAACTTATTTTTCTAAATGTTACCTTGAAATCAAAGAAAACGGCACTAAAATAAATATTCTTATATATATATATATATATATATATATATATATATATATATATGCATTGGATTCATAAGTAACTAAAGGCTTGATTGGTAACTAGCAGCGAAGCACGATGGAACTAATACTAGTTAAGCGGCCACCGACATTGGTCACCCAGTGCATGAACCTTTGTGTAAAAAAGGTTCATTTATATTCATTTAAAATGTTGGTTTGGAATGAAAATCACGTTTTTTTACACAAAGGTTCATGCACAGACCAATGTCATTTAGTGACCAATGCCTGATCGCATGAACCTTTGTGTAAAAAAATGTGATTTTCATTCCAAACCAACATTTTAAATGAATATAAATGAATAGATTGTAGATCTAGCTTATATATATATATATAAGCTAGATCTAAGCTAGATCTACAATCTGTTCATTTATATTCATATATATATATATATATATATATATATATATATATATATATATATATATATATATATATATATATATAGTAAGTGTATACACCTAAGTTCAACCAAAATGGATTCACCCACTAGATCAAACCAAATGAAAATTGTGAGCAAACAAATACCCACAACCAGAATATGGTAGGATCCTTTTGCAACAAAAGAAAATCTAGAGATAACTACACATTACAAACCCTAAGAACAAATAAACTAAATGTAGAGTAAAATGGAGGAAGAGTTTCCTCTCATTTTCAAATCTAGAACGAAAAAAACTCTCCACAATTACCCCTCAAGCTTTCATGGCCTCCACCTCTTTCAACCTGCAAAACCCAAATGAACAAATGAAGAGATTAGGGAAAAGAAAAGAATAAAAAGGAAAACATAAGGATAATTAGGGATTTTAGGGAAAACTTAGAATCTAAGGACACATATTAATCTAATCCTAGGGTGGAGATTTGACCCTACACTTTTAAGTTGGGGGTAATTTGATGGGAATGATAACTTTTTAAAAATTAAGTGCATGGGTATTAAATTAATGGGGCCACCTAGAGTATTTTGGACCATGGGTATTAGTGGGTTAGAACAAGTTGTGATCATTTTGGTTATGGGTCAATAAATAAATAAAGAATATTTTATTATTGGTTAAACAAATAGATAGTGTGCATGAGTATTTTAGATAGGTTATCAAAAGGGGCATGGTCATTACATATTTAGGCAAATTATTAAAGTCAACTTAGGAAATAACCTTTAATAAATTTAAAAGAAATCTAAGTGGATAAAGTAAATGAAATTATTTTACTCAATATTTCAATATAATTTCTCGGACTTGTGAAGCGGGGTTTCATCCTATAATGTTTTTAAAAGTAATTAATATTATTTAATTATTAATTTGGTTCCGACTACCTTATCAACGTGGAGAACTTATTAAACGGGAAGTAATTGACCGTAACTAATGTTTTTGACCCTTGCACCATTTTCAAAAATGTATCTTGTAATTTTCCCTAAGTAATTAATGGAGTTTGAATTGGTTTTGGTGTGTCAAAATGTGGGTGTTATAAAGATGAAAATTATGTGTCGTTAGCTAAAAAGATTAAGTTATACACCTTGTTTAATTCCATAAAAACATCACAAGGATATAAAATTATAAATCTAACTTATCAAATAAAAAATAAAAAACCTAACTTATAAGGATATTTACTATTGCAACATCACATTATATTACAAAAATATAAATAGAGTTACAATAATAAGACAACAAGAGAATTCAAAGTCCAAAAGGAAACCACGAAGGCTCTCGACCATATAGGAAACCACAACGAATGCCACTAGGGTAGTAGAAAAAACGTCCCAGGGAAAAGTCCAACAAACATCAAAATGTAAAAATTTAAGCACAAACTAGGGTTCATTTTAAGAGACCTCTTAGAAATCGGAGGTGGAAAATACCTGGCGAATATCCTCGGAACCAATTTTGCGGAAGACAAATTTTTTGGGGGTCTAACAACAAAATTTTCGCCTGAATTTTAAGTGGTGTGACAGAAGGCTATAGACGCGCGACAGGAGATTTGTTGTTGTATGTCAACAAACCTCGTTGACGCGTGTCAACGAGGTTCATTGGCGCGATGTCGAAAGAGTTCGTTGATGCGCGTCAACAACCTTGTTGACACATGACAACAAATCTTCTATCGCGCTGTCTGCAACATCTCGCCCTCTAGTTGTGCGGCAACAAAATATCTATATCGCGTGTCAAAACTCTCTGCCGCATGTCTAGTTCCTCCACACTCCTGTCACATGTCAACAAACTCTCCCTATTGTGTGTCAAAAAAAAACTCTCCCTGTCGTGTGTCAACAAACTCTATGTCACGCGTCTGCAGCCTCCGCCCTCTTGTCGCGTGTACGTAGCCTTCGTCCTCTCGTCACGTGTTTAATGTACTTGATAATACATATGACCCCGGGTAGTATGATTCGAGTTAGTAGTGTTTTGCCTGGTGAAGAATTTAGGATTATATAGGGGATAGTTTCAAGGATAGGCAAAGCCGAATTTTAAAACAATGAAATTGTAATTTTTAGGTGAATAGGTCACTGACCCGCGCTAGAAAATTCACCTTTTCAAATTTTTCAAAAATGGAATATTCGCCATATTACGAATATTCGTCACTAAAATTATCCCTAGCACAAACGAAAATAGCACTAGGAGAAGGATCATCCTTAGGAGATGAATAGTACATTGGTTGGTTCTTCAAATGGAGGATCAACATGCCACCATATTGATGGTCTGTAATTTAAATGCTCAAAGGCATCATTATTCCCCACCCTAGTGGTGGAGAGCTAGAAAAAGTATTCCCTCTTTAAGTATGTGAGGCCCACTTAGAGGAGATATCCATAGCCTTCCCCCAGGTGGCGTGACTCCGGCCCGGCCGAGAAGAGGATAGAGAAGAAAGATGATATCGAGGAGGTGAAGGGTGTTGGCTACGAGAGCGGCTTCTACGACGTAGTGCTAGGGGTGGTTGGTTTGGAAAGGTAGCATCATAAGGAACATGATTCATAGTGCAAGGAGAACTCCCCTAGCGATCAAGCAACTATTGCAAATGTGCAAACTCCAGAGCCACTTTTTTATCTTGGGCTTAAATTTACATTTGAATAGAATACATAATACTCACAATATCATTAGTGGATAAGTAATTAAATGGATCAACATGCTAAATAATAACTATTTTTTTGTGTTTCCATAAATGCAATAAAATAACAACCCGAAAGATATTCCATAATGAGGAAATGCGGGTAGGCCAATCGAATAATCCCCAAAGAAATCCACTTTCCAATTAAAAATTCTCGGATGAGTAGGCTAAAAAAGAGTGAATCTAGGTCTAGGTAGAGTGGGCACAAGGAAAGGTCCAAAAACATGTTTGAAGGTGCCTTGAATGCAGATTTGGTGCATAGTTAGAAATGATGGAGGAATGCACAGTGATAGGAGTAGGCTATGAACTAGTTTATGGCAAGGTGGGTTGTAAAATATTAATTACATAAACAAGGAAAACACTTATTTATATTCGAGATGTGTTGGCTAGATTTTCTTCATAACACAAAACCTAGGCGATCATGAGATAAATCTCCCTCATTTAACCGGTGAGGCTCCCGTGTCGATTTGTCAATTTAAGTATGCTAATATCTAAATGGGGTTTTAGTTTAACTACTCGGTTCATGAACCATAATCAAATAGTTCTCGCAGCAAGTAAGCGGTTGTTTAAAGAAATGAAACGTTATAGAAGAAGGCAATTACATAAACACAGAAGAAATGGGGAAGATGTTCATCCCAATCAATAGATAACAGAGTTGATTGCATGCACATAGAAGAAACCAATAGATATAAACACATAATTCTAAACAAAGGAAGCTCTAGATCCGGACCTAAAATAACACTATTTATTTAGAGATCTAAGATGAAAAGTAAGAAACACAATATACCGTGACACAAAGTTCTCCGAAACTTGCTCCTCTGTATTCGCTTTGCTTGAGTGGCTCTCGGGGGTTCAAAGAAAAGTCTAGAACACAAGATTGCTTTGCTTACAAATTATGATCATTAACCCAGTAGGTTCTTCCTCTACTTATAGAATGTAGAGGGGCAATTACAAGTCGAATCTTTTAGTTGAACTGCACATGTGGAAGTCGGAAAGGAAACAACTAGCAATCTCCCTCCTAGAATTCCTCTTCACATGACATGCATGATTTGTAGAATCGAAAATAGAACCTTCTATTTTGCACGTCTGCCACCTATCTCCAAGTAGTTGACTTCTTCAAGTAATGGCTTTTAAACCAATCACTTAAGTTGTATAATTTAATTGATTGCTCAATTACTTTGTCGAAGGAAATAAGAGAAAGAAGAAGAAATAGGAAAGTTGCAATCTTGTCCTTTTTCATATTCTCGCATCGGTGATTCTTTTGCCCTTGATTCTCACCATACTAGATCTGGAAACAACTAGATCTGGAAGTGGTTAGATCTAGAAGCAAGTGACTGTGATTTGCTTGTAGGTGTTCTTTGACATGCCTTCCTCTTATCCTCTTGAAGCTTTTGTAGTTTGTCTCCATCATGCATCGGTCAAAGAATGTTTTCCATAACTCTTTATTTTTAATTGCATATGAACAATTAAAAATTTTGGAAAGCACTCCGGGTGAATGCAACTTCAATGAAGGCTTCAACTGGAAGATTGGGAGCACATGCACAAGATCCTGGAAGGAATTTTCCACGCACTGACTTCTTCACGGGCTGCATTTGAAACAAGAGGATGAAGCCTTTGCAATTATGGATCTGAATCTAGATCTGGATCTAGCACACTCCATAACGAATTCTGGCAGCTGGGATGTGAATGGAAATGCTGCAGCTCGAATGATTCCACTGCTTTTGACTGCACGCATGAGGGAAGTCTTTCCAACTCTAGATCTGTCAATCAATTCGGAAAGAGGTTCTGGACCTAGATCTATGTCTCCTATATCTGTAAATTTAGAAGTGATGCATGACTCCGTTGTGCTTTCTTTTTGTCCTCTTTGCCATGGCTTTGCCTATCTTTTTCTCGAACAATTCTTTTTCTTCTTATTTGGCCATATTTCTTCAAAACTGGTACAGATCTGGATAATTCTTCAGATTCAGAGGATATATTCAATGTATTGGACATTGATTAAAGGTCTTTTTTTTTGTAAAGCACCTGTAATGAATTCCTGCAATTAATTCAGACAAAGATGGCAACCGGAGCATGAATAGTGAATTTTAATCATAAAAATCTGCACTTTTCAAGCCTACTGCCCCAAAAATTGATGTTTTATTTACATGCAAAGAGAGCATGAATTTTTCCAACTTCACTTGAGCACCTGTATCACTTATGCAAACAATTATGCAAATACAAATCAACCTCCTTCAATGCATGCGCCAAAATTGGAAGCTTTTAGCCTTGATTTGATCTTCTTTTTGAGCAAAAACCCTCTTCAAATGGGGCGCACTTTTCTCCTACCGCATTCTTTTACCTGTGAATTAATTAATTCATCCTTATGGCAGCCTATGCTTATATAACCCTCATAATTCTATAATTAATAATTGCCCTTCCTATTCCTAGCAATTAATTAATTAAAAATCATGCTTTTCTCTTTAACTGATGTGCTAAAATTACATGTTTAAGGACAGTCATCCAATAATTAAATTTAATCAATTTAATCATCCACTCTTCACTTCACTTAAGCTTCACAATGTGCTTTGACCATAGCCACTTTAAAATAGGAATTTATTTAATCATTTAATACTTCAAAAAGCATTAAATCCTTCCCAAAAGGGGTGCACTTTTCTTCATGAAGGGGGCAGCCTTTAAATAAATTAGATTTAATTGATTTAATCAATCTATTTTCATCTCTTTTACTCCCCTTTGCTTTGTTGACTTTTCTCCATGTTTAGGCGCCAAAATTAGAAAAAGAAATAATTAATTTAATCACCTTAAAGGTTGCCTTTATCTCTCCAAAGGGGGCGCACTTTCTGGCCAAAGAGAATTCTATTTTTAAAAATTTATGACAATGGGATTCTTTACCCTACATGGCAGCCCCGAAAATCCCATGATTCACTTAAGTTACTTGTTTTTCATAATGGGATTATTTACCTGCTGAAGGCGACAATAAAATACTATGATTCACTTAAGTGATCTTTCTTTTATTCCACAATGGGAATTTTTACCCTGCAAGGCAGGCAATAAATTCTCGCATGTCTCTTGCCTCCTCTAATTTTCCCACTGCAACTTAAGTGACTTTTCTATCATGGGAAAAAGTACCCTGCTAGGTAGGTACAAAATTCCCACCTGCCTGCTGCTTCTAATTTTCCCATTATCCACTCTAATTCTTTGTTTTCCAAAAATGCGGCCAGCCCAGAAGAGGCTTTTTGGTGCGCGACTTCGTCTTTTCCCAATGAACCGGACCTCCGATGGCAACTTCCTTCTGGCATAACGTGCGTATATGATCCCCAATTACTCCAGGCCAAGAATTAGGCCAAACCGGCAAAGGAATTGATCTAGAGAAATTTCACAAAAAACGAAACGGAAAAACATAAAAACACAAAAAATTGCTAAAAGTCACAAATAAAGTGCAAAACTCATTCCCGCTAAAACCCTTGTGGTATATAGGACTAATGATATGTTCGATCACAACAGGTTAAATCGAGCGCAAATAGCCTCAAACGGGGCTCAAAATAATTAAATACAAATTTCCCGAAGACAAATTTTGACGACAGAATATAACAATTTTGGGCATCTGGGTATTTGGTGAAAAAGGATAATATGGTTCTTTGGGAATATCTTGACACAATACAAGAACTTTCTGCAATAAAAACACAAAATAACCCATTATTTTAAAAGTACGAAATTTTTTCGAATAGGGTAGTCACATATTTCAGGATGAAATCTAGGGAAACCAGTTGGCTCCGTCTGTGGACATATTTTTCTCTGTCAGAATGACAAGGGAAAATATGAGATCCTAACATCTCTAGTTTCGTATCTTGTCCTTTGGGCACGGGTCGAGCAAAAAAAACAACACAAAAACAAAAACAAGAAAAACAAACAAGGTACACAACACAAAAACAAAAACAAGGAAAAACAAACAAGGTTTTATTTATATACATACATGTTTTACCTTACTTTTTATGTCCAAAAAAGCTTCAGATGCTGCCCGTTGAAAGGAAGTGGTAACTCAATTCCATCATGGTAGGCAAGGAAGAAAGTATCCATTCCTACAACTCTTTTAATCACGAAGGGCCCTTTCCATGGTGAATCAAATTTGTCATGCATGCCCTTCGGCTTATGTTAGAGTAGGTATTTACCTTAGCTCATGTTCACCTAGGTACTTTATTTACCTTTATTGTATTTATCCTCACCCACTTATGTGTGTGGATATTTATTTTATTTTATTTAGATATTAGGAGATGTTATCTAGTTGTTAGGTATAGTTCTTTCCTTGATCTATGGTATTGACTAGATCCTTGATGTCTAGTTCTCTTATTAATCTATGGTCTTGACTAATTCTTTGATGACTAGTTATTTCCTTGATTTATGGTTTGATCTACGATCTTGACTGTTCTTAGATTGTTATTCCTTGCCTATTTAAGCAAGGCCCATTCTCAATATATTGCATTGAGTTACACCCATTAAAATCCTTAGCCCTTGGTCATATGGTATGGTCATATAAGGGCTTAAAGCTTGTGATTCCTACTAGTAGGTGCTTAATTTCAGCCCCTTTAATTTTATTTGCGTGGTGAAGGCAACAACAATTTATTTGTTTTAGTGGCAACTAAAATAAATAACAAAGTAAAATATTAAAAAGCTTGTATATTTTGATCGGTAACTTGGTTTTGAGTGCAGTTTTTTGTAAAAGTGCTTATTTTTTCATGCTCTTTCCATTGGAGTTATTTATTTTGAGACTTACACTATAATTATAAAGTGCCAAATATGGAGGAGTGTTGTAATCAATTGTGGATGTAATTTCGGCTAAGCCCGATGTCCTAAATTTCTGGGAGTCGTTGTTTGTACCTATCATGGATTGTGAGAATGATATGCTTTTCTCTCGAAGTATGTGGTATGTGGACTTCAAGAGGATATTATAAATTTTTGGAAGAAAATAGATCACTCAAGAAGTGAAATTCTCTTCTAAAATCACTCATTCATGATAAGGATACAATAATACACTTCATGCGAGAACAAAATTGTTAGCCTACAAAAGATCACCACAAGATATTGTGGACAACCATATCCATGCTCCTAGTCCACTTGCAGCTGTTGCTCTTGTACCCACTAACATTGATCTGATCGGTCTTTGAGCCTGAACTTGCTTTTGATGCTTCTAAACCTGTGAGGCTTGTTACTGCATGCTCTTCCACATTTGTGCCTATTACAATACCACATGTTGTGTATCCTACTTCTACTCAGCTACATGGCTTTTTTAAGAAGCATACCACTACATTCAATTCTCGCATGCTCCGTTCTATGGGTCTCACTAGAGGAGTCATTGGCAGACATTCACAGGGTATTTTTTCCTCTATTCCACATGTTAAGTGGAATTCTCGTCATGACATTGGTTTTCGAGTAGATACTTCATTGGGATCACACATTGACAGAGCTCCTTTTTTTGTTCGCTCGACTCTTTCTGAGGATCATGAGCAACACATGAGTTCTACATCTTCACTTAGGCTTGAGAAACTTGAGATTTCAGCTTGTCAGACATGATCAACCTGACACACATTCTAATGTTCTTTTGCATGCACCCATTGTGCATTTTACACCAAGTCATATGTAGGCATCTTCTTCATCCATCCGTGTTGATTTGGGGTGGATATCTAATCACTCATGGCGGTGACATAGGCATTCATTGAGAGGACTCTACAGGCGTGGCTCCTCCACCATTCGGCCTCTTGCTCCACTTTCTATACCTTCTGCATTGTAATGCTCCTTGTTTTGAGCATTTTTCTTTAGCAGTGTAGTGTATCTCTCTTGTTTGTTGAGAGATTTTTATCTGTATTTTCGACACTTTTGGCATGTTGAGCGTCTCTTGTGGGGGATCTATTTTGGTGAAATCCAGTGTCATTTTGTCAGTGTTCAAGTAGTTGTTTTGACAACTCATACAGATTTTTAGTGTCACTCCACCCATTCAGTAGTATGGGAGGGTGTGGTGTTGATCATGCTTCTTCGAGTTTTGTGTCCTTGCCTTGTTACCTTAGCTTTTCTTAGATCGTGACACTCTGGATTTGTGTCCTTGCCTTGTTGCTTTGGTTATTGTTCTTAGATCGTGGCACACCTATTTGCAGCACTTGATCAAATTATGTTTGGTGTTTTTTTACACTTTCAACATCACTCATTGACAGTCTCCTTGTATGGAGCTATTTTGGTGGAGCCCAGTGTCAGTTGTTTTTGAGTTTTGTGATCAAGCAGTGGATTCAGACCATAGTGCACACCAAACTTCTTCAGCATTGTACGAGTTTTTTGAGCCGAGCTTCTTGGGATGCCTTGGAGCGGGTCTTTACTCTCTTTACTTTGTTGTTACTAGTTTTGGGTACCTTGCGGTGTCCCTTTTTCCCAATTATTGTACATGAGTACCTCATCAAGCCTAGTTGTCGGGACTCATACTGTGGACATGCCACTTCTATTTTTGCCCCTAGCTTCACTTGAGGGGGGGTGTTAGAGTAGGTATTTACCTTAGCTCATGTTCACCTAGGTATTTTATTTACCTTTATTGTATTTATCCTCACCCACTTATGTGTGTGGATATTTCTTTTATCTTATTTAGATATTAGGATATATTATCTAGTTGTTAGGTATAGTTCTTTCCTTGATCTATGGTATTGACTAGATCCTTGATGTCTAGTTCTCTCATAAATCTATGGTCTTGACTAGTTCTTTGATGACTAGTTATTTCCTTGATTTATGGTTTGATCTATGACCTTGAATGGTTCTTAGATTGTTATTCCTTGCCTATTTAAGCAAGGCCCATTCTCAATGTATTGCATTGAGTTCCATAATAATATATAATATTGTTGCTCATTTGTTTGCAAAGGTTTTATGTAAAGTTATTTTGGTGAATTACTTTCATCTTATTGATCATGATATTTGATTAGCATCTACGTTATTGGCTTGGCATGATCTAGTTATCGTTCCTTTTAAGTTCATATCTCTTGTCCCACCAGAGTACCCAATCTCCAATCTCAAACTTCCTTTCTTTGGCCTTCTTGTCAAATACTCTGGGCAAGTCCTTATCAACTTCATCTGGTGGTGGCTCATCCTTTCTTCTTTCTGCGGTGGGTAAGTCTACATCAACTTCTCTCATTCCTAGATTCATTGGTTGCACTTCAAAGGAAGAACTATCACCATATTCTTTGTTCTTCTTCAGGTACTGATCATGCTTGTTGAAAGTCTCCACTAAGGAAACTAAATCCTTGGGGATTTTGTTACCTTTTGGTTGGATCATTCCACTGCTATCACCATAACCTGGATCAGTTTTGCTTGTGACTATTTTTTGTGGTGGTGATTTACTCCCTTCAACATACACTTGTCAAAGTTACCTTGTTCCAAAAATGTAGATGTTTGTTTGTCCTCATTGAAAGTCTGTCATTGTTCAACATTATCAGGGACTTTGGGGCGGTAGATCATCTCCACTTTATAGTTTCCTTGTCTGAATATGGATGGTGGTCTATCCAGATTCAATAGTGCGGCAAGTGGATCGCCAAAGAATCTTCCTTGGAGTTTTGATTTATTGGAATGAAGTCAATAGAGAAGGCTGCAAAATCGAATGTGGCAGATAGTACTCTATCTCTGTAATGCTCCAACTTATCTCCTTTGACTTGATTTTTCTCTCGAACCTACTTTACTAGAAGTTCAGCATCTCCTTGGGCTTTGAAGAGTTTTACTCCTTTCTGTTTAGCTTGTTCCATTCCTAACAACAAGGCTTCGTACTCCAGCATATTATTGGTGTTCTCGAACATCAGCTTGTGGGAGTATGGAAATACCTCATGATCTGGAGATATTAGTAGAGTACCAGCTCCTAATCCAAAAGAACAACATGTGCCTTTAAACTCCAGAGTCCAAAATTTTTCTTCTTCTTTTGTTGGCTCTAGTTCTGGTTGAAGTTCTTGCTCTGGAATGCCTTTATCCATTTCCAATTCTTCTTCTTTTGCTGGCTCTGGTTCTAGTTGAAGTTCTTGCTCTGGAACGCCTTTATCCATTTCCAAGAAGTAGACCCCACGATCAGATTCCTGAAAAAGAATATGAGATCTAGGATCCTCAGATTTTGTGACCGTGTACCTGGATTTCTTTTCCGGCTCCAACTTATGGTTAAGTCCTTTGATTGGTATGTGCGCACAAGACCAATCCATCTTGACTTCTCCGCCCAGTTCTTTACAGAAATTTCTACTCAATAGCATGCCATAAGAGACTAAAATGTCTCTTTCTACAATGATATTCATTTTCAGTCTTTTATGCCTGGGAAAGAAGCAAATATTGTCTGTGCATCTTTGATTTGTCCCACAAGAGGAACTTTCCTTTCTATTGAATAGCATCTTCCGATGGTTTTTGTCAATGTGAGACCCAAGGCAATCAAAGAACAACTTTGGTAGGCATGACATTGTCGAAGCTCCGAGTCCAAAATGTAATTGCTTAGTTTGTATTCATTGATAAGCAATGATAGATAAAATAGCTCGATCCTTTCGATGTAGTAGGAGAAGAGGTAGAAGGAGAAGAGCTTGTAGCCGCATTATTTGAAGGAGTAATCTTTGGACTTGACAAGATACCCCATGAAGTATTATTTGTTGAAGGGTTGGGACCATTACTTTGCACATATTTGACCAATCTATTTAGTTGATCAGGAAATGCCCTCAAATACTCAGCTTCTGACATTTGGACCTTGGTCTTTTTCATATGATCAATGATGTCAAAAGATTAACTTACTTCAGCTAGATGTGTGTTGGTCCTTTGTTGTGAATTGAAAGAATTTGAATATTTATCTTTGGGCGCTAATGAAGAAGGAAGAGGGCTACCTCTTCTCAAGATAGTAACATCCGGCCCAGGATCTTCTCTTTCTCTTCTTTGGCCGCTTGTGGATGCTTCGTCATTTTGGCATGTCTGAGACCTTGTAAATACTGTAAATGTGTGACCATTAAAATCTTCAAAAGATTCATAGTAGCCATCGTCAGATTCATAGTCCAGGTAACCAATATTGGAGTCGCGAGCGGGATCTATAAGGTCTTCATCATCGAATGATTCGTCAATGCCGAGATCTTGTTCATTAATTTACAAGTTATTTCTTGGAGCAGCTTCTATGGCCAACCACCGTGGTGGAGCAGCAAGTTTGTTTCTATTTAGATTTAGATTTTGACCATTAAAGGTCCGGCAGGAGCTATTCTTGATGGGGTCACATTCCCGCTTGAGAGATCTACTTCTTGATCTGGATCATGTCATTAGCTAATCTTTGCAGCAAAGGATCCGAAGTACTTGAATAAGTACCATCACCTTTGTTAGATGGTTTTATGAGTTTTCCATCCATGATCAAGTCATCTTCGACTTCCATGGCGGTATTTTGTGCGTCAAGTAGATTCACAAGTCTTTCCCTTCTCGGTTGATATCGAATTCGAGCAATGGAGCATTTATAAAGAACATCTTCTCGGTTCTCATCACTTAGTGCGAGAAGTGGGTATTTTATATAAAATCCTCTGGAACCTTGCAATCAAGTCCTGCATGTTCTCACTTGGTTCTTTCTTAAGTTGCGTCATTTGAGTGATAAATGTGCTAGCGTCCACTTTGCATGCTTGAAAATTTTTAGAAATTGCTCACGCATAGTTGCCCAGTTGGTTATGGTGCCAGGAGCTAGCCAATAGAACCATTCATCACCCGTAGTCGTGTAGAGTCTCAATGAAGAGTCTGACTGAGACATCTTCATGCTCTACTTTGCAAGTACACCACAATATATAAAGAAGGCCGCCAAATGATCGTTTGGATTTTACTTTCCATCTCCAAAGAATTTCTTAAAATTCTTTACGGATCCTTTTGGCAGATCGTGCATAGGTGGAGTCGGTTCGAGAGGCCCAAAAGTTGCTTCCCATGGGACATGTACTATCTAGTTCTGATTTTCCATGATGAATGGGGCACGTCTTCTCCTTGTGTAGACTTGATGAATAATTTTAGCCGCCAAATTATGTTGAAGATGATCCAGATCTGGATGAGCGTGCACTCGTCTTCTGGTGAAAGACTGGATCTGCGGCTTCTAACTTGAGGAGGATGATTGAAATTAAATTTCTCTTGCGATCAAAGAAATGATCGGTCCTTCCTTGCGCCTTCATGGATCGGGTGAATGGATGTTCACCGGTTGAGATTTGTATGGAAAACACTCTGATCTTCAATAGATAAGCTTTGATATGCAAATATAGTTGTTCCCCAGTGAGTCACCAAAAGCTGTTGCCTAAATTTTCTGCATAACACAAAACCTAGGTAGTCATGAGATAATTCTCCCTCATTTAACCAGTGAGGCTCCCGTGTCAATTTTTCAATTCAAGTATGCTAATATCTAAACGGGGTTTTACTTTAGCTCCTCAGTTCATGAACCATAACTAAACAATTTTGCAGCAAGTAAGCAGTTATTTAAAGAAAGGAAATGTTATAGAAGAAGGCAATTACATAAACACATAGAAGAAATGGGGAAGATGTGCATCCCAATCAATAGATAGCAAAGTTGATTGCATGCACATAGAAGAAACCAATAGATATAAACACATAATTCTAAACAAAGGAAGCTCTAGATCCAGACCTAAAATAACACTGTTTATTAAGAGATCTAAGATGAAAAGTAAGAAACACAATATACCGTGACACAAAGTTCTCCGGAAACCTTCTCCTCTGTATTCCTTTGCTTCAAGTGGCTCTCAGGGGTTCAGCACAAAGTCTAGAACACAAGATTGCTACTTACAAATTCTGATCATTAACCCGTAGGTTCTTCCTCTACTTATAGAATGTAGAGGGGCAATTACAAGTCGAATCTTTTAGTTGAACTGGCACATGTGGAAGTCGGAAAGGAAACAACTAGCAATCTCCCTCCTAGAATTCCTCTTTGCATGACATGCATGATTTGTAACTGAAAATAGAACCTTCTATTTTGCACGTCTGCCACCTATCTCCAAGTAGTTGACTTCTTCAAGTAATGGCTTTTAAACCAATCACTTAAGTTGTATAATTTAATTGATTGCTCAATTACTTTGTCAGAGGAAATAAGAGAAAGAAGAAGAAAGAGGAAAGTTGCAATCTTGTCCTTTTTCATATTCTGCATGCAGCTGATTCTTTTGCCCTTGATTCTCACCATACTAGATCTGGAAATAGCTAGATCTCGGAAGTTGTTAGATCTAGAAGCAAGTGATTTGTGATTTGCTTGCGGTGTTCTTTCTTGACATGTCTTCCCTCTTATCCTTGAAGCTTTTGTAGTTTGTCTCAGTGACATACATCAGGTCAATGTTTTTCCATAACTCTTTATTTTTAATTGCATATGAACAATTAAAAATTCTGGAAAGCACTCCAGGTGAATGCAACTTCAATGAAGGCTTCAACTAGAAGATTGGGAGCACATGCACAAGATCCTGGAAGGAATTTTCCACGCACTGACTTCTTCATTGGCCGTGCATTTGATTTGAAGCAGGGGATGAAGCCTTTGCAATTATGGATCTGAATCTGGATCTGGATCTAGCACACTCCATAACAAATTCTGGCAGCTGGGATGTGAATGGAAATGTTGCAGCTCGAATGATTCCACTGCTTTTGACTGCACGCATGAGGGAAGTCTTTCCAGGCTCTGATCTCAAATCAATTCGGAAAGAGGTTCGGGACCTAGATCTCGTGTCTCCTATATCTCGTAAATTTGCAAGTGATGCATAACTCCATTGTGCTTTCTTTTTCATCCCTCTTTTCCATGGCTTTGTCTATCTTTGTCTGAACAATTCTTTTTCTTCTTATTTGGCCGGATTTCTTCAAAATTGGTGCAGATCTGGATAATTCTTCAAATTCAAAGGATATATTCAATGTATTGGACATTGATTAAAGCTCTTTTTCTTTTGTAAAGCACCTATAATGAATTCCTGTAATTAATTTAGACAAAGATGGCAACCGGAGCATGAATAGTGAATTTTAATCATAAAAATCTGCACTTTTCAAGCTGTTGCCCCAAAAATTGATGTTTTATTTGCATGCAAAGAGAGCATGAATTTTTCCAACTTCACCTGAGCACATGTATCACTTATGCAAACAATTATGCAAACACAAATCAACCTCCTTCAATGCATGCGCCAAAATTGGAAGCTTTTAGCCTTGATTTGATCTTCTTTTTTAGCAAAAATCCTCTTCAAATGGCACACACTTTTCCTCCTAGCTGCAATTCTTTACCTGTGAATTAATTAATTCATCCTTATGGCATCCCATCCTTATATAACCCTCATAATTCTATAATTAATAATTGCCCTTCCTATTCCTAGCAATTAATTAACTAATTAAAAATTATGTTTTTCTCTTTAACTGATGTGCTAAAATTGCATGTTTAAGGACAGTCATCCAATAAATTAAATTTAATCAATTTAATCATCCACTCTTCACTTCACTTAAGCTTCATAGTGTGCTTTGACCATAGCCACTGAAAATAGGAATTTATTTAATCATTTAATACTTCAAAAAGCATTAAATCCTTCCCAAAAGGGGTGCACTTTTCTTCATGAAGGGGGCAGCCTTTAAATAAATTAGATTTAATTGATTTAATCAATCTATTTTCATCTCTTTTACTCCCCTTTGCTTTGTTGACTTTTCTCCATGTTTAGGCGCGGAAATTAGAAGAAGAAATAATTAATTTAATCACCTTAAAGGTTGTCTTTATCTCTCCAAAGGGGGCGCACTTTTTGGCCAAAGAGAATTATATTTTCAATGTATGTTCAAGTAGTTCCAGTATGTATTCAGCCAATCAATATAAAATTAATAGTGGATATGCAAATATTAAGCTGTATAACCAACATTGTATTTTTAAATTGTAAGACACGTGGGTGGAAAACCATGTTTTTGGAAAAAATTTACAAGTGTATTAGAAGAGTTCATGATGAATGGAGGAATAAACAAAATGCCTTTGAAATAAATGAGTATAAACTGAAAAAGTGCTGAAAAAACAATAAGTATAGCGTTCATAGTTGAAAAAACGTGTCATAACAAAACCCATTACTCAATAACATCAGTGTATGGTCAATAACAACACTGTATTTTGAAACTGTAAAACGCATGGGTGAAAAACCTTGTTTTTAGGCAATCACTAAATTATTTTACAAGAGTTTGTGGGAGCAGATAAATAAACTTGAAATACAATGAAATAAATTAAAATACATTGAAAAATAATAGTTCGACGTGCATGGTTAAAAAAAATAGGTCAAAATAAAACCCATTACATAATAATAGCATTGTATGCATAACAACACTGTATTTTGAATTTGTAAGATGCATGGGTGGAAAAGCATGTTTTTGGACAATTTTTGTGTTGTATTAGAAGAGTTTGTGGTGAACAAAGGAATAAAAAAATGCACTAAAATAAATCAATATACATTGAAAAAACAATAGTTCAGCGTGCATGGTTGAAAAAACAACAAGTCAGAACGAAACCCATTACTCAATAACAACAATGTATGGTCAATAACAACACTATATTTTAAAACTATATAAGATGCATGGGTGAAAAACCATTTTTTTAGAAATTACTACAATATATTATAAGAGTTAGTGGTAAACAAAGGAATAAAAATGTGCTGAAATAAATCAATATACAATGAAAAAAATAGTTCAGCATGCATGGTTGAAAAAACAACATGTCAGAACGAAACACATTACTCAATAACAACATTGTGCCAAAGGAAAGATTAAACAAGAACATGCACATAAACAACAATAATGAATGAATATACATTTGTAAAACTGGTAATGCTTGATTAAATAAGAACATGCACATAAAAAACTCAATATAGAATGGATATACATCGTAAAACCGGTAGAATGGAAATGGGTTCACCTCATCTTTGGCTCCATTGTGGCTCCATTATAGGGCATAAAGGGTGTTCGGCTCCGTTGCAAGGTGTAAAATGTGTTCGAATCGGCGCACGATTGGAAGGGGTGGGAATTTTCAACTTCCCCCTCGCATGTGCACTACCAAATGCAATGTCATGCAATTAATCAAAGCATTGAATGTTGAAGTGGCGTGTAGGGAAAAGTAGTCGGCATAAGCTAAAGGAGTGGTAGGGGATGATGTGAAGTGAATTGAATGTTGTTTTTTTGGGAATATATGTTAATTTTTCTCTTGACATGTGGATATAAGTAGTTTTTGGCATGGGAAAATGTCTTTTTGATTTACTATGAAAATTTAATTTTTAATGTTTTGTATAGTGGTCCACCACATGGCGATTGACGTGACATCGTGGTGGCTTCCACACTTTTTGAAGTCACAACAAAATTTGTGACGTGTAGAAAAAAATTTAGATCCACTTGACATCAAAAATTTAATCTAGACATCATTAAACGTAGGGTGTTCAACGACTAACGCTTTTCCCATATTGTCTAGTTTGATACTCATGTTTAAGTAAGACTCTTGTGTGTCGATCTTAGTCTTTGTATTTGGGTTTTAATTTTTGTAGTATCGATAGTCATTTGTCAAGTGACAAATATTGAATTCATAATATTAAGTCTTGATGTGTTGTATAAGTCTATAGTTAATAGGTTATTTAAAAATTAATATATTGTGGTTACTTTTTAATAGTCTCTTACATGTCATCCAAATTAAAACAATTTTGTGTGTATCGCCTTGGTTTGATTGTAAAAGTGTCGAAAATATTTCTTTTTAAATTGATTTATTTTTAACAAATTTATTCTCAGAGTATTTGAAGTCCATTGAGTCAAATATGTGGGGCGGGAGCCAAAATGGAAAGGTTGAATCGAATTGAAAATTTTTAAGGAATAGATTTTTATACCTGGAAAGTTTGAACTCAATTGATGCTAATCAATGCAAATTTATGGGAAATTTTTGATGCTAAAATACTAAAAGCAAGGATAAAAAAATGACAATAATTATTGGGCTACGGCTATGTGAGGCCTACCTACATCATATAACCACCGACAAAGACATCACATTTAATCTTGACAACATTGAACAAGATTGGATCACAAATAGGAAGCGTAATAGTAGGCTATGAGGTAGAGGTTTTCAAACTCGATGTGGAAGAAGAAGACAACATGGTGCAATATATTAGTAGGTTTTTTTCTATTTCAAATCATTTAATTGGAATGCAAGTTAATGTGCATGAAGATGATACAAAAGTTACATTATTAATAGTATGTGAGCCAGTTATTCTAACATGGTCTTCACACTAATTAAAATAATCCTAGCTTAGAAGAAATTATCTCTTCTTTGATAGATGAATAAAGTAGAACTAAGAAAACCAATATAGATGAAAGTGCTATGTATGGTAAAAACAAGCAAGATAAACCATATGTTAAAAATGGTTCAAGTAGGGATCAACTTCCAAAGATTCAAAGAAAAAAATGTATTTATTGCTATTCCAAACAACATGTCACATCACTGTACATTACAAACAAAACACACAAGATCTATTTGATGGAAAACTACAAGATAATGCCATGGTTGTTAATGAAGAAAATGATTAGGAAGTGAAAACTACTCGGTTAGAAAATCCAAGTGATGAGAATAACTCTAGTATATGAGACTTGGAGGATGGAGACAATGGAGGATTGAGGTCAAAAAACGACCTCTCATTAGCCAATAGCAAGGGGCCACATAGTGATTTGGTAGCATGTTTGTTTCAATGTTTTTCAATTTTGTTTTATATGTTTGTGAATAAGACTATATAAGCATCCCTTCTCCGATGTTGAAAATAATGCATTCCAATAAAATCCTCTACTAAGAATGAAAAGAGGAAAAGGTACAAGGTATTGCAAGAAAATATATTTGTAAACATATGTATAAGAGAAAAGAGTCATGCAAGTGTTTCCTATTTTAAACTTATAAGTGAAAACCATTGAAAATCCCGGGATTTAGTGGAGAGAAAGTGTAAACAATGGTGTTTACGTTATGCAATTAATCACTAGAGTTGTATGTATTCTGTCGGTGAGAATCCCATCACTCACTAGAGAGAGTGTCAACAATGATTGTTTTGTATGTGATAGCAAAGGTATGATAAAAAAACTCAAAACATCACTCCTAGTATGATATTCACAAAACATGCAATTCTACTCTAGGCTTCTCAATGCCCAAACATACCAAAAGGCCAAAAATATGCAAATACTTGTTAAATTTGTATCTTCGTTGTTTACACGCTCTATTCTCTCGCTAAAACATTCATCAAGAACATCCATTAAGGCTTCAAGACTTCATCTTCTCATATTCACTCTCTTTAGCAAGATTAGGCTTCTAGCCCTTCAAACAGATGACACTTATTGTCTAGCTTTGTACACAATCCTTCACAACACTCAAAAAACCTTTTTGGACACCCATTAAGGACCTAGAGATTCTTGAAAACTATTAGATTCCATCTCTCACTTCATCACCTCGGGCCTAATTTAGTAGCCCTTCCATCATAGAAATCCAACTGTTGGGAGAAACTCACAAATATTCTTGGAAAATTAAATGCGTTCCAAGTACCCATTATGGAGCGTATTCTTCATGTCGATTTTCATCTTCAAATTCCTTGACTAAATCTCTTCAATCCACTCTTACCATTTCCAATTTAGGACTCTATGTCACTCATCGACCCTTTTTAACTAGTTTCTCAAAATTCAATGTCCTTTTCTTAGTTAAATAGCTCTATATCATGCTTAATACCTCCTCTCACATATTTTCATCATGTTTTAAACCTTCTTCTCATTTCTAAATTCCTTACCTCTAATTTTCTCACTCTCTCTGTGTTTTGGATTAATTAGGTTTTTGGAATGAATTCTTGAATCCTTCATAATGGACCCCGTGTTTCTTGTATGTAACCTTGTTATCACCTATTCTAGGTCATTACACACCTTGACTTCAAATTTACCCTCATTAATTTCAACTTTCAAGTGATTATGCACATCATCCCTCTTCAAAACTATATGGGAAGCTGAGTATATGCCGGTGTTTCAAGTTTCTTGGTTAACTACCCCAATACATCTCTGTTTACCTACTTCGCACCTTCTTAATTCATCTATACACTATATTTCCTATTTTCCTTTGCAACTTTGGACTGCCTTTTGAGATTCACACAAATATGTGTCCTAAACTATGAGAAGACTAGGTATTATGCATACTTGGACTATTCGATCACGTTTTGACCTAGCAAACCACAATTTTTCTCCTGAAACTTCATCCAAACCTTTATCGATGCAGGAGCATCAAGGAAAGAAGTTATAACAAAGTCAAAATCTCCTCCTAATCATGTGTATGGAATAAAGAAAGGTGAATATTAGTCATTAAGTCATGAGTAAAGGCCAAGGATGCAATAGCAAGTGGAAAAGTGGAGTCAAGTTGCTCAAGAATTCAAAATACAAGTTTCCCTCCATTTTCAAATTTGAACTTTTAAAGCATGTAAAGGTGTCTAGTGAGCTTGTCAAAGGTATGTTAGTGGTTAGGTGAGTAAATACATGTCCTTGGAGTGAGTTGAAGTCTATGTAATGACAAATAATGTAAAATGTCTTCTTTTGTGTGTAAAGTTCATGATTCAAGTTAGTTAGGGTTTAAAAACATGAAATTGAATGAGTTAAAAGAGAAGGAATTCGAACTCAGGAGTTAGTTACCTCCATGTAAGTAAGGTAGGAAGGAGAGAGAGGTATTCCTCGGGTGGAGGAAGGCATGAAGGGAGATAGTAAGGATAGAGGACTGAGATCCTTTGTAAGAACATATATTATGAATAATACAATACCATGTTTTAGATAAAAACCATATTATTGAATGATTCTTAGTTTTGAGAGTGGAGATTGTTGACTCCTGTTAGTAATACATTGCATTTCTAGGAAGAATGTTGTATAAGCCCTTTCTCGGGTCACGAAAGTTTGAATGTGATTGTAAACCTTGTTACCTCTGTTTTGGTATGTTTTTCTTGTGTTTTCAAGGGCATGGTCTAAGTTTGGACTATGAAGCAATGTTCCTTCTTTACAATGCATGAAAGAATAGCTTCTAACACTTTAAGAGTCTTTTATAGGAAATGGAGTTTGTAAGTGCTTTGTTCTTGGTTCTTTGTAAATTTGTTGGTATTTGCTTGTATATCAATGAAGAATTGTTCAAAAGAGCAATCTTCTTGGAGCGATCTTAAAGAAGTAGTGTTTTGATAGCCTTAAGATTTATAAGGTTAGTTTCATAAGTTGTCATTCTTAATAGGTTGAACATGGATCATTGTATATAACTATCATAGCTATCTCGCATGAATGAAGGTGTATAATGCTAATTTCATCATGAGGGGCTTGTACAAAACCAAACTAAACGGAACAAGGTGAATCTGTGATTAGAAAACCTCAAGAGCATTTACATGATTGTGTGAAGTTCCTTCTAACTAGGTTTAGCATGCATGCATAGATGCAACTCGTGGTGATGAGAGAAATGGTGTATGAGCATGCATTATCGTACATGTAAATCCTTTTTACATAATTATGTGAGACATTATTGCTAAGTTTAGGGCCTTGAATCGAAGTTCCGAGAGTTTTATGCTCGAATATTACCCCACGAGTTACTCGTGTTGCATAGAAGAGATGGAGCTAGGGTTTGGAAGTTGAGGCACCAAATCAATGAGTTTTGATCCATAATTTGCAAGGAACCATCTTTAGTATGTCCTTTAGCTTTTGGGGAAGAATTTTTAACTTTCACTAGTAGAGAGAGAGGCTTTAACAAAGGAACTATACTTTTTCCTTGGAGTTAACTAATGAAACTTGTAGGGAGTGATTAAAAACTTAAAGGGTGCCCTAAAATACCTACTTTGTGTCTTAAAACCTCTGTCGACTAAGAGTATTCATTATAGTCTCGAAATGAAGACCTAGTTGAGGGTTTAGAAACAAAATTGCGAAATAGGAGAAAGGAGATGTATTAGGAGTTAAGGCCTAAGATTTTACAAGCATGTCAAGGGTATTGAAACACAACTAAGGTGTTAATCCTTTGTGGGAAAATCTAGAACCTTGTTTTTACTAGTGAAGCAAATAACCATATCTTAAGGACGTGTAGGGCGATCTTGTGAATGAAGAATAATTTGGAGTTTTGGGGTTTTGAATGCATTTCGTTATTAACTCTAACAATGTTGTGAGTGGTGTAATAGTGGAACGTGATGGGAAAGCTTTGCTAGATGAAGGAAACTACAATCACTTAAGGTTGCAAAAAGCTAGTGAATGAAATGTAAGGAGCTAGTTAAGGTAAGTAAGTGTGAAACCGGTTTGAAAGAAGAATGAACTATGTCATGAATGGAATGAGGTTGCGGGAAGCATTTGAAGCCATGTAACCAAAGCACGTAGGTGATAGGGTTCCTTAGGTAACTTGATCAAATCAATTTTTAAGTTTTAGCCTTCTTAGGCTTACGAAGAATCCTCAAGTTGCAAAGATAAAGTGTAGTGAAGATTATTAACTCTTGAAAAGGTGTATGCATGTATGTTTGCTAACTTGCCCTGCATCATTATCCTTCCCAAATATATCTCTCTACCAATTTGTATGAGTTTTCATTGGTTAAAAGACAACTTACACTTATTTTCCCTTCAAACCCTAGATTGGGTTTTACAATTTGAGACAAAGGTGCAATTTGGGATTATTTTCATTTTTCATGGATTCTCAAGCTTGTATAAGGCTTAAAAACCTTACCTCGCCTTCTCATATCTTTTTAAATGTTTTTTGATGTCTCGAGATCTTCTAAGATCTCCCTTAGGGTCTCCAATGCTCCTTTTACCAATTTCCAAAAGATCGTGTCCTCTATTTTTCTAAACCACCACTCATAGTCTTAATTTTTTATTGATTCAAGACATATTATAGGTTTAAAACCATTCTTAATGTTCTCTATCTCAAATATTGTCTCAAGAATAATCTCATACTATCATACATTCATTATTTTCTCCAATTAAGACACAAGAAACTTGTGAAATCTCTACCTTACCTTTCTTCTATGCATTGGCATAGTTTTCATGGAGGTTCTCACTTTTTCTCGGGGATTTTTCCTTGTCCTTAGTATCTTTTATCTCTTTATCAACCTATATATTTAGGCTACAACAACAAGCATTCAATGTTTCCACCTTTTTAGTCATGAACATACTACATATTATCTAATATCATAGAACTAAATTAACCATATCATAGAATTCATATCATCCATCTCAGTTATCATTGACCTTAACAATATCAAGACATTAACAATATGGTGAATATAAAAACCATCACATTACACATCACAATTATCTATAGTTACAAACTTTAAGATATATTTTGCAAGAAATAATCATTAGCTTCCTTAAAAGATTTGCCCAACAATTGTTCAGACTTCCTACGAGACCATTGATGAGCCTCTAAGGCTCTCTAAGCCTCCTCTCACCTAAATCACACCTCCTTCCAACCTAATAATCCTTCCCATTCAAATATCTCTTGTTTTGAATCACTAAAGATGGTGGTTACATTGAGTTAGGTAACCTAACCCAAGTGAGGGATAACTATAACTCAAGTTTGGAGGATATGAGACATGTACATAGCCACATAAGGCCCTTTCGAATCATTTACAAACCTTATTCAACCTACACTACCACCTAAGCTACAAGACACAAGAAAGGAATTCAAATATTTGAAAAGTGCATTTTGGAGGGAAACTCCAAAATCACTTTACGACATGACTAGAGAGGTCCAAATGGACAAGTGACCATTTCAACACACCAATGAGGACCTCCTCACTTTACCACACAAGGGAACCCCAAAATTTAACTTATGTATGTTGATACATATAATGATGTTTTTGCATCGGTGTGTACGTGGTCATAGTAAATGATGTCGAGTAGCGTAGTGCAAACATGTATGTTTTTTTTTAGGTCATGTGATTCATTGGGGAATGTTAGGAATGTTAGTATGCTCATGTAAGTTGGGTGGTTTAATATTAGAGATAATTATATTGTGTACGTGAGTTGTAATTGTGACAATACAACTCACTAGATATTATAGGAAAGAAAAATCTAGTTGAGAGATGGTAGGAAGGAGTTGAGCGGGATTGGGATGATTTTTGACTCCTTGAATGAAGTAGGTTCTCAATCTATATATTGTACTCTCAACTATGAATGAAAAAATGGGAGTTTTATTGATATTTTCTTACGTTGGACTCTACCAAATGTAGTACTCCCTCTTATTTCTTTTATATCTTAGAAACCTAACAACATGCACAATTACATTGTTATTACAAAGGCCTTTGCTTGACAATAAACAACAATGATCCTAAAATTTAAACAAGCAATCAAGCAAAATTTATATGCATACTCAACTATATGCTAAAAACTCTAAACTATTAAGATGTGTCATCTAAAACATCAATACATAATCAAAACATTTCCAAGTGCATAGCATTAAAGATCCTTATCATTAATTTGGAACCTTTGTTGTGACTAGAATTGTTTGATGGTTCGTAAAAAAATTAAAGTTCTTTTTGTTACGATAAAGAGGACCCAATCCTCTTGTTGGTTTTGTCTTAATGAATTCACTTAATTATTTAGGAACCAATCTTGTAAGTGGAACCTATTGTGATGAGAATGTAAAGTGCTAAGCATTCCTATAAAAAAAAAATTGAAAAGGCATCCTTGGTTTTAGGTGTAGCTTTGGGATTAAAAACATGTGCATGAAATTTGATTTCATAGTCCAATTGCAGCACTAAAATCTTTGGGTAATGATTATTTGACATTAAGTGAATTATTGCAAAAATCAAAACTATAGTCCATTGCATCTATAGTGGTTGATTTTTTTAACTAACTCAAAATCATGTTTGCATGCTTAGGGAATCACACATCGACCAATTAGCATTCAACGAAGAAGATATTTTGAGAATTAAAAAATAAAATTATTAATCAAAACTATAATCTAAACCATGCAAATGAAATCCGGTGGTTGTTCAAAAACACAAAGACCATGATATTTGAACAACTTTTTTTGGCTCACAAAAAATTATCAACCATAAAAGGCAAATAAACCTTCGTTGTTCACAATCCAATATGAATTTTCATTCACACCCGTTTAACAAAAAGATGGTGCACAACAATATTGGAGTATACCAAACAAAATAATGTTGCTATGAGATTGGTTAAAAGGAAATACACATTCTTCTATAAATAGCAAGAGATTTTGATTGTTTTGTAAAGATATTTATGAAAAGACTTGTTTCTAAAAACATGTTTTCTCTAAATTTGTGAGATATCACAAAAGAATTTTGACTTTTTGTTATGATGTTTTGTGTCACTTATCAATGCAACCAATGTAAAAGAAAATACATGTTTCGTGTTGCCATGTGATGGAGAAGGGTTAATATCCAAGCCAAGTCAATCAAACATGCACACCTTCACAAGATATACAAAGCATCACAACAAAAATCAAAACCATTTTCATATGCTCTCGCATTTTACGCCTATTTCACAAAAAACATGTTGAGAAAATTTAAATATACAAAAATCCAACAAACCCCGTCATTGACATAACATGTATATTCTTTGACACCCATTTCAAGTGGGCAAATGGCACAAAGAAAATGGATATATGTATTTTTTTTCACACCCATTTCACAAAAAAGGAAAAAAAGGAAAGAGGGTTATTCGATGTCTTTTACCTATAAAAAAAATTGAGAAACAATTTTAGAAGAAACCAAATAAACCAAACCGTTGCCATCCACTCCCAAACCCATCCAAATGAATGTATCACAACATGATACCAAAACCATAGCGAAAGATAAACGATCAAACACATTCACATTAAGACAATATAAACTTTGTTAACTCTTACTAATAAATTCCACAAATAGCAATATTGGAGTGCAACAAACAAAACAACATCATTGTGAAATCGGTTTGACAGGATATACACATTGTTATGTAAATAACAAAGGACTTCAATTATTTGTTAAGACATTTATGATAACATATTTCTAAAAATTTGTGTTTCTTGGGTTTGTGAGAGATTGCTAAAAGGATTTTGCCTTTTTGTTGCATTATTTTGTGGCACATGTCGAGGTGTGCAATGTGTAAGAAAATACATATTTATGACTTGCTATGTGAATCGTGAAGGGTTTCCATTATTTCATGAGATACTATTATGGAAAAACATTTACGAAATAGTGTTTCTTTTATGTTTGCGACTACTTGTGAAAAGGATTTGTATTTTTCGTGACATGTTTTTGCCTCTTATCGAGGCAACACGAGGTTAGGCCAATCAAACATGCACACCTCCACAATTGGTGGAAATCATCACAACAAAATATGAAAACATTTTCACAAACTCTCACGATTTCATACACATTTCATTAAAAATATCGAAACGACGAATATAAATATACATAGCATGCATATTATGACACCCATTTTAAAAGAAAAAAGTGGTGCAAAGAAATCATAAATATGTATTTTCTTTCACACTTGTTTCACAAAAAAATCAAAGAGAGTTGTTCAATGTCTTAACACAACAAAAATTGATTAACATTTTCAACAAAATGTCATCCTCAATCATCCCTTGTACATAGCAACAAAAATCAAAACACATCTAAAAATTAGACTACCACCATCTACTCCCAAATTTGTCCAATAAATCTATCGCAACACGATAACACATCAAACACATTCACATTATAACTATATACGCTTGGTTAAATCTTACTAATAAATGTCGTCAACACATGCACCGTTGTCTTGGGTAAATCAACTTGCCTCTCCCAAGAAAACTTTCCCGACAAGTTTTTGATGGACGTGGCACTATCTAACACAAACACCTTGCGAGGCCAACACCATCAAACATGCACTCCTCCACAGAATGCCATCACCAATCATTTCATACAACCTTAATTAAAGGTCTTTTAAACTCTATAAACAACTCTCAAATAAAAACCAGTAATTTTCTTTCTTGCATCGCAATCATATAACACTACATCATTACAAAAAAATCAAAACTATAGTTTGCAACAACCCCGAGGGATCAATTCTTGCTCAAATAGAGCCCACCATCGGGGATCAATTCTTATTGAGTGCAAAAGCCCTTAATGCCCCGACGCATAGTCGAATGGATGAGACCAAGATTATGCACCTTTGGGTGATTTGGACCACGTGGATGTTGCTTAGCTAAAAATGATCACTAATTTAGATGTTCGCTTACTCAATTTTGTAATCTATTATATGTTTCATTTAAAACATGGGCAAAAATGCCAACATTATATGTAAGTTAGTATCCAATGATATGCTTCGACATTAAAAAACTATAGACCGCAACAATCCAAAAAACTCATATTTCTTTTGGTCTAGTTTTTCTTCCCAATTAATTGGGAGCTCACATGATTAGGAAAAATAGACCTCAACTAATCAGCATTCAATTAAAAAAAAAAATTAAAATCTATTACCGAAATTATACTCTGAACCATATAAATGAAATCTAATTGGCCGGAGCTGGGAACCGATAAAAAATGTAGCTATCATGGTATTTCCATTTGACTTGCTTGTCATGCTCTTCTAAGGCGTATCTGTTGTGGCTCCCATGACAGCACATGTTTCCAACTTTGTATCCTTCATTGCTGATTCTGCACAAGTGCCACTGATTACATTTTCTGGCAATGATCCCTCCATATACATGAAACATTCTGCATATTCAATTCAGATGATTGGCAGGGATGCAGTGCAAATGAGGGCAATAGCTTCTCTGCTCACCAGGTATTACTGGAGAGAAGTAGTGGTCATATTTCAAGATGATGAATTGGGTCTCAGCGGGATTCTGGCCTTAAACAATGCACTCCAACCCTTTTCTGCCACCATGGTCCAAAAGTTTCCAGTATCTCACGATTCTTTCAATAATTCCTTCTGGAAAGAAATTCAGAAGAGACTAGACTATGACAAAACTAGGAGTCGTGTGTTTGTTGTACATAATTGCTATAGATTGGCCCAGAAAATCTTTCTTGAGGCAAAACAGTCGGGCATTACAAAGAAGCAGGGCTGGGCTTGGATTGTCACAGAGTGGGTAGCAAGTTCTTTGAACGTTTCAGATGACACAACCATGGATTCAATGCAAGGAATCATTGGGGTTCGCACAAGCATTACACACACTCCACACTTCCAAAATATCAGCAGCAGATGGAAGGATAAATTCATTAGGTCATATCCAAATGTAACTCACCATGAAAATATTGGTATAGTTGGAGCCTATGCTTATGATTCTATCTGGATAATCGCTAAAGCTATTGATGCTCTCTTCAGAATCAACAAAATTACTGAATTGGAATTTATTTCTTTGGGGAGATTGGCCCAGAAAATCTTTCTTTAGGCAAAACAGTCGGGCATTACAAAGAAGCAGGGCTGGGCTTGGATTGTCACAGAGTGGGTAGCAAGTTCTTTGAACGTTTCAGATGACACAACCATGGATTCAATGCAAGGAATCATTGGGGTTCGCACAAGCATTACACACACTCCACACTTCCAAAATATCAGCAGCAGATGGAAGGATAAATTCATTAGGTCATATCCAAATGTAACTCACCATGAAAATATTGGTATAGTTGGAGCCTATGCTTATGATTCTATCTGGATAATCGCTAAAGCTATTGATGCTCTCTTCAGAATCAACAAAATTACTGAATTGGAATTTATTTCTTTGGGGAGATTGGCCCAGAAAATCTTTCTTGAGGCAAACAGTCGGGCATTACAAAGAAGCAGGGCTGGGCTTGGATTGTCACAGAGTGGGTAGCAAGTTCTTTGAACGTTTCAGATGACACAACCATGGATTCAATGCAAGGAATCATTGGGGTTCGCACAAGCATTACACACACTCCACACTTCCAAAATATCAGCAGCAGGTGGAAGGATAAATTCATTAGGTCATATCCAAATGTAACTCACCATGAAAATATTGGTATAGTTGGAGCCTATGCTTATGATTCTATCTGGATAATCGCTAAAGCTATTGATGCTCTGTTCAGAATCAACAAAATTACTGAATTGGAATTTATTTCTTTGGGGAAATTGTCCACGGATGCCCATGTTTTTCATGGAGGGAATGCCCTGTTTCAGAAAGCGGCTGCAAGCAATTTCACAGGAATTAGCGGTAATATAACATTCAGTAAAAATGGGCTTCTTGAAGTTGATTCATATGACATCGTCAATGTAGTCAACAAGGAAATCAGGGTTGTAGGCTCATGGGCCAACGAAAAGTTCGAATTGAAAGAAGGGATAGAGATTATGTGGCCAAATGGATATACAGTTCCACCTTCTGGTTACAGAAAGATTATAGTGGGAGTTCCCCCACGTGTTGTGTTCAATGAATTTGTGAGCATTACAGACAATGGCAAAAAAATTCAGGTTTCTGCATAGATGTATTTAAAAGTGCTGTGAACAAACTTCCTTTTCATATTGACTATGAATTCAAAATTTCTGGCGAAAACAACCAAAATCCAGACTATAATGACCTGGTTGAGCAGGTTGCAAATAAGGTACCCAACAATTTCTCTCTGTTTTCATTTAACTCGGTATTTAGTTTCGTTATAGAATGGATACTTATTTGTCATTCCTAAAAAGACGGCATAAGTGTTGGCCTTGTGTTTTTCAAAGCTCTGTTTATTGCAATGTTTTAAAAATTAACATTTGTTTTCGAAGTAGAGCCTTCTTTACTAATTACAGTAGTTTAATCAATGAAATACGTTGTCCTGATTTAGAAAGAAATTGAAACCATGTTTATGACATAATGTTTAAATATAAATTCAACTCTCTTATAACCATGTTCTATCAGAATTGGAACATATTGGTCTGAAAGATAAGCTGAGCTGCAAGTAGTGTAAACGTATTGGAGTGGTATAACAGAGTCTATCTTTAAAATATCAATAATAATTGGAGACTCCTAGGAACCTCGTTCTAGTCCTAAATTAGATGAAGAATGATCTAGGCTGATTTTTATTCTTATTAGGTCCATTATTAAAATCCGTTTTTATCAAAAGCCTTTGCACCCTGCCATCAATGCAAATACCGACTCTTGGATCTTAGTTTGCAGGTATATGATTTTGTGTATTCGAACCACTTAGTCAGTAGATAATCTAGTGATAAAGCACAATAGTAGTTGGTTTGGATTGTTTACTTGTAACAGATATAAATTTGTTCTACTGGACTGAAGTCGGTGGTATTTGAGTAAGGGAATTTAGATTTTGTTACACTGATTAATATATTGCAAATTAGTTTTTTGTTTATTATTTGTGTACATTTACTTCAACTTTAGCTTCAGTATACTGAACATAAAATCAAATACCTTGTGAACTCCAAATAAAAGATAAGCAGTTAAGGAAGTCGCGGGAGTTTGGACCGTCACTGAGAGTATATATATGCAAAATGTTATTTTTTCCACTCAGAATAATATGCTCCATAAGATATTAAAAGTTTTGTGGGAATTGTGTACAAGCTCTTAGTACTTATTCAAAGAGCACGGTTGGTGGCCAGACATTTGATGCAGTTGTAGCTGATATCACAATACTCACAAACCACTCTGCAAAGGTAGATTTATCATTTTACACAGCCATACACCAATACAGGGCTGCTAATCATGGTGCCTATTAAGAATACAAAGTCTTCTGGGTGGGCCTTTCTACATCCGTTCACAATATCCATGTGGTTGACTTCAGCAACATTTGTTATTCTTACTGCTTTTCTTGTTTGGCTATTTGAGCGGGATGAGAATGATGCTTTCACAGGAAAGCCTGTCAAGCAAATGGAAATATCTCTCTGGTAAGTGCTTTTGTAATATTTACTCTCTTATTTATTCTCTTGCAATGTTTATGGATTATAGGCCACACAAAACAGAGTTTACAGAAATAGTAGATTGTTGCAGAAAATGAGCCAAAACCTGATGATTACAAGGAGCCTACCAAAAGCCCGGTTGCAAAAGAGCCAGTAGCTCAATGGTAGAGCACTCAAACATGCATAAGGGACATCTAAGCTGGTCCATGGTAAATAATATGGTATCAGAGCCAAACTAGGAGACCTAAGCACCAAAGTGTAACTAAAGGGAGGTGTTAGAGAAAATTAGCCACATCCGTACAGTGACTAGGAGCCAACCTAAAAGCCTAATCAGAAATGGGGTTGCAGTCCTAGCTCGTCCTTTCAAAATTGTCAATGGTCTACATTAAAAAATAACAAAAAAACACTGCATGCTCCCAAAGGCTGTCAAAATCTTCAGATCTTAGTCACCTAATTTCCACAAGGGATTCATTATATTGATCACCTTATTTGTTTGCCTTCATTGTTAGTTTTCTGTTGACAAGGATTTTTATGCTGTTGATTTTCTGTATTTTCATTTAAATACTGTCTCAATTTTTAGTTAGTTTGCTTGAGATTAAAAAAATTACCCGCTATTCTTGCAAAATATGTTTTCTGATAGTGGTCTGACAGCATGCATAATACTCATTTCTGTCTGTTTAAAGTCTCGGCAAGTACAAGGGCAACCACAAGTTCACCAAAACTGACATTGACCACTAACCAAGGACACCCTACTGAGGACATACTTGTCGTCTCACCATCCGCATTTGCATTACATGCATCATTCTCATTATTATTATATCCCGATATGTATAGATGAGAGTGCACCAAACCAAAATGATAAATATTAGTGGATTTTTCTCGAATCCAAAACTCTCCTTCTCTGTTTTGTTTGTTATACTACACAAATACATAAAATTTGCAATGATGGCCATACTTCAGCCTCATACAACTCACCATGTCACTATGGTTTGTTTTGTATTTATATACTTCTATTTTGTATCTATATAATGTCATTTATGGGTCACAGTGTTTTCTGGGATTTAAGGGGACCTGGAAATAGTGGTCGTTATTTAGTACAACTGATATTGACCCAAGGAAAGATGAGATTCTATGGAGCGGTACATGTGGATGGCTATCATCTTCTATTGGGGAGGTCATGACAGCTCGATAGAGGTATAATCCATAATGGGAAAGAAAGTGCCCATGAGGTGCATAAAGACCACAAAAGGCATGTATCAAATCATTTGAAGGACTGAAGAAAATCTAGCACATTTATGTTGTCTCTATCCATTTTGGATTAGAAAGATTCTCTAAAAGACAATAAAGAAGAAGATTGTTACCCTCTGCATCATAGAGAAGAATGGGTTGGAAAAATGAGTAGAGAAATGAGGCAAAAATAAAAAGGTTGCTTAGAAGTCTTAGCAAGGGTGAACAAGAACCAAGAGTTTGAACAATATAAAATTGTTGAAAGGGAAAAGTTTCACATATTTCAGAGACAAGATTTGAATGGAGAAATTCATGAAAAGAAAAGATAGCTTCATGAAATACGGGGCAGCGAAGGACAATGCAGGCAATGATTTTGTACAGAGTTGTACAAATACAAGGTGATATGGAAGCAGGGAGGACGGGTGTGGGAATGCTGTTTGAAGAGAAGAACTCTGCTAGTTTGTACATTGTTTTTATTATGAGCTGAATTGGAATAAAGATAACAGCTCTTTATTTATTCTCTGCTGTCTACTTCCAACCAAAGGAGCAGCTTATTTTTTTATGCATCTTTTATCAGCTTGCTGCGGATTGAGAAATCCCAAGGTTTTATTTGCATTCATGTATGCCAACGTTGGAGCCTGTTTTACAAGTGCATGTTGAACATGAACCCCAACATTGTATAGAATAGTCCAGAGTGATTTGATAAAAAACAGAGTAAGGGAAAGCTTTAGAGAAACAGGGGCTCATAAGACTTGAGTTCTGCATTGACAAAAGCAATGTTTCTTGTTCTTTGTTTACTTCCAGTGTATTGTACACTGTTGGTCAAATTCTACCCCTAGAGTTTTAACCCATTTATATTGAATCCGTGATCAATTTTGGAAAGCTAGTCACATTCATGTATCTTATACATGTATATATACCATTTTCATGTACGGTAATTTTCCTATCCTTATATACATGTCATGTATGAAAATAAGACATGGTAATTGAGCTCAAGTGCATAAGCCCTTCTATTTTCATCAGTATTAATTAGTGATGCCTTACATATAATAAGATAAATGCTGACCGTCTTTTAAAACTGTGTGTAGTTAGTTTTCTAGTTTCCACCCTGTTGAAAACCCAAGCAAAGTCAAAATATTTGTGTCTACAAAAGTAAAAATAAAACAATAGTAAATACATGGTATTTCAATCTAACGCCACGATTATTCTAGCCTTCAACTGAAATAGATTGTCATAATGCCCTCATTATTTTAGTTTTTAAATGCAAGAAAAAGGGTGGCAAAAGGAAAGGACTGTTTTTGAAACAAGTGCAACAAACATTTTGACTTTCAATTTTAGATCGGGTATTAAATTCCAACAAGCCAAATGTAGCTGTTATCACAAAAAAATAGCACCCTCTGATTTGCATGAATGTATGAATGAGCAATCAGTGTTTTTGGGTAACATGGGATTGTCTCTCAAGTCGTGGGACTTGCTACTTGAGACAAACCTCCGGAGAAGGCCGGCTTCCTCTTCCTAATCTTAATGCTAATCTACTCCTAATGAAGGAAATGCAACTATCTAACCCTATTCTAAACTTCCAAGGGACCAGGGAGAGAGAAATGGATGAAAAGGGGAAAATCCTACACTAACAAAGGAGATAGCACCAAGAAAAGGGTGTGGAAATATCATGTTGAGGGAGAAGGAGAGGAAAATTGAGTAGGGATAGGCCAAACAAATGTGACACAGACCCAAGGCTTCATTCACCATCTATTCTCCATGAAACACAACAATCTAGACCTGCAAATGAGAAATACATGCACAAGATGCAACAACAAGAATGGAGAGGCAAGGAAATACAATAAAACAAATGTTAGGGTTGAGAGAAACACCACAAAACACAGATTTTATTGCTTTCAAAGTATGCACAGTCCATTACATGTGAAGAAAAGAGGCACAAGAACACTTTCCAAGCCCATAAGAAGGCTTACAACTCACTGATATTGAGAAACCATTTTGACAGAGTTTCCCTACATCCCAGAATATCCCCCTCTCAAATGAGAGGTTTTTACAATATATAGAAGAATGAGAAAAGAGAGGGAAAAGAGAAACTCAAATTTTTGTCTCCACCCACCAACAAGATGCATTAATTGTCTAAAAGCAATGATGGGCACCCTGCCAAAGCCATTCCCCAATGTTCCTTTGCTTGTTGAAGAAGAAAAGGCACCAACTTCATTAAATCTGACTTCTCAACTACAGAACTTGTATCCTTTAATGTTGGGGACATTTTCTTCTTTTCTCCCACCTACTCTCACCTAACTCCAGATTTTCTATTTCCATGCTATGTTGCCGGGATACGGATAAGATACGCGGATACGTCAATTTTGAAAACCCTTAGATACGATACATCTTGGATACGTCCGTACATATATATTAAATATATATATATATATATATATTATATATGTACATCTACTCATTTTACTCATTTTTAGTCCATAAAAGCTGAAATAGTAATACAAAACTTGAATCAATGTTCAAAGCATTCAATATACAGATTACTTAAGAGTTTGCATTTTTATTGATCATGTGGCTGCCATACATATGGTATATGAATATCATGTCAACATGAATACGACTAAAACTTGAAATTTGAAAAATATACTAGGATCCATGTTCAAATTTTCAAAACATACAATATACTTAAGATTTTACATTTCATATTTCTTTACGAGGATACATATTTACTTAAAAATGAAATAAAACTTTAAAAAGACATTTACTACGGGATACGTCATGGATACGTCTGTACATATCCGTGACGTATCTTGATGTATCCGGTATGTATCAAGCATGTATTTGGTACGTATCCGTATCGTATCCGTATTCGAATACGTATCAAGGGGGATACGAGGGGTCTTGGGCGTATCCATGCTTCCTAGTTTCCATGGTGTAGAGGATGAAAAGACGTTTCCATTGATATAAATTTTATCAAATTTTATGCATCTCGAGCAAAAGATATGCCCATGCGGATCCGGGGGTCAGGAGGAACACGGGTTCCCTATACCTTATCACATCCGCATTTAAATTCATTTTCGCTTTGTATTTTCCATTGGCCTCACGGATATTTCGAGTATGCGGAGAACTCCGAGATCGCGGGAACTAGTTCCGTTTGTCCCTTATATCTCCGTCTTCTCCGCACTACGCTTGTTTGCACTTGAGTCGGATAATCGGGTCCCGAGTGGAACTTAGGCTGCTCCACAGGGACGTTAGTGCCCGCATCCCCGGTTCACCCGTATTAATCTTTTCCCGCAACACGCCTTGTGTTTCGACCGACCGGCCCGTGCAGGGAACTCCACCTCGGGAGGAACTTGTCCCTCGAGCCTTTGGTCTATTCGATGCCCAATTGATCCGCACAAGAGTGCCCCCTTTCGTCCTTTGCTTTGCGGATTTTTCTGCGGCATTGTGGGGAACTCACGATCCGACAAAACTTCTTCGTCATTCCACCCGCCGCCCGCATTTCCGCACAACACAACCTTTCTCTTTGTTCATCGTCTCGGCATTGGAGTGCGGGAAACCGATCCCCATGAGGAACTTGTTCCTCCCTCGCATTGTTCTTCCGCACCACTCGAACTCCGCAACACACATTCCCCCTAACTTAACTCCCCGCCACTTCCTTTGCATTGGGTGCGGGAAACCGATCCCCACGAGGAACTTGTTCCTCCTCGCATTGTTCTTCCGCACCACTCCAACTCCGCAACACACATTCCCTGCTAACTTAACTCCCGCCACTTCCTTTGCATTGCGGGTCGGCCCTTAATGTGGGAAACTAGTTCCCGAGCGAGAATTAGTTCCTCCCAGAACCTGTTCCTCTACACTTCGTTCTCTCCACATCTCCCTTCCCCTTGCATACTCTTCGCTTCCATTTAACTCCTTTTGTTCATCGAGCCAAATGCCTTGAAGGAGAACCAAGTGGCTCAAAGAAGTTCCATTTGTTCGTTTGGTTACCGCGATCACTCTCTCCTCCAGATAATTCTAACTCCTTTGTATCGCGAGATCAAATGAGGATGCGGAGAACCAAGGGCTCTTAGGAGCTGTACCTCCGGTTCCGTCGGGAGCTAACTTTTCCGCAATACACTATCCCGCCCCCTTTTCTTTGCTTTGCGGGATGACGGATCAAAGATGGGGAACTCGTGACTTCAAGGAACTTATTCTTCTTATTCCTTTTGAACCCATGATACATTGTAAATGACCATTTTTTCCATTTTTCCTTGATTTTTCTAACTTGTTTTGGATTCTTTGAGTTTGGAGAGAAGAGAAATGCATCGAAATAATTCTAAGTCCCCAAAGCAACTATAAGTGCCCATAACATGAAAAATACGAATTTCCAGATTTCTTCATTAAAGCTCCACCAACCCAAGTCCAATTTTTTACAAGTTGTCCAATTTTGCCCAGGGGAAAAATGGATAACAATTTGGTGACTCATGGGGTAATCTGCCTACTAGATTGAAAAGATCAATGGCCTTGAAGCATCCATTGGGAATGGAGTCGATGTGATAATCGAAAACTAATCCAAACTTGAAGAACACACCCTTGAATCCACTGAATAACTGCACTGAACCTTGAGTGACTTCTCATTTATAAAATTTTATGAATTAAGTTTTATGAGAGTGGAAAATTGTTTTGAATTTGAAACTTCATCTGCTTCCCTCTGCAAATGATCTGTTGAGACAAAGGATGAACATTCAAAGCTGTCCCAAATCTGATTTTGCCAAGTTTAAAGATGTTGAACTAATTCTTGGCAAAGGATGAAGCATTGTAGAGCACTAAATCAAATGTTGATTTGGCAATGAAGTGGATACACTTGGAATTGTCCCAAACACATTGCTTTCACCCAATGGACCTCATGCAAATGACAACAAAACACATAAAAACTATGTACAAAAGGGAAGATCATACATGTTCCAAGTGGAAACATGCAGAGTGTGCACAAGCACTTCTTTTGCTGAAAATAAACCTACTCTAACCAAAGGCAAATGAAACTCAAACAAATCCTGCAATAGGCAGGGAGAAGTAGTTGTCTTTCCTCACAAATTTAGACCATGTGACTGATTTAGCACTGAACATGGTCATATGTAAGAGTGAAAAATTGATTTGAAGCTGGTTTTTCACCCTATTCATCAAAGTATCAATCTGGAAATAGAACAAATACCTCTTTTAGTTGTTCTACATTTGGATTTGAGAGGTATTGTAGTTGATCCTTGGTACATTGTAGCTCTTCCTCATGCTCTAAACTGGGCATGACTGGTTGCAACTCCGACCATGGCTTTAGACTAGCCAAATATCCGATTGGGCAAGGTTTGATCCTTTGGATTTGCCCATTTTCTTGAAGTTCAACCCCATGAATGCATATATCCTCTGAGACTTTCTTTTCCATGAATAAAGTTGTTTGCCAGTTGATTTGAACCTTGTTCTGCTTCCATAAACAACTCAATTTCCACCTTGATGGCTTCATTTCCTGTTTCTCCATTCTCTGTCCCAATCTAATTTTCCGCCATTACAAGTGTAGCAAGTTCTAAACATGCTGAACAATGGGGATCATTGCATTCCATTAAAACATCTTCCCCACTTTTAATACATTCTTCCTCAAGGCCTTGGATATAACTAGTGGTTAAAAACACTTGCTCTTCCTCTCTACGTCTAATCTGATTGTCCTTCACATATGCCTACTCTGTTTTGATATTCACTCCTCTTTTTGCACCTGAGTTTTCACATTTTCATCATCCCAATCCGAATCATACCAATCATCCACTGATATACAATTTTCATCCTTGGTAGAATTGGTTAGAGAAATAACATAGAAAAGGGGTTGTTGATTTGTTGCATGCCTGGGCTAAGATGTTTAATGATCAAAAGACCTAATTTGACCAATTGGAGAAGCCAAATGATCCTCCAAAATATATTCCCTACTTTGTTGGCTGCTTTCTCCAAAACAAATACATGATTTCACCAAGCCTTGTTGTTTGGAGTGTTGCATGGACTGCTCCTCTCAAAAGCATAACGAGACCTCTGTTACCAACCTCATAGGATAACTCGGTCTAGTAAGGGTTGAGTAGAAACTAGGGACAACATTTGGAATACCAAAACTCTCGGAAACATTAGTGCAAGATTTAGTGAAGTTGGGTAGTGCCTTGGGTGGAGATGGGAGGGAATTTTGTAAAGTGAGAATCAAAGGAAGGACAAGGAAAGCAAAGGATCTTCCCCGATTTTGAAAGGGAATAATGAATTTTTCATTTTTTGCACAAGGGGAAGGAAGTATTTGAGATGGTGAGGGAAGAATTGCAGCAACCAAGGAGGAAAAAGAAAACCCATCTCGATTGCTGCAATTCTTCCCATATGGAACAATTTAGTTGTGTTAATTCAATCCCTAGGAGGCAGCGAGTCTTCCTCAAGCTTTTGCTTGTGATGCGATGGCAAAGCTTGAGGAAGACTCGCTGCCTCCTGAGATTGAATTAACACAACTAAATCAACATCAAAGGATCTCAAATAATACAAGAATGCCATACCTTGTGAGGGTTTGTATTCTTGAAGAATTTTGTGCCAAGTCCTTGTAAATTTGATGTTGAAATCCGACATAAATTCCATTGGAGCCCATTGTATTTTGCTGAGATGTTCCATGAGGCAAATGACATTTGTATCCTCCTTGAACCGGTTGTGTAGTTGTTCTCCCAGCTAATCCCATGTGGAAATGGATTGTGAAGCCAAACTGTTGTATCAATCTCTTGCTTTACCTCTAACCGATGAAACCTTGAAGTCTGAGGCAAATGTTCTCTTCTATAATATTGTGAATGGCATAATGGTTTGCTATACCTTGAATGTGATCAATAGGAGATTGATCTCCATTTCCATGAAAAATAGGTAGGTTTTTAAGGTTGATTTGGGAATAACATCCCACTACTGCAAATGGAGGGGGCTAAAACTCAAAAGTGAGAATGGAAGAGCTCTTTGGAGAGCCATGAACGAGTTGAAAACATTAAAATGAATGGAAAAGTGAAGGGAAAGGTCTACAATTGAGATAATGGGTTGCTTAGATCAGTGGAGTTGCAGGATGTGTTGAAAACAAACCTCCAAAGGCTGGATACCACCAGAACACATCAATCCTATTGGAATGAAGTTGTAAAGCTCTTGATCTTTGTCCCTTGAGCGTGCCAAAACTATTAGCACCAAAAACAACACCTCTAATTTGTCATTTATGGATGAATAAGCAATCGGTGTTTTTGGGTAACATGGGATTGTCTCTCAAGTTGTGGGACTTGCTTTACTTGAGACAAACCTCCGAGAGAGAGGTTGGCTTCCTCTTCCTAATCCTAATGCTAATCTACTCCTAATGAAGGAAATGCAACCATCTAACCCTATTCTAAACTGATCCAAAAAAGGTGTGGAAATATCCTGGAGGAGAAGGGGGAGAAAATGGAGTAGAAAACAAGGGAAAATTCCTCCAAAACTAAATCAAAATGAGAAATACATGGTGCATAAGAATGGAGAGGCAAGGAAATCAATAAAACAAATGCTAGGGTTGAGAGAAACACCACAAAACACAGATTTTATTGCATCTAAACGCCCGCATATCTGCACAACACAACCTTTCACTTTGTTCATCGGCTCGACATTAGGTGCAGGAGGAAAGAGGAACTTGGAGGAAAACTTAACTCCCCGTAGGTCAGTAGGACTTTTTAGAGAGCCAAGGGGACAAAAAGTCCCTCCTCTTTAATGGGAGAGGTTCCCAGACTACCCAGGCTTCATTCACCATATGTTCTCCATGAAACACAATATTGCGAACACTGCAAAATGAGAAATACATGGACAAGAAGATATTTGACACAAAAGTCCCTCCTCTTTAATGAAGAGTAATACAGAACATTGTTTATGAAACTTGCGAGTGTTTTCCTGATCATCGCAACATTGAAAGGGATAATGAGAGAATAACATTCTTTATAGATAGCGAATAATTCTTTGCGTATGCAATTTAAGACAAGATCATTTGGAGAGATTAAATTTAAAGACAAGTTCCTAAATAACCTTCTTCAATAAATCAAGGACAAATGTTCTTCTTGGTTATACAGATCAAATTGTGGCACCACAAAGACTAACGAGTTAAGAACAAAATGATCTTTATATTAAAGGAAAACATCCCTTTTGTATTGATTTCTTTAAGATCTATTTACACTTTCAGCATTCCAAGTTCTTCCTCCCTTGAAAATGGCGTGGAAAGGCCATTATATAGTTTACAAGTCGATTACTCTCCGTAACGTTTCTTTTAATTAAAAATAGTTAAGGATCCTTTCACTTTACATGTTGGGAAGAAGAAAAAGAAAGGAGAAGGAGACATCGGCTCGAGGGACCCATTATCTTGAGTCTTTCTAACGTCACCAGGGGCACGATCACCCACGAGGATGACAACTTTGTTCCTCCTTCGTCGCGTCCTTGTTCTTCATCGCACCACTTAAATTCATATTTTGAAAAACCGCAAAAACTAAGTATGAATTGCCTTAGGTTCACTTGGGACATGTGCGCGAATGCGAAACTTAAGGCTCCCCAAACGCTTCCTGAATTTGCATTGCAAAAATGTCGGCCCTTAATGGCATTCGGCGAAATTGGAATGCAGGTTGCATTTTTGAACTAGTTTTGTGCGAAACTAGTTCCTCTCGAACTCCTATTCCTCCGCACATTCGGGACAAAAGTTCCTGAGTCCAAATTCGTTTTGGGACACTCTTTGCATCTCCCTTCCCCGATGATACTCTTTGCTTCCATCCAAAATTCCTCGGAGTCTTGTGTCCGTTCGAGCGAGTTGTGGAACTCCTTTTGTTCATTGGGTCAAATGCGCTTTCGGAGAACTTCAAGTGGCTCCCAAAGAACTTGTTCCATTTGTTCGTTTGGGTCCCATAACTCAAAATGACTCTCTCCTCAGCAGGAATTTTGATACACTCCAACTCCTTTGTACCGCGGATCAAACGGGTTCCCAACGATAGTTCCTCTCGAGAATCTCCCTTCCCCGCAATACTCTTTGCTTCCATGTAACTCCTTTTGTTCATTGGGTCAAATGCCTTGCGGAGAACCAAGGGCTCAAAGAACTTGTTCCATTTGTTCGTTTGGGTCCCATGTACCTCTAGTTCCATCCAGGACCTTTGAATTTGCCAAACAATACACTATCCTCGCCCCCTTTTCTTTTTCTTTGCTTTGCGGACAGATTGGAGATGCGGGAACTCGTGATTTCAAGGAACTTGTTCCTCCTATTCCTTCTAAACCCACAATACACTATAAATGACCATTTTTTCCATTTTTCCTTGATTTTTCTAAGCTGTTTTGGATTCTTTAAGCTTGGAGAGAAGGAGAGAAATGCACCCAAATAATTCTAATTCCCCAAAGCAACTTTAAGTTCCCGGATCATGAAAATACAATTTCCAGATTCCTTCATTGAAGCTCCACCAATTGCCCAAGTCCAATTTTTTCCAAGTTGTCCAATTTTGCCCGGGGGAGGGAAATGGATAACAGATAGCCTAGAAGAAGAACCTTCCTTATGAATTTGATTTAAAATCATTCAATATGAAGTATAGATCAAAAAGGATGGACCACTTTTCATTAACATTTTTATAGTGCTTTGCTAATGCACTGAAGTTTACACAATGACTTATTTGGGTCCTTTTTCTTGGAAGGTCTCTGTTATAGTGTCCTGCTTGGCTTCGCTCCCAACTACTTTGTCTTCCATTTCTGCTTCTTTCGACATTGACCTTAATTGGTTTTCTTAATTGATAGATTTGATTAGTGAGATACATATTTTAGTACTTCCTGCATTTCTTTAATTTAGTCAGGTGGAAGTAGACCTGCTTTTGGATGTGTACTTTTTACATCTTTGCATCTCATCATGTCATACTTCAAGATTTGATTTTCAGATTGTAACTTGAATAATTTTATAAAAACAAAATATACAGCCATCAACAGCCCCATATAAGATGCATGCTTTCGAAACAGTAAAGTAAATTATATAACAGAAATTCTTATGTTTTTCCCATATAAATATTTTTGAAGATGACAATAAAATTACAGCCCGAACAACTGGAGAGACATGTATAGCTAGTAAGAAACTAGTTAATGAAGAAGCCCAAGATAACACGGAAATAAAGATGGCATTGGTTAGTATTCCTTGACCTCCTAGCTATACCAGTAATCCATGTAATAAAACATCTCTATGGCATGGCACATACTTGGTTATTTTTGGATTATGGGATTTATTTATACACTTCTCAGGATGTAGAACTAACCACCATATAATTTTATTTAACAATATTTCATGTTTGGGTTGCAGGTTTTCATTTTCAACAATTGTATTTGTTCAGAGTGAGTGACCTTCTCATGGGATTTTCTATCGCATTGAATCTTTTCTTTCATGTCTATCTTTTTAACTAGCAGGAACTTTAAATACTTTCAAGATGGCAACTAATTCCCAATTACCAATGTTTCAAATGTAATGTGTGCAGGAGAGAAGATTATGACATCTCTTGGTAAGTTAATTTTGATAATCTGGTTGTTTGTAGCGTTGATTTTAAATTCAAGCTATACAGCTAGCCTCACATCTATTCTCACTGTTCAGCAACTATCCCCAACAATACGAGATATAGAGACACTAAGAGAAAGCAACGCATCTATAGGCCATATGGACGGTTCATTTGTTAGAGATTATCTAATCCAAGAGCTCAAAATTGAAGAATAGAGATTGGTACCGCTCGTCCAGCCACAAGACTACGTTAATTCACTCAGGAATGGAACAATTGGAGCTATAGTTGATGAGACTCCATATATTCACATGCTTATGTCACAACATTGTGGTGAGTTTGCTACTGTGGGTCGGGCCTTCTACAGGGAGGATTTGGATTTGTAAGTACTCATTCCGAGGGATTCAATAATTTTATTTGTTTCGAGTTGAAATGAAATGATTTTAATTTCACCTGCGAGACTGAAATTTTTATGGGACCAAGAGTATTACAACTATTGCCCAGAAGATCAACCTAAGAATCAGCAGAGCGTTGTTTCATTATAAAGCAATTTTCTTACTGTGTTGATTTAGATCAGAAATTACCCGTGCTTTTAATCTCCTCTTTGAAAAACACTCTAAATCTTTGTATATTGTGGTGTAGGTATTTTACAAAGGGTTTCCAATGCTTCGGAAATGACCACTACGGTGCTGAATATTATTCAGAACAAAACAGAGCTAGAGATGATTCGCAAAAACTGGTTTGGCCCTCCTTCATCATCTACCTGCAGTGATGAGATTAGTATTTTTGATGCAGAGGGGCAAAATGGCAGTGAGCAATTGAGCCCAAGGAGCTTTTGGGGTTTGTTTATCATCTCATCAGCGGCATATTGTTTGCTAGTAATCGCCTATTTTGGACGTAAGTTTTATAAAAGCAGACTAATTAGCACAAGGGTCAGAATGTTCCCTCCACACCTCTGGAGGCCTCTTTAACTGCAATTGAATTAGGTCCTGTAAATTCAGATCTATCCTCTTCATCTCCTCAGCCTCTTACTAAAGATAATACAACTGACCATGGTGATCTAAATCTCCGTCCTATACAAAGAAGAAGAACAAGCTCAGCTTAATTTTATCAAGCTCTGGGTTGTAATATTACAAGTTAACAATGGTGCTTCTTTACACATTTCTGATTTTAAACTACACAAAATAAAACAATTCTCTCATATTAAGATATTCTATGTATTTGAGATGGATCGTCATCAATTTTGCATTCCTACTGGAAGTATGGGGTGATCTCATATGTTATAAGTATCCTGCAATGTCAAGGACCTTACAAAGAACTTTACTTTTATTTGAAAGGGATGAATTTCATGCATTTGGGTGAACTCCAAAAGCAATTAAACTTAAAACATTTGCGTGGGAAGGAGGCAGAGCAGGCCTCGAATTTGACAACCATCCCCGCTGTTGATTAGAAATTTTATGATGGTTAGATCTATGGATTTCCTTTCATTTGACAACCTAACCAAAACGTAAATTGATAGTGCACAATTTTCCCATATGGGTTTGATCGATTATTTAATTTATAGTATTATTTTATCCTTTTAAAATTACCAGCATCTTCGCACTTACAATGAAAAAGGTACCTTTGATGTATATCTATAGATTAACCTTCTCGTATACACAATGTAGCTACCAAGAGACAGATCGCAAGGCTCAAATTTTCAATTGATTTTTGAACATGCTTTCAAAGAGATTGAAAAAATCAATTGAAGGCTTTCACGAGAAATTGAATTATATTGGTAATTTTTGTGGACTTTTACTTGTGTGTTTAAATCATCTCAAGATGACCTCTTTGAGTAGTCATTATAAACAATTGTCAACAGGGGCTTCAAGTACTTCATGGATGAGAATGAGGATGATTGCAATATTGGTGATCAATGAGAAAACATTAGGATGATTCAAAATCTCATCTCCAAAAGGACAGTAGACAGATATTGCAGATGGCAGAGTAAATGTTAATACATAAAGTGTTGCCAACTGCATTTTCTTAATCAAATCAGTTCATCGAAATAAAATTGATCTCGTAGGACATAGAGCAAGGAATAATGCTAATATTTCGAAAATGATCAAGGTACCTCAATGGAACTCAAAGAGTTCATCAAGTTACAAGAAATGATGCATCAAAATGTATCTACCTGAAGCAAAAGAAACCAGAACAGTGATTGCATGACCGAAAATGTGTAAAGGATATGTGCGGTTCCTGTAAGGTAAAGCACTATTCTCACTGTTAAAGAGTGTTTCATACCAGATTCAACCTATGCAATTGGAAATTTATTGTATATCCTTACTCAGAAATTAGTTGGCAAATTTCATTTTTTCCTGGAGGTTTAAAGTTTAAACTGTATAAGCCTTTTAACATCTATAAAAGTCCATTAACAAGTGCTGCAATTGTCATGTACCATGCTGTGTATATTGTTATCCAAGTCCAATAAATGACCAATATTGGTAGTTGTAAAAATAAGGAATGAATACTGGTTCCACAGTAAGCTTCATAGATGTACGTCTAGGTTCTCTTTGTCCAGGTTATCATTTGTACAATAGATGTGCTGTAAAGAAAAAAAAGCCTCGATATCAGAATAACAAAAGCGAATACAAGAATAACAATTATGATATTCTAGATAGAAGTAAAAAAATGTATTTAATGCAGAAAATTTTGAAAAAATTACCAGAAACATGAAGAATAATTGGCAGGATATTTAACTGTTCCAATAAAATGTGGCAACATACAAGAGGCCAGTAAATTATTTAGTAATGTGTGAGAGACCTTTTTGTGGAAAAATATTTTTGTCAACTGTTGCAGTTGTGACAAACCTATTAGACATATATGCAAAAAGTAGCGGCATACAAGAGGCAGGTGAACTATTTGACAAAATCCATAATCCAGAATGCAATTATTGCAGCATATACAATGCATAGTAATTGTAAGGATGGCCTCATAATCTGAATTAGTGAAGCACTCTTTAACCAAATCTGAACTTGTAATCTTCAATTTTATTTTACTGTCATACGTCCATGTAGGTGTAGCAGATGACAATTATAAATGCTTCGGTTGCAAGATTGCTTATGACTACAATTATCATTATGTATGTATGGCTGACCTTCATTGTGCTGGCTATATGAGGAAGATCCAGAGCTTTCTCCGCTAAAAGCTAATAGAACCTGAAGTGATTGTGAGGATGTGTTATCTTGGTGATTGTTGATCACATGAGACATTGGAGCTGAAAATTTTTCCACTGAACAAATGGTTTTACTTCTTTAAGATGCAGGTCTAGAAACTTTATTCAGAAGTGGCATAAAAATGCGAGTTACATGGCTTTCTTAAAATACTGCTCTGGGAGCTGCCTCTCTCCTCCACTTACAAATTACAACAGAAACATGGAAATCAGTTGCTTGTGCTTCCCTGAAAAGATAGCACGGATATTTTTCCAAAGCATGGGAATGGTCTATATATACCATCAACTTGGTTTTTACTTCTATGAACAGTGAAAAATATAATCAGGAATATATTTGCAAAATATCAAAAGAAAATTGTCTCAAAGTTGTCAAGAAAACAACAGTGCTTCAAGAGAAGATGCATAAGTGTATCTAGCAGGCTGTAAAATTAACCTTGTAAAGAACCTAATGTAAAACATCACTAGTAGGAAGGTCAAACTGCATTATATAAAATTTGATCCCAGCACATGCTGCAGAAAATCCCAGCACATGCAGCAGAAAATCAATAAAAAAAGAGTATGAACCTAAGTGCACGCCTTTTTTTTTCTAGTGTTTTTCTTATTGAAAGCTAAAGTTAAAAAAATTATGTGATACAAATTTTTGAGTGCTTACAGGTAAAACCAAAAACAGAATTCATCAGCAACTTTTGAAATAAGAAAGCATAACATACAACTTTTTCTGATATGATGTCAAGCTCCCCAGATTTAAACCCAACTTGACAAATTCACTTGCTGCATAACCCTGTAAATAAGTCCAGTAAAGTTGTTAACCCCTTGATTATTCAACACATGCAGGGACATGAGGAACAAAACAATATTGTTACTGACATGCTGTCTAAGTCAACAATGCTATTTATCTAACTGGAATTGCATTACACATAAATGGAGCTATCAATAACAACTATGACACAAGTTAATACAGATTTAATGGAAAACTTTTAAATTTGGACACTTGATAATATTATTATAGTAGTTTTTGACTTAGGTAGGAAAAACTCGTTATTGAAAACATAGATTTCATACTCGAACCTAACTGCATCATATTCATAATTAATTATTCCTAATGCACTACAATTATAAATGTTTCAAACCAAAATTTTATGAAGCTCTGCATGTTAAACTTATATATACAAAACTTAGGCAAAGTTTGGCACCTATTTTATCCTGTTCTTCTCTCAAATACTATAGTGGCAGCAGCGAGCACAAACGCCAGAAGAATTCAACACAGCAGTTTTTCTTCATATATGAAAATGGGCTCAGCAACTCCAATGGCAAGAAAGGATTATCATGCAGGTATAACTTGTTTATTGAACTACGAAGAAACCCAGAGGACATAGCTACCTTCTTTGTTGTAAGATAATTGTATGTTCTTAGAGAGATATTCGGATACTACTTCTAAATTACACCGATATCCATCTTCAAGTAAGTGGCAGTTTCAACTCTATGTGCATCTATTTTCTGCTATCCATGTGTGTAAACTAAAATATGTGCCTGCATATTCATACTCATGTACATCCTTTCAGCTAGGTGTAAATCCAGCCTCCACAACCTTTGGTAGTTGTAAAGCCAGACGTCACAAGGTGTAAATTTCGTGCCAAAATGGGATGTTTGGAACAGCCTATGGGCATCCATCAAAACCATAATGGAGACGGGATTTTCGTCATATGTTGTATTTGCAAGTGTCCTAGCGAACATGTATGTAACATTTGGAAGTATACACATGACACGTGAATTATTTGATGAAATGTCTCAGAGGGATATGGTTTCAAGTGATGCAATGATTGCAGGATATGCACAAAAGGTTTGTTGAAAAGGCCTTGAAAATGTAAAGCCAGACCTGAACCGTTTCCAGCATCTGTGCCAAAATGAGAGCTTTCGAACAGGGCATGGTAATCTATGAAAGCGTAATCCAAACGAGTGTTTGTCGAACGTTGTAGTTGGAAGTCACACTGCACGTGAACCGTTTGAGAAAATGCTTCCAAAGAAAATATGATCTCATGGACTGCACTGATTGTAGGATATGCACACAGTTAGAATAGCAGCCCGTAAGAATATTCTGATGCGAACTTCGAGCAGCCCCTATGCTGCTGATGCGCCTCCATGGTTGTGCGGCGGCCATTCCTCACAACCTTGGACAGTAAAGAGCATTTTGTGGGCAGGGCGTTTGGTTGCTGCGGCTGAATCACCCCATTCCTTGTTTATTTACTTCAGGTTTCCTGTGTCAATATTAGCTGATTAGCTTAACCTGATGGGCTACAGGGGTAATGTTAGGGAAATTCCGTGGAGTCTGGAGGGGTTTCCGTTCCCATATGTATGGAGTGATAAATTCATGGTAATTTTTGAACTCCCATTGGAATAAGATGAATCTTGCAATCTAAAATAAAAGCCCCATTTATTGCTCTCTAAATTATATTATATTAAATGCAACACAATACAAGATTTTTTCAACAAAAAAGCATGCAGTATGAGAGTACGCCCCAAAACCAAAAAACAAAAACAAATTAGGTCGAGCCTAGGACAATATCAGAACACTAGGCAGCGCCTAAGAGATCATTAAAAAATAAGAGTCGAGTTGAAGTCAAGTCGTCGCAACAAACATACCAGCAGAGAGGAGGGTCATGGTCATTGGACCATCTGGACAAGGGAGGTCCTTGCCCGCATCCGGAATGTCCCAGCTCGAGCCAGAAGAGGCCTCCTCTTCAATATCAGTCACCAACCATGTGGGAGAAATGGCGAGTGGAATCCGGGAACTTAGTCAAGGTAGCGGGGCGGAAATGGCGGTCCCACCCATCCTGTGTGTGTGGCTTACGAGCCACCGGTGATCCCCAACTAAGGCCGACGAATTGGGGGAGCCACATCCCTAATGACGAGTAGGTAGAGAGACACTCCTTCGCGGTTGATTACACATGGAGCGATGCACACGGCCGAAAGAACGCGTTCTTGTGAGCGGCTCCAGCGACCACCGCGAGGACGGCCGCCATGGGGTGGAGATCGCCAAGGAGGTGAAGGTGGCTCATGAGCAACACTACACGAGGCATCCCCCAATGGCGCAGCAGACAGTCTGCAGATGCTCCACCTCCAGGCCACTTTGTTGGCATGTACTTGATCTGCGAGCACATTGGAGATAACCATCGATTTGTTATAAACCGAGAATTGTTGATCAACTTCAAAATTAGGAAAGAAAAAAGCATTTCGTTCTTTCCATAACCAAAATAAAATTTCCCCTCCGAAAACATGCCAAATCTGGGAGAACATGAGCGGAAATTTGGGGCTATCTCCTAGGAGAATGTGGTCTCATGTGAAGCATCCCGACCTAAGAAGTTTGAAAAAGGAATGAATCTAATTCCAAGCCTCTTTGGGCCTTGAGACAAAACCAGAACAAGTGCATTATGGTTTCCAAATGGCCACAAAGGGACATTTGGGAGCTGAATACCAATTTGAACTAGACGGGATCCTATAGGAAGGCGTTGATGTAAAATGCACCACGAGAAAATGAGCAATTTTTGGCTCAACGTAGGTAGACCACACGGTGTCAAATTTCTTTCTCCAACGGAGGGAGAAGAATGCAATCCCCACAGTATTGAGTTTCTCCACCATAGGCAAGTGTGGGGAAGGCCAACAATAGCCTTTCTTGGCAAATAATTCCGGAATGGGGTATCAACGAACCATTTCAGAGTTCTTGGTGGATGAGCAATTGAGCCCAAGGAGCTTTTGGGGTTTGTTTATCATCTCATCAGCGGCATATTGTTTGCTAGTAATCGCCTATTTTGGACGTAAATTTTATAAAAGCGAGACTAATTAGCACAAGGGTCGAGAATGTTCCCTCCACACCTCTGGAGGCCTCTTTAACCGCAATTGAATTAGGTCCTGTAAATTTAGATCTATCCTCTTCATCTCCTCAGCCTCTTACTAATGATAATACAACTGACCATGGTGATCTAAATCTCCGTCCTATACAAAGAAGAAGAACAAGCTCAGCTTAATTTTATCAAGCTCTGGGTTGTAATATTACAAGTTAACAATGGTGCTTCTTTACACATTTCTGATTTTAAACTACACAAAATAAAACAATTCTCTCATATTAAGATATTCTATGTATTTGAGATGGATCGCATCAATTTTGCATTCCTACTGGAAGTATGGGGTGATCTCATATGTTATAAGTATCCTGCAACGTCAAGGACCTTACATAGAACTTTACTTTTATTTGAAAGGGATGAATTTCATGCATTTGGGTGAACTCCAAAAGCAATTAAACTTACAACATTTGCGTGGGAAGGAGGCAGAGCAGGCCTCGAATTTGACAACCATCCCCCGCTGTTGATTAGAAATTTTATGATGGTTAGATCTATGGATTTCCTTTCATTTGACAACCTAACCAAAACGTAAATTGATAGTGCACAACTTTCCCATATGGGTTTGATCGATTATTTAATTTATAGTATTATTTTATCCTTTTAAAATTACCAGCATCTTCACACTTACAATGAAAAAGGTACCTTTGATGTATATCTATAGATTAACCTTCTCGTATACACAATGTAGCTACCAAGAGACAGATCGCAAGGCTCAAATTTTCAATTGATTTTTGAACATCCTTTCAAAGAGATTGAAAAAATCAATTGAAGGCTTTCACGAGAAATTGAATTATATTGGTAATTTTTGTGGACTTTTACTTGTGTGTTTAAATCATCTCAAGATGACCTCTCTGAGTAGTCATTATAAACAATTGTCAACAGGGGCTTCAAGTACTTCATGGATAAGAATGAGGATGATTGCAATATTGGTGATCAATGAGAAAACATTAGGATGATTCAAAATCTCATCTCCAAAAGGACAGTAGACAGATATTGCAGATGGCAGAGTAAATGTTAATACATAAAGTGTTGCCAACAGCATTTTCTTAATCAAATCAGTTCATCGAAATAAAATTGATCTGGTAGGACATAGAACAAGGAATAATGCTAATATTTCGAAACGATCAAGGTACCTCAATGGAACTCAAAGAGTTCATCAAGTTACAAGAAATGATGCATCAAAATGTATCTACCTGAAGCAAAAGAAACCAGAACAGTGATTGCATAACCCGAAATGTGTAAAGGATATGTGCGGTTCCTGTAAGGTAAAGCACTATTCTCACTGTTAAAGAGTGTTTCATACCAGATTCAACCTATGCAATTGGAAATTTATTGTATATCCTTACTCAGAAATTAGTTGGCAAATTTCATTGTTTCCTGGAGGTTTAAAGTTTAAACTGTATAAGCCTTTTAACATCTATAAAAGTCCATTAACAAGTGCTGCAATTGTCATGTACCATGCTGTGTATATTGTTATCCAAGTCCAATAAATGACCAATATTGGTAGTTGTAAAAATAAGGAATGAATCCTGGTTCCACGGTAAGCTTCATAGATGTACGTCTAGGTTCTCTTTGTCCAGGTTATCATTTGTACAATAGATGTGCTGTAAAGAAAAAAAAGCCTCGATATCAGAATAACAAAAGCGAATACAAGAATAACAATTATGATATTCTAGATAGAAGTAAAAAAATGTATTTAATGCAGAAAATTTTGAAAAATTACCAGAAACATGAAGAATAATTGGCAGGATATTTAACTGTTCCAATAAAATGTGGCAACATACAAGAGGCCAGTAAATTATTTAGTAATGTGTGAGAGACCTTTTGTGGAAAAATATTTTTGTCAACTGTTGCAGTTGTGACAAACCTATTAGACATATATGCAAAAAGTAGCGGCATACAAGAGGCAGGTGAACTATTTGACAAAATCCATAATCCAGAATGCAATTATTGCAGCATATACAATGCATAGTAATTGTAAGGATGGCCTCATAATCTGAATTAGTGAAGCACTCTTTAACCAAATCTGAACTTGTAATCTTCAATTTTATTTTACTGTCATACGTCCATGTAGGTGTAGCAGATGACAATTATAAATGCTTCGGTTGCAAGATTGCTTATGACTACAATTATCATTATGTATGTATGGCTGACCTTCATTGTGCTGGCTATATGAGGAAGGTCCAGAGCTTTCTCCGCTAAAAGCTAATAGAACCTGAAGTGATTGTGAGGATGTGTTATCTTGGTGATTGTTGATCACATGAGACATTGGAGCTGAAAATTTTTCCACTGAACAGATGGTTTTACTTCTTTAAGAGGCAGGTCTAGAAACTTTATTCAGAAGTGGCATAAAAATGCGAGTTACATGGCTTTCTTAAAACACTGCTCTGGGAGCTGCCTCTCTCCTCCACTTACAAATTACAACAGAAACATGGAAATCAGTTGCTTGTGCTTCCCTGATAAGATAGCACGGATATTTTTCCAAAGCATGGGAATGGTCTATATATACCATCAACTTGGTTTTTACTTCTATGAACAGTGAAAAATATAATCAGGAATATATTTGCAAAATATCAAAAGAAAATTGTCTCAAAGTTGTCAAGAAAACAACAGTGCTTCAAGCGAAGATGCATAAGTGTATCTAGCAGGCTGTAAAATTAATCTTGTAAAGAACCTAATGTAAAACATCACTAGTAGGAAGGTCAAACTGCATTATATAAAATTTGATCCCAGCACATGCAGCAGAAAATTAATAAAAAAGAGTATGAACCTAAGCGCACGCCTCTTTTTTCTAGTGTTTTTCTTATTGAAAGCTAAAGTTAAAAACTTTTTATGTGATACAAGTTTTTGAGTGCTTACAGGCAAAACAAAAATCAGAATTCATCAGCAACTTTTGAAATAATAAAGCATAACATACAACTTTTTCTGATATGACGTCAAGCTCCCCAGATTTAAACTCAACTTGACAAATTCGCTTGCTGCATAAACCTGTAAATCAGTCCAGTAAAGTTGTTAACCCCTTGATTATTCAGCACATGCATGGACATTTGGAACAAAACAATATTGTTACTGACTTGCCCTCTAAGTCAACAATGTTATTTATCTAACTGGAATTGCATTACACATAAATGGAGCTATCAATAACAACTATGACACAAGTTAATACAGATTTAATGGAAAACTTTTAAATTTGGACACTTGATAATATTATTATAGTAGCTTTTTTCCTTAGGTAGGAAAAACTCGTTATTGAAAACATAGATTTAATACTCGAACCTAACTGCATCATATTCGTAATTAATTATTCCTAATGCACTACAATTATAAATGTTTCAAACCAAAATTTTATGAAGCTCTGCATGTTAAACTTATATATACAAAACTTAGGCAAAGTTTGGCACCTATTTTATCCTGTTCTTCTCTCAAACACTATACTGGCAGCAGCGAGCACAAACGCCAGAAGAATTCAACACAGCAGTTTTTCTTCATATATGAAAATGGGATGTTTGGAACAGCCTATGGGCATCCATCAAAACCATAATGGAGACGGGATTTTTTCGTCATATGTTGTATTTGCAAGTGTCCTGGCGAACATGGATGTAAAATTTGTAAGTATACACATGACACGTCAATTATTTGACGAAATGTCTCAGAGGGATATGGTTTCATGTGATGCAATGATTGCAGGATATACACAAAAGGTTTGTTGAAAAGGCCTTGAAAATGTAAAGCCAAACCTGAACCGTTTCCAGCACCTGTGCCAAAATGAGAGCTTTCGAACAGGGCATGTGTATCCATGAAAGCGTAATCCAAACGAGTGTTTGTCGAATGTTGTAGTTGGAAGTCACACTGCACGTGAACCGTTTGAGAAAATGCTTACAAAGAAAATATGATCTCATGGACTGCACTGATTGTAGGATATGCACACAGTTAGAACAGCAGCCCGTAAGAATATGCTGATGCGATCTTCGAGCAGCCCGTATGCTGCTGATGCGCCTCCATGGTTGTGCGGCGGCCATTCCTCACAACCTTGGACAGTAAAGAGCATGTTGTGGGCAGGGCGTTTGGTTGCTGCGGCTGAATCACCCCATTCCTTGTTTATTTACTCCAGGTTTCCTGTGTCAATGTCAATATTAGCTGATGGGCGACAGGGGGTAATGTTAGGGGAATTCCGTGGAGCCTGCAGGGGTTTCCGTTCCCATATGTATGGAGTGATAAATCCATGGTAATTTTTGAACTCCCATTGGAATAAAATGAATCTTGCAATCTAAAATAAAAGCCCCATTTATTGCTCTCTAAATTACATTATATTAAATGCAACACAATACAAGATTTTTCAACAAAAAAGCGTGCAAAGTATGAGAGTACGCCCCAAAACCAAAAACAAAAACAAATTAGGTCAAGCCTAGGACAATATCGGAACACTAGGCGGCGCTGGGAGATCATTAAAAATAAGAGTGAGTTGAAGTCAAGTCGTCACAACAAACATACAGAAAGGGAGGGTCATGGTCATTGGACCATCCCGGACAAGAGAGGTCCTTGCCCACATCCGGAATGTCCTGGCTCGAGCGGAAGAGGCCTCCTCTTCAATATCAGTCACCAACCATGTGGGAGAAATGGCCAGTGGAATCAGGGGAACTTTCAAAGGTGGCGGGGCGGAGATGGCGGGTCCCACCCATCCTACGTGTGTGGCTTACAAGCCACCGGTGAGCCCCAACCAAGGCGACGAATTTGGGGGAGCCTCATCCTTGATGATGAGTAGGTAGAGAGACACTCCTTCGTGGTTGATTACACATGGAACGATGCACACAGTTGAAAGAACGTTGCTTTGTGAGCGCTCCCACAACCACCGCGAGGACGGCTGCCATGGGGTGGAGATCGCGAGGAGGTGAAGGTGGCTAATGTGCAACACTACACAAGGCATCCCCCAATGGCGCGGAAAGTCTGCAGCAGATGCTCCACCTCCAAGGCCACTTTGTTGGCTCCGCACTTGATCTGAGGCTAAGCACATTGGAGATAACCATCGATTTGTTATAAACCGAGAACTGTTGAGCAATTTCAAAATTAGGAAAGAAAAAGCATTTCGTTCTTTCCATAACCAAAATAAAATTTCCCCTCTGAAAAAATGCCAAATATGGGAGAACATGAGCGAAAATTGGGGCTATCTCCTAGGAGAATGTGGTGCCATGTGAAGCATCCCAGCCTAAGAGGTTTGAAAAAGGAATGAATCTAATTCCAAGCCTCTGGGCCTTGGGACAAAACTAGAACAAGTGCATTATTGTTTCCAAATGGCCACAAAAGGGACATTTGGGACCCTTAATACCAATTTGAACTAGATGGGATCTTATAGGAAGACGTTGATGTAAAATGCACCACGAGAAATGAGCAATTTTTGGCTCAACGTAGGCGAGACCAAACAGTGTCAAATCTCTTTCTCCAACAGGAGGGAGAAGAATGTAATCCCCACCGGATTGAGTTTCTCCACCATAGGTAAGTGTGGGGAAAGCCAATAATAACCTTTACCTAAATAATTCCGGAATGGGGTATCAACAAACCATTTCCAGCTTCTTCCACCAAGAAGCGAGAGGAACAAGCAGATTTTATGCATCATATGGTCGAGGATTGAATTGATGACAATAGAAATGCTAACACAATCTTGATTGTTGAGACGAAATTGAGCTTTGAGCTCATTCCAAAATACCGAGTTGAGTGTTTTTCTAAAACAAATCTTGAATGGATTGAATTATGTGCTTAAAGAGCTTGAGTCGCGAGAACTCCATGGACTTTTGCAAGACACCAATCCACGAACTTGATTGACACGTGACCACCGTAAGGATTATTGATTGATGGAGAGGCCATTGTAGAAGTTGTTTCCTTTCCATTGCAGCCATGGTTTGATACGTTCCCATGCTTTATAGATGCTTTTAAGCACAAATGTGCCAACCACTCATAGGAATAGGCGCAATGAGAAGATTGGAAAAACCCAGGCCTTTCAAGCGAGAATCGACCATAGGGTGAACCCTCCTCGATGCCATGACACGAAGTACTTTCCACTCTTCATGCCCTTCAATGCATCGAATTATCCATTTTACGTAGCGCTTTTGCCCTTGTTGCGGTATGTCAATAAGACCCATTCCCCATAGTCACGAGTGATCCAGAGGATCCTCACAAAGAAACACCGATCTAAGATCTTCTCAGAATAAGTTGCAGTCATTTTTAAAGCGTGGAGAAAAATTATACGATTCCGTCGATATCTTGTTTGCAGGAAACAGAGCTTGTTTGCAAAAGTTATAGCCTTATTGAAATTTTCGGCAACTGGCAAAATTTGGAGTTTTGTGCAGGTTGGACATGTGCACGCTTGCCAAGTGTTTCAATCATATTGCGACACGTGGACAATTTGTGTGACGACTAAAAGTGGTTTTTGGAACACCGGTCTTGGACACTCGTTCGTGGACAAATGGACCCCACTATTTACTGGTTGGGGGCCCTCAGCCAGGTTCGACACACTTGATTATGGAGGGGTGTCTTGGCCTCCTTCTCATATTATCATTATACCAACTTGTGTATATATATGCCTCTGATTACATTTTTGCTATGCATGTGGGACTAATTAATAAGTGCATAAAACCTCCACAATCATTATTAAATAAGGTGCCTAAAACTATGTCAATGCATATCCATGCGCAACACTTATCCATCCACCAAGGCGCCCACATCCCAAGTGGCTAAGGTGGCTCTAAAGCCAATACAAAAGTGCCCCCTTTGCATTATTAAATGCCTTCCTTCATTCACGCACCCACAATGTGGGATAAACCTCTTGAAATCCGCATAAGGAGAAGGAAGTGGAGATATGGGGGGGATTTGAACCGTGGTCTCCATGGTAAAAGATAAGAGCTTTGACCGCCGCGCCACTTCTTGGGAAACATTATATAAGGAGTGTTATTGTATTTGAAGTGATATTCGGGTCTGTGCAAAAATATTGAAATGCTCATAACTTGAGCTAGGAGTGGAATTTTGAGGAGAAGTAAAAAGCAACCCTTGTTATTTTTGACAGAGGAAGACTGTGAGAAGTCAAAATTTTGTAGAATTCTTTGTAAAGAATTATTTTCAAGATTTTAATAGATCGGTCCCATTCAACCGGACCCGAGATGTAGGCCTCAAGCGCCGAACTCCGTTATCAATTCTTGTGTCAAATTGTTGGTGAATTCTCTTCATTTCTTTAAATATTTGCACAATACTTGCAGTTTTAATTCTTTTATTAAAAATACAAAAGGATATAATGCTCAATTTTTACATCGAAAATCAATACAAAGCAAAGAAATGTGTGTGCACAATTGCTAGTTAAATTTGATTTTCAGATCATTGGTATCAGAGCTGGTTTTGACTGATTTTTGGTTCAGATTAACGTGTTTTGGATTGTAAGTTGTGTGTTGGATGTTAACAAGGTCTCGATCTAAGAAGGGTGAAGGAGAGTTAGTTGAAGGAGATCCCAAAATTGGTACCAGATGATCTCGAAGTCCTACAATGGCGGATCGAGAGGAAGAAAACTTTCATCAATCATTCCTACAGATGAAGGAAATGGTGGAAGAAATGTACCAAGATAGACAAAGGGAAAAGGGAACTAGAGAAGGTAAGAAAGAAGAAAGCTCTAGTTCTGATATTCCAAAAAGAGACTCTTTAAAATCTGATTTTCCTTCATTAAAGTTAGATATCAAGTTTGAATTGCCTATGTATACTGGAGAGCTAAATGCAAAGAAGTTGATAACTGAGGTCAAGCAGATAGAAGTATATTGCAGGGTTCAGAGAATTGTTGATGATGAAGCAAAGATTCATTTGGCAACTCTTCGATGGGTGGCACAACACTCATTTGGTGGGAGAGTAAGCTTCAGGAAGTGGAAGAAACCAAAGGTAAAGAAATCACTTCTTGGTCTGAATTTGTTTCCAATCTTAGACAACAGTTTTATTCTCTTGGTTATAAGCAACAAGCTATGATGGATTGGAAAACATTAAGACAAACTAAGGGACATAGTGTTCAAGAATACACACAAGAATTTAGGAAAAGGGCTCTAATTCGGGAATTTCTCTAAACACAAAAGAAACACTGCTCAAATATATTGGTGGATTGCATAGTTATCTAAGGCATATGATACTTGTTTTAGGTCCTACTAATCTTGATGCAGTATGTGTTCAAGCAACCCATTTGGAAGCACGACGGAAAATGACAAAGGAGTCCTCTTTCTCTTCTTTTAATCAAAAGATCAAGCAATCTGAAGGAAAAGGTTCGAAAGAACAAGGAAAGGGTAAGTGCACCGAGTTGGGGGACAATTAAGTGGACATCAAATCCTGAATTTTACATTAAAAACAGCAAAACATCAAATTTAGTCTTCCATGGACTTGAACCATGCCGAAAAGTAAAAATATGTCATAAAAATGGTACCATTACGTAGGGAGACTTTGTTAGCTTTGTAGAAATATTGATTTTAAAGTGAATAGAATAAGATAAATATCATTTTATAATTTTTTACTAATAGTAGGTCTTTAAGACACTTTTTCCAGTGAATGTTTATGTCTACGTTTAAGACTGCATATTTTGTTTCACTTATCAAAATGTGATAAAACTTATACCATCCCAACCATGGTGAAATTATATACATGTTCAAAAAAAAAAAAACTTATACCATCCCAACCATGGTGAAATTATATACATGTTCAAAAAAAAATTATTTGATTTCAATATTTTTTGATGAAGTTATGGCGGGCAAACGGAAAGTGCTCTGTTTTCTTTATGTTTTCATACCACTTTCATGGAAAAAATAATAAAAATAAAATATTGCTCAAAAAAATACAAAATAAAATTCATCCCAAGATAGATAGTGGCATATAACTTCTCACCAAAGGAGAAAAATATATATCAATTTTTGGTCATCCAAATCATGGGCAAACGGACTATAATCTTATAGGCGTTTTTAAAAATAAATACCAAGTCATTGAATTTTGAGAGTTTAATATAGATAATCTTGTCCATTTTTTTAAAAAAATAGTATTTTAGAAACTAGATTCTGGATGCTACGATTCATATTAATATATTTTTTTCTAATTTTGAGCGTATGTATTGCTAATAATCCCTACAAGTTGATATTATGTTGTTATTTGCAATATGACGTCCACTTATGACCCCTTTTTGTCCCCCTAACTCTGCGCACTTACCCGAAAAGGAAAGGGTAAGCATAAAACAAACTCTTTGTTAAGAAGGAAGATGAAAAACCATTTTGTAATCATTGTAAAAAACCATGACGAGTCCAATGTTGGAAATTACATCCCGAAAAGAAGCCTAAATGAATGGTTAAGAAAGGAAAAGAAAAGAAAACAAACATTGTAGTGCATGATCTTGGTTCTGATTCAGGTGATGAAACCAAAATCACAACTATGAGTTTTCAAGGTAAATCAACTCTTTCAATTTCCAACAATAGCACTACAAATGTTGCATCTTCTTCTAGTAAACAAACTATACCTGATGATAAGAAAAGGAATGAGCTTTTCCACATTAGAGTAATTTCAAAGCATACGAAAATTGATACTCTTTTTTATAGTGGATCTCAAGCTAATCTAATTTCTGAGGAGGTTGTTAAGAAATTAGGACTCAAAACTAAACCACATCCTAAGCCTTATCCTTTGGGTTGGGTTTGTGATGATGCAAAACTACAGGTAACTAAAACTTGTACTTTCAGATTTGCCATTACAGACAAGTTTATAGATGAGGTTGAATTGGATGTAGTTCCTTTGGATATTTGTGGGGTGGTTTTGGGAAGTCCTTATTTGTATGATCGTAAAGCAATCTTCTATAGGGAAGAAAATAAATATTTTCTTGTAAAGGATGGAATTGAGTTTATTGTTAGAGCTCACCGTGAAAAGAATAATCTATCCTTGGTAACTGTAGGTCAAATGAAAAGGCTTGTAAACTCAAGCAAAAGTTTTGTGCTCATGGTAGTCAAAGCCAAAGAGAAAGAACATGAGATGGCTTTTGAGGCTTGTGATCTGAAACATAAGGATGAATTGGTAAAAATTGTTTCTCATTTTGATGATGTTTTTCAGGATCCACAAGGTCTACCTCCCAAAAGAGGGGTTCAACATGAGATACAGTTGCTTCAGGATGCACCTCTTCCCAATATCGGAATGTACAGGTTGTCAGTAGTAGAGAATGAGGAAATCAAGAGACAGGTAATGGAACTTTTGGCTCAAGGTATAATTCGTCCAAGTACATCCCCATGTGGTTCACCAATTATATTGGTTCCTAAGAAGGATGGCACTTGGACGAATGTGTGTTGATTTCCGTGCTTTAAACAAGATTACTATAAAGAATCGTTACCCTCTTCCTAGAATAGATGATTTACTAGATCAATTAAAGAATGCAATTTATTTCACTAAGTTAGACTTAAGAAGTGGTTATCACCAAGTAAGAATTGCAGAAGGTGATGTTTGGAAAACTACTTTTAAAACGAAACATGGATTGTTTGAATGGTTAGTGATGCCTTTTGGTTTGTGCAATGCACTAGCAACATTCATGAGAGTTATGAATGAAATCTTTAGACCATTCATTGATAATTTTGTTATTGTCTACTTAGATGATATTCTTATTTTCAGTAAGTCATGGGATGAACATGTTAAACACATCCAGAAAGTCTTAGATGCACTAAGGAAAGAGAAATTGTATTTGAAGATGTCAAAATGTGAATTTGGAAAAACATCTTTAATTTACTTGGGTTATATTATAGGAAATGGAGAATTGAGAATTGATCCTGCAAAAATAGAGGTTATTGTGAAATGGCCTAGACCCACTAATGTGATGGAAGTTAGGAGTTTTCTAGGTGTAGTTCAGTATTGGAGAAAATTTATTGCTAACTTCTCATATATTGCATCTCCTTTGCATGCTTTGACAAGTATTAAACAAGTCTTTCAGTGGGGAGGAAAACAATAGAAAGCCTTTGATACACTGAAAGAGAAGATAAGTACCGCTCCGATCTTGGCACTTCCAGATTTACAACATTCATTTGAAATTGAGACAGATGCTAGTGACTATGCAATGGGGGCAGTTTTGATGCAGAACAAACGACCAATGTGTTACCATTCAGAAACCTTTACAAGTGCGGTAAGAAACTATCCAACTTATGATAAAGAGTTGTATGCTTTGGTTCAAAGTGTTAAAAAGTGGAAGCATTATTTAATGGGAAAAGAAACAATTATACATACTGACCATCAACCGCTTCAATACTTACAAACAAAAACCAAATTGTAGCAGTCTAGACATTTCAGGTGGATGGGATTTTTGCAACAATTTCATCTTGTAATCAGGTATAAAAAAGGTATTCAAAACAAGGTTGCCGACATGTTATCTAGACCACCAGTGGTAGTAGCATCTATTCTTTTGCAACATAGTTCTTTGGCTCATGTTAGTTATAAGGAACAATATGTAAATGATGTTGACTTTAGAGAAGTGTATGAGGATCTAGTAAGTGGGAATCAAGTAGGAGAAAAAGATTATCATTTGCATGAAAGGATTGTTATATCATTTTGAAAACTTTGTATCCCAGAAAATGAGCGTGTGCATATGATTAGGGAAGCACATACTTCTCTTATTTTAGGGCATTTTGGTATTAGTAAGACAGTTGCACATTTACAAAAATATTGTTATTGGCCTAGAATGCATGAACATGTAAACAGTATATTAAGGGATGTGTTCTTTGTGCCACAAGCAAGCCAAGTAACAGGAAATTAGGACTTTACACTCCTCTTCCTGTTCCAACAAGGCCTTGGGAAAGTGTTTCCATGGACTTTGTAGGAGGCTTGCCCATGACACGGAAGAAACATGATTACTTATATGTGGTAGTGATGATTTAGCAAAATGTGTGTCTTGGTTCCATGTACTAAACAAATAATTGGTGAAGGAACTACACATTTGTTTTTTCAGTTTGTTTGGGTTCATTTTGGTTTACCTACTTCAATTATATCTGATCGGGATTCTAGATTTCTTGGGGAATTTCGGTCAACATTGTGGGGTTAATGGACACAAAATTGAAAAAGAGCACTGCTTTTCATCCACAGATTGATGGTCAAACAGAGGTTGTAAACCGCACAGTGGTACAATTACTTAGGGGCTATAGTAGCAAACATCCTAAATTGTGGGATGAACATCTTTATTATGTGCAACATGCTTATAATCATGCCTTACATTCTTCTACTTTGAAGTCTCCATTTGAGACTTTTTATGGATATCTGCCTAATTCTCCATTAGATATATATTATGGACATGAAACTGTTGTTAATGGTTTAAGTGATTCTGACAAGGCTAAAAGATTTGTGCAGAGAATACAATAGGTTCATCAGTATGTCCGTGAACAATTGGAGAAAATTCAGGCTAAGTACAAAGTTAGGCATGATAAACATAGAACTGATCACAAGTTCAAAGTTGGTGATTCAGTTTGGCTTCACATCAGCAAGGAAAGACTGACAGGTGAAGGTAAAAAATTGAAACCTATACGGTATGGTCCATTCCAAATATTGGAAAAAATTGGTAATAATGCTTTCCGATTAGATTTACCTCCATATATGCAAATATACTCAGTTGTAAATGTTGAGAATTTAAGATTGTATGAACCACCTATGATTGTTGATCATGATGATGCTAACATAATGCCTTCCATTGATGATTTTGCTCCTGAGTATCTTGATGAGTTGCAGGAAGACATCATTTTGGACAGAAAGTAAGAACTTCGCGAAGGGGTGATATTGAGTATCTTCGTGTTGGGTTCAAAGGCATGCATCCGAACAAGGCTAAATGGATGGAAACCGGAAAGGTGAGGGAGAAATACCCTCACCTATTCACCAATTAAGTTGACTTTTGGGGTCCAAAAGTTTCTCAGTGGGGAGGAATGATCCAGAGGATCCTCACAGAGAAACACTGATCTAAGATCTTCTCAGAATAAGTTGCAGTCATTTTTAAAGCGTGGAGAAAAATTATACGATTTCGTCGATATCTTGTTTGCAGGAAATGGAGCTCGTTTGCAAAAGTTATAGCCCACTGAAATTTTCGGGCAACTAGAAAAATTTGGAGTTTTGTGCAGGTTGGATGTGTGCACGCTTGCCAAGTGTTTCAATCATATTGCGACATGTGGACAATTTGTGTGACGGACTAAAAGTGGTTTTTGGAACACCGGTCTTGGACACTCGTTCGTGGACAAATGGACCCCGCTATTTACTGGTTGGGGGCCCTCAGCCAGGTTCGACACACTTGATTATGGAGGGGTGTCTTGGCCTCCTTCTCATATTATCATTATACCAACTTGTGTATATATATGCCTCTAGATTGCATTTTTGCTATGCATGTGGGACTAATTGATAAGTGCATATTAAACCAAAGACCAATTCCATATTCCACACATTTTGAACCATGGTCTCCATGGTAAAATATAAGAGATTTGACCACCGCGCCACTTCTTGGGGAACATTATATAAGGAGCGTTATTTTATTTGAAGTGATATTCGGGTTTGTGCAAAAGATTGAAATGCTCATAACTTGAGCTAGGAGTGGAATTTTGAGGAGAAGTAAAAAGAAACCCCTGTTATTTTTGATAGAGGAAGACTGTGAGAAGGTCAAAATTTTGTAGAATTATTTGCAAAGAATTATTTTCAAGATTTTAATAGATCGGTCCCATTCAACCGGACCCGGAGACGCAGGCCTCAAGCGCCAAACTCCGTTATCAATTCTTGTGTCAAATTGCTAGTGAATTCTCTTCATTTCTTTAAATATTTAGGACATTACATTAATTACGTTTTAATTCTTTTATTAAAAATACAAAAGGATATAATGCTCAATTTTTACATCGAAAATCAATACAAAGCAAAGAAATGTGTGTGCACAATTGCTAGTTAAATTTGATTTTTAGATCAACAAGGGAGGCAACATGTTTGCAAAATAGATCATAATCATGAAAATAGCTAAGTCTTGAATATGTCATTGTCCTCCTCGCGTGATTCCCTTCGGATCCTCTCGCACCTTTGAACGCGCTCTACTCTTCCACGCGAATCTTTTGTATGCCTTCTACTAAGTGTTATACATTTTCTATTCAACATTACCCCACACTAACTACATTGCCACCCTGGAAATGGTTACCTTTTGAATGCTCAAAGAATGAGAAAGAATATAAATGGAAGATAGTAAAGAATTTTCTATACAAAAGAATGATTTACTCAACAGTATCCTCTACTTCAACTGGAAGAATGAGTTCTAGATATTCTTCCTTTATTTCGGCCTCTAATGTCTGCCATTCACTCAATGCAAATTCCTCATCTTTTCTAGAATATCGACTGCAATAGACTCCAACTCATCTCGGGTAATGTCATCCTTTTCATTTTGCAAAACTAGAACAATGTTGGACATTGCATACATTCTTCCCTCTAGCAGATCCGTCTTTCTACACTATAACCTTCCCCAACTCATCTAACCTTTCCTTATGGGGTTCTGTGTTGCTGCAAGGGCCTCGCACTTTTGTTTTACCAATACCAACCTCCCTGTGTGACCCATTGTGTCATCCTTCATCACTTTTAGAACTTCATTGTCCTCTACCATGGTCCTTATCTTGATGACCACCTCCGGAGCTGTGCAAATGTTCAATTCCTAGTCTGCTTTTCTTAGCTCCTCCTATAAGATTTGGAGCAGTGCCTCATAAGATGCAATCTTCCTCATCACCGAAGCCTTTTGCTCACTCTACTTCTTGCTCAAGATTCTTTGGTGATGGCATGCATGCATAGGTCCATCCTCAAGCACCAAATCCACCAAGGTTTGTACATAATGCATTCTTTGAAGGAATTTTTTTGGTACCTTTGACTCTAAATGTGGTCTTGCTTTCAGGACATTGTCTCCAATCTCCTCTACCACGTTGATAAAAATAGTGTTCTTCTTTTGCACCAAGTCCTTCTCTTGTCGTAGGCATGTTATCTCTACATCTTTGGCCTTAATCTCCTCTTTCAGTGCCCTAATAGTTGTAGCCTTATCTACATTCCTCCTTTCCACCTCTGTTGATACCTTCACTAAGGCATTACTTACTTGTTACGCTGACATAGCGGTGAGGATTTACTTGTTATGTGTCCTGCCTAAGGTGCCTTCTTCAATCTCCTCGATACACAAGACTCTTCACATACGTCAAAGGTTTGGTTCATTCATATGTGTTTCAGCATTGAGCAAGACAGCTTGCTTCCTTGTGTGCACGGTAGCCATATCCTCATCCATCAACTCCCATCCTTACTTCTTTAAGGCCCACCATGCTTTGGAAACGGGCACAAAAATTTTACTTGTCCTCGAGTAGCCCATGGCCGTCCTATGCAATATACTCCCCACTTGTCCTCTTCGATCTTGGCCCCTTAAGAACTTGAGCGCTAAGATTTGGAGCTTATTCTGCTATGCCTTGAGCAGTCTCTTGTGTTGTCTCATCTGCCTCCTTTTCTCCTTCTTCTCCATCCTTCATTTCTTCGTCCTTTGGCTCTTCCACGTCCTCTAGAGGTGTAGGAGATTCAGTGCACTCTCCTCAGACTCTTCCACCTCCTCGTTCAACTTCAACTTCCTTCTTCTCTTCTCAGTTGGCTCCTTCTATGGAGAGAGTCGTGGTGATCTATGCACTAATTATGGAGTAGCACCTTGGGTTCTTGTTCTCCTAAATACCCTTTTGAAGTGGCACTCTCCTTGTCTGCATCCAGGTCCTTATTATCTCCTTCTTTCCCTTGAGGTGGTGTATTCGGTGCTCAATTCCTACCTTGTCTGTAGGTTGTCTTCTTCCTCTATGCTCCAGGCCACCACTATCTTCTCATTCCTCTTCCTCTTCATCTACCCTTTAGTCTCTGCAGGCTGTGGGGTTGACACATTTTCTATTGTACATTTTCCCTTAGGTGGCCTTGGAAGCACGAATTCATTTTCCACATATTTTTTGTTCTCTAGCTTGGGCTTAAGTTGAATATACACAAGTGTTGCTCCAACGTCTCCAATAGCCAAGCTTACCAGCTTCATGCTTATTATATCTGAGATAATCCTCTCAATGTAGGCAATCCATCTTGGATATACATATGATTTTCTTAGAGTGTGATAATAACAATCTACCTTGTCTACGATGAAGCTTAGGCGGCACGCATCTGTGAATCGGTGAACTGTTTCCTCGAAGTAGTGTGATGTGAAGGCATATGGTAGTTTTCACCAAGGGCTCCAAGATCCGTCCATCGCAAATCGTGTGATGAAAAAATGTTGGTAGAATGCAAATCTTCGCCTTACCCACCACAAAAGGTAACTCCTTGGGTATGCGCCACTCCTCTTCAAACGTCCGCGTAGAGCCTATCATACCACATCTCTACCCTCTACTTAAATGGCCCACTCATGGTCCCTTCACATAAATATTTATTAAATCTTTCTGCCAGAGATTTATTTTCCGTGGGGTACTCCTAAATCTTCTCTTTTGGCCCATCGGGCACTCCAATCTCCATAAACACCAAAGATAATAAAATATCGCCAAAACTAATTATGTCACTGTCAATCGTGCTTCTTCGACTATTGTCTTTGATATGTGATCCGTGAGATTATAGATCTCTCCTTGAGACATCTTCCTTGTAACGTGCAACCACATTGTATTCACCTGCGACCACCTTTCTTGGTCATTCAACTTTGTTACAAGATGGGCAGCTGCATGTACTACTGGGTACTTCTTCAATTTGTTGATGTCCATACCACGCGGACCCTTGGTATATCCTAGCTCCTTCCTTGTCTCTAGGATCGCTGCCTTATCTGTTAAGTCGCTCTCTAGATCTGCTCCTAAGGCCCTTAGTCCTGTCACTGTTGAAATCAAGGCAACTGTGATTCTAACCCTCCATCCGGCAAAGTAGAAGAAGTCCTCATGGACTCTGCTCATCAACCATTGATACAATGGTTCATACTTTCCAAAGTATGGCAGCTCGTACAACTGGTAGACTCCAATCTACTTTAGTAACTTCGACTAACGTCATCATACACCTTGTATGTCTTCTGTTGTGTGTTTGTTTGTTTTTGTGCTCAACAACGCATCTAGCTCCTTCTTATTATCTGATGTACGATGGTTGTAATCGTTTATTTTACATTTACAGATGTGGGAATCCCATTCTTGTCCCACAATCACGCCCTCCGGATACTACATTTCTGAGAAATTACTCTGGGAGTAATTTCTTCTTCCACTTTGACCTTATTCTTCCCTTTTACTCTTGTTATAGGTGCTTTCTTTGGCGCCATTTGAAAATTTCTCCTTTCTACCCTCTGTAACGAGCAAGTTAAAACCCTAGTTCGAATCTCTATGCCCTAGTGGAAATCATGTGCCCTAGCTCCTTCGTAATGCGTGCCTTCGCTCAAACCCTTCACCTATGGGAACGCAAGCTTCTCCTGCACACAAATCTTCTCTCCACGTCTAGTTTCACACTCTTCGCACCTCAACACGATTTTTTGACTCATTTGCACTTAACTCTTTTCAAATTCTCTCAATTGCAATGGTAAAAATGAACTCGCATCCGTCCTTATATAGATTTTCAAAAATTTAGTGTATTTATTACTCCTCCACCTACCAACAATCCTCTCATTAATCGACCATTTTTCGTTCATTCCATGCGGTACATCTTTGCGCCCAAGTTATAACCTTCTAGCGTGCCTTCCTACCTTCTAGCCGCAGAATTCTCTTCAACGTGCCTTCATACACTCGAGTACCTCGCCAATACATCTTCCTTGGTAGTTCCCATGGCCTCTTCTTACCTCGCATTATACTTGTTTCTTCATTCATCTCCACCTATAGTCCTCATTCCCGAAGCATCTCTTTTTTTCAATCCTCCATCTTTGAATAGCACCTGTAGTAGTTTGTTCCTTTCATGTGTACTTATTTTCAACAATCTTGTACTTGGATATCAATAACCACCCCACACTAATGGTATGTGCAGTCCTCTGCGCATATAAATTCTTCAAATAGTAATTAGCTTCTGAGTGCATAAACATGCTTATTACACAAAAACACCAACTAAATTGACAAAGCATAGTGACAAAGAAGGAAATACATTAAAGAAAATACATAATTGAAAACCTAATCTAAATGAAAACACTACCTTATTACAAACACCAAGAAGACTTATTTATAGTAGGGCTTCAACCTACTCCCATTAAAGTAATCGAGTAACAGTGTTCCATCAAGTGCCTCTAATTGGCAAGCGCATGTTTCAAGTATGTGAGTGACAACATATGGCCCCAACAAATGTACTTTGTTTTTCTTGGATGGCGTAAAACTTAGAATCATGAGAAGTACCATTTGTCCTATCTCAAGCTTTTTATCCCTAATGTGCCTATCATGCCATGCTTTTTTTGGCCTTTTCTTATTTTTGACTCCAACGTGCTATTTCTCTTCGCTCATCCAACTTGATTAACTTTTCAATCCGTTCTTCTAATGCTTTCTCATCCTAAACCTCCAATGCGTGTATACGCATGGTATGAATTCTATAAGAAGAACCTTTTCCACACCAAACACTAACTAAAATGGTGTGGCTTTGTTCACCTTTTATATGTTGAGTGATATGCCCAATCATGATATTTATCATCCCAATCCTTTCTCCCAACATCACAAATTTTTGTCAATGTATGGCTCAAAAAATTGTGCCCGAATAGTTCCATTTTCCGAGGATGATATGGTGTAGTCTTATGGTGTGCATCATGAATTCATCCAATAAAATTCTATTGTCTCATTCCCAAAAAACTGTGTGCCCCAATCACCGGTCAAACTCAAAGGACATCCATACCTTGTATAATATTTTCCCATAGAAACTTGGTTGATGTAGCCATTGTATAATCCTTTGTAGCCACTACTTCTTCCCACCTTGTCACTAGTCTCATGCAAGTAATGATATAGATTGATCCAAGATTGCATACGTTGGTGAAATAGGACTCACAAAACCAATAGTCAATTTCTCAAACAGATTCGCACTAGTAATAGGCCTTAGAGGCATTTCATCTCATTGATTTGGTTTCCCAAGGCACTGACAGTGATCACAAGCCTTGCAATATGCTTTACAATCTTTATACAAGGTCTCCCACCATAATCCAACGAGTAGAATCTTATGCACAGTGGCGTCACCTGCATAGTGGCCACCTGTAATACCACCATGAGCTTCCTCCATGATGTCCTTGCGTTCATCTTCCAGTACATAGTGGCGTAATACTTCATCCCGACCTAACTTGTACAGGTCACCGCTAATCAACATATAGGGTGCCGCGTATAGAAAGTTGTTTCTTTTATAAGGATTACATTCCTTTTAGTGCTATATGCCCGTATGTAGAAATATAGCAATGTCCTCTAATTCTAATGGCGTGTGTTGTAATCTGTATAACCGTGCATCGAGAATGGTGTCTTCAATGGCATGTGCTTCTTCTCCTAATTGTATTCTAGATAAATGGTCTGGTCCATAGTTACTTTTCCCAGGTTTTACCACAACTGTGAAATCAAACTCTTGAAATAAGAATACCCATCTGCATATGTGCCCTCATAAAATAGGTGTTTACCAAATACTTCAATGTCATGTGATTTGTATAAAAGACAAATGGTGTAGCTAACATGTGTCAAGACAAATTCACGAACCCCCAAATGAGTTGTGGATCTTCTTTTCGAAGGCAAAGTCATTTGGTGTGATTACATAACATTGGATCATTCCCAAGCTATGGGACTTGCAAATGGGAATGATCCTCTAGAAAGGTCGGTTCCTCTTCCTAAACTACTGCCCACAGCTATTCCAGTGTAGGCAAACTAATATAATCCTAATCTAACTTCCAAGGAGACAAGGAGAGGAAGAAAACAAGGAAAAATAGAGCCTACACTAAAACGGTGATACACCAAAGAAGGAAAGTGTTGATTATCTATCAAAACGCCATGGAACAAGAAGAGGTGAGCAATGGAAAGGATGGACAAGTGCATCACAGACCAAAGATGGATTTCACACAGAAAATGTTCCAAAACTCCATGAACATAGCTCCAAAACCTGCAATGAACATCCAAACATGCACAAATACCCTGTAATGAAGAGAGGTAAGGAAAACAACAAAGAAAACGAGCCAAGGATGGACAAATGCATCACAAAAACACGTTTTTTATTGCTCAGAATTTACACAGTGCATCATTTCACGGGTAAGAGGAAAAATTCCATTACAGAGTAGGGGAGGAGGTTTAAACTCCATTTTCGACCTTGGGGAAGAAAAGAAGGGAGAGGCAGAGAAGAAGGATGAACAACCTTTTTCAAAATGAGCCAAAACTGGACTTTTATTGCTCAAGCAGAATGAAGGAAATGAGAAAACGTAGGAAATTTTTTTAAAACTCCAACCACCGATAAGATCCATTTAATTATCCTGCAAAATGATGGGTTTCCATGAAAAATCCCATACTTCATCGTACATTGCTTCGCAGAGCAAGAAAGAGGCCCATACTTCATTAATTTTGGTGGTTGGGTCGTTTTCTATAATTTTTCCATGCTAGAGACATTTTCCTATTTTTCTCTCACAAAAATCCATCAAAATTTAAAATTGAAGTGTCCATCGTGTAGAGGATTTCAACATCTTTCCATTGATACCAAAATCACGAAAATCCGAGCTCTAGATCGAAAGATATGGCCTTTTGAAGATTTAGGAAAACATGGCAAAAATCGGGTCGACGGGCCAAAACTTGAACTTTTTCCTTTTTTGAAAAATTGGGAAATTTTCCCAAAATTCTCCATGGCCTGCTGCTCGATGACACGTGGCACTTTCTAATTGGTCCATGGGGATGCGGTTCCATTTTTTCCTTTGCACTTTTCACCACTTTGGCGACAATTCCAAAATCCTCCCGACACCCCGATCCCCGCCGATGAATGGACACATGGCGCCTTTTGATTGGTCGGTGGGGATGCACTTCCATTTTTTCCTTTGACACATTTTGACCAAATGCCAAAAATTAGAAATCCCTCCGACGCCTGCCGCTCCACCTTGACACGTGGCATCATTTCATTGGCTGCGGGCCTTAAGCAATTTCGTTTCCTTTGCGGGCTCACGGGAGTGCAAATGAATTTTGCACTTTTAGCCCAAAAAGCGCTAAGTTCTCAATTTCTTCCTCCACTCCGCTGGCCCGAGCCTCTTTGGCACAAAACTCTCCCAAGCTCCGCAGGCTGCCTTAGGAAAATTTCCCCTCCAAACTCCGTCGAGCCATAACTCAAAAAATACAAGGAGTTAGGAGGACTTCTTTACCTTTCTAGAAAGGGGAAGAAAAATCCTATCTTATGAAGCCATTTCCAAAATCTTTTGAGTGATTGAAATGTGTGAAAATTTAAGTTGAAGCACAAGGAAGGAAAGAATGAAGGCAAGTTAGCCAAAATAAGCGGGGTTCATTTTGGATAACAACAGTACTATCTGAATTTATGTAGCGCATAGATCATTGACAAAGCTTTGCGCTCTATAGTTGTGTAATTTTGTTCTGCATGAGTCAACTTTCTACTAGCAAAATAGATAGGATGATCTATAATAACTTCTCCCGGCTGAGCCAACACCATGCCAATGGTCATGCCAGAGGCGTCCACATGTACATGAAATGGTTTGTCCCACGAAGGAAAGTGCAGAATAGGTGTGGTAGTAAGTTTCTCCTTTAATGTCTCGAATGTGTGTTGCTGCGGTTCTCCCTAGTAGAACATACCTTTCCCTTTTAGTAACTCCTCCAAAGGTGCATTAACCTTGGCATACCCCTTTATGAATTTTCTATAATACCCCGTGTGACCCTAGAATCCACGCACCTCACTCTGACTGGTAGGCTCTTTTAGGCCGATAATGACTACGACCTTAGCTGGATCAACCAAAAACCTTCCTTGGGATTATGTGTCCTAACAATATTCCAAATGGTGTAGCAAATATGCATTTCTTGATGTTCAAAGAGATACTCAACCTGTCTACATCTTTCAAACACTAAGTGCGCATTGTCACGATGTTCTTTGACTAGTCCATACACCATCCAATTATCTAAATAAACATGTAAGAAGTTGTGAATAAACTCTTTAAACACCTGAACAACTATGCGCAAAAATACAATGACGCATTTTTCAATCCAAAAGGCATCACAATATAGGCAAAGCTACCCCATTTAGTAGTAAAAGTAGTTTTCCTGATCCTCCTGGGAAATCCTGACTGATGATACCTAGAGAACCCATCTGTAAACAAATAGATTTCATGCCCGTAACGCCTTCTAGGATTTCCTCAGTGAATGACATAGGAAAGGGATCAATCACACATACAACATTCAACTCCATGTATTCCACACAAATCCTAATCCGACCATCCTTCTTGATACTGATCACCATTGGACTAACCCATTCTAACTCATCCAGGGGCTTGATAATTCTAGACTTCAACATTTTGTCAATCTCTTCTTTGACCTTTTCGCACAAGTTTGGGTTCATCCTATAGGGTCTCTTTCTAACTGGGTGCACACCCTCTTTAAGCTTTATCTTCATCTCCCCTAATGATTCATGCACGCCTTTAAGCTCATGGTACCCCCAAGGGAATAAATCCTGATAATCCCATAGTAACTCTATGATTTTTGCCACTTCAAAGTCTAACCAATAGTCCCCAATTATGGCCTCCTTAGGCTTAGCATCTGATCCAATATTCACTTTCTTTGTCTTCATAGGTTCATGATAGGTGCATGTGGTCTTGTCTGCACTTTCCAACACCTCACACCTACCTGATGAATGGTTTACATCCAGATTTTCTACTTCTTCATCATCCACTAAGTAGACCATTTTTCCTTTTTCTTTCTCAAGGAAAGTGCGCTAAAGTAGTGTGGCATCAGCCTCTATTTCTTCAACAAAATGCGCTCCTGAGTTTCCTTCATCAAATAACTCTGAATGAGTTCTTCATTCTTTGCACTATCTCCTATAGTTAAGCGCTTTATGACCTTTAATGCTTCTTCCACCGTAGGCTTGGTTGAGAATAAGTGAAACATTTAGGTCATTCATGCAATTAAATCTTGCTAATTTCCAATCTCTCTATGGAGTTTTGCATATACATACCAAGCACATGCGCAACCATGTAAAGTGGAATAAAACTTGTGCACCCAAAGCAAAGGTTGTAAAGCTTCCCGCCCGGCTAAGTGCAAGTGAAGTTGGGACAAAAAGGGGTCATAAGTGGATGTCATATTGCAAATAACAACATAATATCAACTTGTAGGGATTATTAGCAATACATACACTCAAAATTAGAAAAATTTATATTAATATGAATCGTAGCATTCAGAATATAGTTTTTAAAATACTAATTTTTTTAAAAAATGGATAAGATTAGCTATATTAAACACTCAAAATTCAATGACTTGGTAATTTTTTTTTAAAAACGCCTATAAGATTATAGTCCGTTTGCCCACGATTTGGATGACCAAAAATTGATATATATTTTCTCCTTTGGTGAGAAGTTAGATGCCACTATCTATCTTGGGATGGATTTTATTTTGTATTTTTTTGAGTAATATTTTATTTTTTTATGATTTTTTCCATGAAAGTGGTATGAAAACATAAAGAAAACAAATCACTTTCCGTTTGCCCGCCATAACTTCATCAAAAAATATTGAAATGAAATAATTTTTTTTTGAACATGTATATAATTTCACCATGGTTTGGATGGTATAAGTTTTATCACATTCTGATAAGTGAAACAAAATTTGTAGTCTTAAACCTAGACATAAACATTCACGGTAAAAAGTGTCTTAAAGACCTACTATTAGTAAAAAATTATTAAATGATATTTATCCTATTCTATTCACTTTAAAATCAGTATTTATACAAAGCTAACAATATCCCCCTACGCATTATTTCCATTTTTATGACATATTTTTTACTTTTCGGCATGGTTCAAGTCCGTGAAGACTAAATTTGATGTTTTGTTGTTTTTAATGTAAAATTCGGGTTTGATGTCCACTTAATTGTCCCCCAACTTGGTGCACTTACCCGCCCCTCTATCCATAGTCTCTCACACTGTTGAACGTGGTGTTGAATAGGGTGATTAGCATGATAAGTGCAAATTTGAGTAGGTGCATTGCTCTTGAAGAACCTAGTGGAAAGAGCAATCCTAATTTCATTCCATCCTACAAGATTATCCTTATGGACCACCCACCAGCGCGTTGTTGTCCCGCATAGGGTATATGCTAGCATATTCCTTCTCTCCAATGGGTCTATCCACTATTCTTCCATGGCACACAGGAACACCATAGGGTCTCCTTCTTGGTGTAACAAGGTACCGAGTTGTTACCTATTCTCCTGATATAACGTGGTTTGCTTTGACCTTAGGAAATATGCTCTTTACTTCGCGCCCTACTAACTCATAAGTGTTATGAGCCCAATTATCACAAGCAACACTTGTAGTATCGCTAATAGACTATGCATCCTCCCACTGAAGAATTCCTTCTTTACATGGATCAAGCACCTCTAGATACCGGATGACACGTACATAAATCCTATTCACGTCTTGTTGATGCGTAACCACAACACCCCTAAAGTTTGTAACTCGATGGGTTGAGACTCTCAGTGTGATTGCATAACATTGGACCATCTCTCAAGCTGTGGGACTTGCGAACTTGAGATGGCCTTCCAGAGAAGGTTGGTTCCTACTCCTAAACTACCTGCCACAATCTACTCTAATGCAGGCAAACTATGTAATCCCAATCTAACTTTCCAAGGGACCAAGGAGAGAGAATGCATGAAAACAAAGTCTACACTAAAGTGGTGATACACCAGAAAAGAAGGGTGCTGATCACAAATCCAAGCGCTGAAATGGAGAGAGGTGAGCAATGGAGAGGTTGGACAAGATGCACCATATACCAGAGATAGAGTTCACCTGCGAACACCGCTTTGACCCATTAAACACAACTCTCGGAACCTGCAATATACATCAGAAGTATGCACAGTATACCCTGCAACGATGAGAGGCAAGAAGAGACAATAAAATAAGGAAGGATGGACAAAATGCATCACAAAACAAATTTTATTGCTCCATGAGTTCACACAGTACATCATCAGTGGGCAAGAGGTAAGAAAACGCCATTACAAAGCCATGAGAGGAGGCTTAAGCTCCACATTCGACCCTAGGGAGGAAAGAGAGAAGGGGGCAGGAGAGAAAAGATGACCAACCTTTTGAAAAATGCCCCTCCTTTACAATATATAGAAGAATGAGAGAAGGAGAGAGGGAAAATTCGAATCTGCTTCAACCACCCAAACAATGCATTGAATTCACCTACTCCAACCACCCTAGAAAGCATTAAAATTTTTCTCCTGCAATAATGATGGTTCCCTGACAGAGCCCATGCCTCCACATGTTGTTCCTTGCTAGCCAAGAAAGGAGGCTCATTCTTCATCATGGTGGCAGGTGGGAGACTTGACAGCCTTGAAAATGGCGGACCAAATTTACCATTCTTCATTAATGGTGGCGGTGAGAGTAATGAGATATTGGGAGCTTTCCAAAATTCCTTTCCCACTCAAAACCAAGCTTCCAATCGAAAGATATGGCCATCTGAAGGTGCTTTGGGTTTGGGGTCTATTCGTGGGCTCACAATATTAAAAGAGTCCATTCGCAAGATCCACGTGGCGGCCTCATGCATCTTAAGATTTTGCCCCCTCTTTTTACTCCTGAAGTTGCACCGAGCTGACACATGGCGTCGTCCGCGGCCTGCTATGTTTCCTTTGTATTCTACCTAAGCCCCTCTTATTGGTGGAGACACTATGCCTGACCCGAGACACGTGGAGGCTCAACACACATTTGGGACCTGCCTCCAGATTTTCCTTTGGAGTTACATCGATGAGGCACATGGAGGCTTTCGCAGCTTTTAGACTTTTGATGGCCACCTTACCTTTTCGGTCTCGACCACGTGGCGGGTTAGGCGCTCGTTTGGGACCGCTTTTGGGTGTCACCTTTGGGTTACTGATAAAGAGACATGTGGAGGCTCCCACTGGACCTTGAATTTTCAACGGTCGACTCTGTCTTTCTTGCCTATTTAAGAGCATCTTGGTTGGGCCCTAGACACATGGAGAGTTTGTGCACACTTAGGACCCTACTTTGAACTTGACCTTTAGAGGTGTGCCGTTGGGACGTGTGGAGGCTTCGTTGGCCTTGTTGTACTTAGAATATTCAACGTCGGTCTTTGCCTTTCGGACTCGACCACGTGGAGGGATGGCACTCATTTGGGGTCTCCGCTTTGTTGTGCCTCTTGGAATTACGCCAAGCTGACACGTGGTACCTTCCGCGGGTCCGTTGCTTTGCCCCGAGTCGACTCGTATGTGAAGTTTGAAAACTTTGATCCCTTTCTCCAATTTTCTCCTATTGAGCTCTGATCTCCTTTAACGTTGTTTGGCCCTATTCACCGACCTTGCTCCTCCATTGTCGAGCCCACCTGCCCCCTAATTTGGGATCGAATGTGAGCTCGCAGGACTGAACCGACCCTTCGATTTTCTCTTGTGTAGAGTCGTGTTTGATCAATTTTTCTGAGGGAAAAATTGGATAACAGGTCTTCCTCACTTAAGGGCTCAATATAGGGCACATATTTGCCATCCGTTAAAGGGATAATAACTCTTTCCTCCTTATTTTCAAAGCTTATTTGAATCGAAGATCAACATTATTTGTATAGCACCAAGGGCGCCCCAATATAGTTGGAAAGCTATCCGACTTTGCAGCTGCTAAAACCTCAAAATCTCCAGTGAACTTGGCTCCTTGTATGGTAATGGATGCATCTTTTAAAACTCCGGTGGGAGTGGCCTTAGTTCAATTAGCCATGAACAAAACATTAGAGGATGGTTGCAATGGAGGTCTCCCCATTTGTACCCATGCATCTAAAGTAAGAACATTGACTTCCATGCCTGTATCAATTAGTATATTACTCAATAGCCACCCATCCACAACAACATTCAGAGTTATTTCCTTGTCATAATCGATCTATGAGGAGGAAGATTTACATGTAGGATCTATCATCTAGTCTCAATACTTTCATGCAGGGTGTTTCCCTTTAACCAATTCCCCAATAGTGGAATGATATTCTCTGGCGCAACAATTTGCACACTTCTCTCAAGTCATCCATATCAGTTTGGATCGTCTCTGATGCTTTCTTTTGCTCCATCTTTCATGATTGCTCCTTTAAATATTGTATTTCACCCGAAGATTCCTGAGTACCTCCATGGTTTCTTGGTAAACCTCCTTCTGATGGGTGGGATCTGGGTAATGTGCATATAAAACCTCCTCCTTAGTGATGGTAGGCTTTTGCTTTGAATGCTTCTTTGCGCGTCTTTGCTTGGTAGCTGGTCATGATCTTTACCTGCAATGCCTCGGATTCCACTTCCAACTTGGTAATCCACTAATTTTCCACACCGCGTTGTATCCTAACTATCCCCGCACCTTTGTTTTCTTTTTTATGTTGCTTACTAAGATGCTCATACAAATCTAGGCATTCCTCATAACTATGATTCTTTCTGCAGAAACAACATGTAATATTATAAGGATATTCTCAACTGTAGTGGTCGTCGGGAGATCCGCATGTATAACATGTTCCGTGAGGGAACTCACATCGTCCACCACCACAGCCTTTCGTCCTCCAAACCCACCACGGTATCCTTGACCTCTGCCATGACCACCTTCAAAATGCCCTTCACTTCGATCATAGCGCGCCTGATTGTGATCTCGATCCTAATGCTTGTTCTTACCTTTAGAGTTATCCGAAACTCCCATTTGTCATACACTGATGTCTATAACATCATGGATCTGACCAATCAGCCGGAAATCTTTCGTGTCATGAGTCGTGGACCTACAAATTTTGTAGTAGCATGAAACATTCTTCCTTATTGTGTGTTATAGTAATGGGCAGTGACTAGCATCATGGTTTAGATGTCATATCTCACAGTCCAATAGTAATGAGCGCACTGATCTGCGGGGACAACTATCCTTTGTGTGATCTTCCACTTCACAATTTGTGCACCAAATCCCTGTGCACGTCTCATGTATTGAATTTTCCGATAGCTTCTCTAATCACTTTGCAGTAGTAGTTGTGATCTATGCTTCTAAAAATGGGCTCACCTTAGTGTCATACTTCCAACCGCTGAGCGAGTAAAGTTGCTTCAAATGCTTCACGTGGATCGGTGTACATCTTATGTGATAACGTCATTCTAAAAGTTGTTATTAGGCCCCCAACGAACCATTATGCATCTTTGGCTTGCATGAATATCATAAGAAAGTTTAGATAACAACATTTTGAAATGAGCATCATACTCTCTGACACTTTCAGTAGTGCCTTGCTTAATATCCTTGAGTGCACTTATACTCTTATGTTTAAACTCAGGGATATGAAATTCTTTGAGGAAGGCATCTTTTAAAGCTGCATAGTCTACACAAGTCTGATCAGGGTCAAAAATTTTGTACTAGCTGTGTGTGCGTGCCCTTGTAACATAGTAGAAAATTGACTTGCCCTACGCTCAGAAGCCATGATTCCTTTTGTGTGCCATAGTATTTCACACATGTGTACGTGTTCAACAACATCTTCTATGCCCCTATACTCTGGGAGATGAAGAGACATCTCCATGTAAATATTTTGGGGTTGGTGCGGACCTTGCCCACATGATCCAGAACCTCCTGTGTTTCCTCTGCCTCCAGAACCACCAGATCCACCAGAACTAGAGCCACCTATACCTCTTGATCCTGAACCCATAGCTAGAGTCGGACCAGAAGATGTACTTCCCTGTGTCCCAGTAGTAATATTGAACTGCACCACGAAAGTCTCGCTAAGTATTATTACTCTCAAAAGAGAGTCCAAAAGTCTATGTGCACTGAATTTTGTGTAGATGATACACCCAAAAAGGTACTCCCATATAAAAATGAATTCATTTGTGCTACCATTGTTGTGATTTTTATATGACTCACTCCTACTCTCCCATTGCCTAAATTAGCTTGCTAATTGTTTGTTGTACTAGATATTGGAAAACCAAGCGCAAGGGCAAGGTTGTCAGGTGGATTCAAATGCATGCCCGCAGCCCAGGTCATCTCTATTGGCATGCTTCTACGTGAGGCCGAGGAGGGTTCCCTGTCATGCTTTCCCAAATGGGGGAGTTCTTGATGCTCGGGTTCCACGTATTTTGCGTGAACTTCAAACCCTTCCCGAACTATCTCTCTCCACAACGCCATTCGCTCTGCAACATCCCGCTGCTTCTCTATCTCCCTCTCGCACCTCATTATACTTAAGCCACCTTTCCTCTCTTTTCCTTTCTATCACTAGGTCTGTCATCTTTCACCAAACCTGCTCCTGCCCCCATGCGTGGTGGGGTTTAGTTAGCCATCGGTTTGCTCTCCAAGTTTAGGGTTACCATCAAAATTTTGATCACCAATGGAATTCCTTGCAGGTAAGTTCCCAGGATATCATAAAAGTGGAATTCAACTACCTTTGGGCATGAATAAGTGGAAATTGAGTACTCCAAGATATAGTTGTTCAAAACACCACGGAACCACATATCCACAACGTGAGTCCAAATTAGATCAGCATCATAAAGGGCCAAATTCTTCATGCGTCCCGCATAAGTGTGTAATACCTTCAATTCTGTTTAGACGCAGCAACCAACCACTCATACAGTTCTACCAGAAAGATAGCGAAGAAGCTCTCGTACAAACAGTCATACATATTCTACTCCACCCACGTGTGTGCGTCAAACTCAGATCCAGTGTTGAACCTCTGTGTGTATTCTTATTCTAGATCGTGTATCCACTCCTCAACACTTGTTAGGGTCAACCAATATGTCTTCATCGTGAACCATCCTAAAAACAACTGAAAAAAGGTCCCGACAACAAAACCAATGATGCAGCCTATAATTTACTAGTAAAATCCTAGGCACATTGGCACATCACTCAGCCTAGACTGAGCGCTCACCCGAAGCGTGCAAAGGTATCAGGCCCCTCTTTTGGGTTGTTGTTGTAGGAATTTAGCATGCTAAAGACGTAATACCTTCAATTCTGACTTCATACAGTTCTACCATAAAGATAACAAGAAGCTCTCGTTAGTCATCCATACTGTAGATCATTATATTCTTATTCTAGATCGCGTATCCACTCCTCACACTGTTAGGGTCAACCAATATGTCTTCATATCCTAAAAACAATCAAAAAGGTCCCGAACAAAACCAATGATTATAATTTACTAGAAAATCCTAGGCACATTGGCACATCACTCGGCCTCAGGGCGAGCGCTCACCCGAAGCGTGCAAAGGTATCAGCCCCTCTTTGGGTTGTTGTTGTAAATTTAACAAGACTTATGCATTTAGATCCATACTTACTAGATCATTCTACAATACATGTTCAAATCTATATCTAAAGAATAACATATTTAAATGATAACCAAGATGAGATCAAGCATGCAAGATCCAATTATACTTAACACTTTGTTTCAGCCAATACACTCCACTATATTAAACATGATAAATACACAGAAGCTCATTACATTAGATAATACCATAGTTTATGCATGCATCGGATTTGGCAGCATAACCTCACAATGACTCAGTTCTTACATACTATCTCTATGCTATGTAGTTCACTACATATTTATAAGGGTGGGGACTTTCCCTTCACCACTTATCTAATCCCAAAAATAGGTCACATGCTAAAAATAGCCATGTGCCTTTACAATTATAGCCACACATGCAAGTGCACTAACAATAGATTTCTCCTAGTTAACTATCAGTCGTAATTCTATCTTTAGCCCGTATCCATGCAAAGTGCTCTGTAGTCATTCTTCCAAAAATAGCCTATGCATGTCGTGCAAGTCTTCATCCCATTTGTGTGCTCCACACGCCATCTTCCAAAAATAGATCATAATCGTGAAAACAGCTAAGTCTTGAATTTTTCTTTGTCCTCCTCGCGTGACTCCCTTCCGATCATCCCGCGCTTTGAACACGCTCTACTCTTTCGTGCAAATTTTTGTATGCCTTCTCGCTAAATGTTATACATTGTCATTCAACACTTTGGTTCTATTTTTTAATCACAAAAATATGAGGAACACCTACAAGCACTCCAACATGTCTTTGTCAACTAGACATTTATACCTTGCCCACACTTGTTCACTACCCCCTACTCTTTAAGTTTCTTTTCAATAACTTGTCACATTATCTAGCACTCATTGTTATCCCTCTCAATGTCTCCATTACACCACTTTGGTGTGATTTCTAATATACTACAAAATATTCTGTGAATAGAAATATGAATAATCTCATATATTATAAATCACCATTCTAATTAAACATCATAAACATGATAATGTATTTTTATGTTGAAAGGCGTGTATAAGTTGGATTCGGAGTTTTCTTTGTATTGTCAATGCCATGTAGAAAACACACTTCTACTGAGGAGGGTGAGTCGGTATTATCCAAATTTTAAAATTTAAACTTTAACATTCATAACATCAACAATTACATAAGATATAATAGTTGCACAACACAATATTTATGTGGAAACCCTTTCGGAGAAAAACCATAGAGAAAAGATTTGCTTAGAGCTATTGTCCAAATCCAACCACAAAATTAATTGTTTTATAAATGTTTGTAGGCACCAACCTATTGAAGACACCAATCCCTAATGCCAAGCACCAACTCAACTTGATTTGTGAGCACCAACTCACTGGAGACACCAATCCCCAAGGTCGAGCACCAACTCAACTTCATTTGTCAACACCAACTCACTAGAGACATCAATCCCCAAGTCAAAGCACCAACTTAGCAATGAAAAGATCCACCTACTATAGTTGCTTCTTCAACCTGATAATGACATTTAGATTATTCTTCACTTCTTAATGGTGTTTTTGTACATGTGCACTTTTCACTTTGCTTATGCGACCGCTCATTCTTCGCTCTTCTTCAACAATTTGACATTCTAATCTTCTTGAGTTTTCTCTTCCTCTTTCTTCATAAATCCTCTTGATATATCTTCATTAATTTCTCCTCTCTTCTCACTCTCTTCATTTCCTTTTCAAAATGACATCATAATACCTTAAGCACACACTTAAATTCATAATTGAATTCATTTATATATCATGTTCATTTCATGAATAGATATGACTTTTCATGAGTCGACATCCTTTTGAATATTCATCATGAGTCGGATTTAGTATACTTTGAAATTTGAATATTTGAAGTTTTTCAAGACTCCTGCATGACATCCCCTATTTTCTCTTGGTCCCATGGCATTTCATGACCATCACAGACAATTCTGTACATTTTGGAGTTTTCTCTTTGTTGTGTGACAATCCTCCTTTGTATCATAACACTCCTTGACTTCTGCAGCTTTCTCTTTGTTACAAAACATATATCCTTTGTTGAGTGGTATTATTTCAGACCCAAAAATACTTTAGTATGGTCCTTCATTATGCGAGGCACTACTACAACCTGCAATACACCACAGACACCCATGGAGCACTTCAAAACCCACGAAGCAACACAGACACCGCGATACTTTACAAAACGTGTGAAACACTAGAAAAAACCCGCGAACCACTATAAAATAGTTTTCTTTATCGCATGACATGCAAGATTCAAATAGAATCATATTTTTCATAAGAGGCACACATTTGTAAACATTAATAACAATATTTCTAACATATGAGATACTTATCATCATTCTTTTTGACATTAATGACAATATTTCCAACATGCCCGCACTCCACAAATCTTGCCCCTCCATGTGTGTGCTTATTTATGTCCTATCCCTCTAAGAAAGGGTTAAATTTGTGACCCATTTAGACGTTTATGTGGCTATTTTCATCATGCATGGAGGTCGATGTCGGGCGTCAGTGTCAACTCCTCCTGCTTGGGGAGGATGGGAATTTGTGCGTCAATTAGAAGTGATGTGAGGTTGGTTAGTGGGACGACCATTGACGTTTTAAATTTCTTTTCAACTATTCATGGCCGGGGGCAACTTTGGTTCACCTTCCCATTATTTCAACTCGTAAATGAAGTTCTCCTTTATTTGGTTGTGACAAAAATGTGGTTTTAAGATTGGAATATATGGTCCCCAAAACGTGGAGTCCAAAATGGCATGGCCATTGGAAGTTAAAACATGGCTCTTCGGTGGGTGATACACTCATATACCATATTAATAATGTTTTTCTTACTTTTATATTCAATTGTGCGGTGTGTTTAAAAAAATAAAATTGTATTATTATTACATTTTTATTAAATATTAATGGCAAGAAATCAATTACTTGAACCTAGAGTAAGTACATTAAATCTTAAATTAAGAAAATGAGGAACTTATTTTGACTTGGACATTACATAATACGGAAAATGAAATATGTGAACAATGTCCTTGATTTGTGCATGGGATACCGTCACGATATGGTTGAATGATTAAAGATTTACAATGGTGAGATTTGTTTTTCAATAGTTTTGAAGATTATTATAAGTTGTTTTTTAATTATTTATTTTTCGTGGTGAGATTATTTAGACTTTAATAATCGTAGGGATTAAGTTTATAGTTAAGAAAGAAAAGTATCTCTTAAAACATGGACATTATACAATACACTTTGATGGTTTTATTAGTGAAATTACCTCTTTGATCAATGGATAAAATCCCCCTTTTGTTCATATGAGCAACTGTCGGAGGGGCTCAATTATCGATGACTATTCGTGCATCACATGTTTTTCAAGCAATCACTTGAGTTTAAAAATAAAAGGGGGGATATAAAGCGCTAAAAGAAACAAGCATTGCTATTGGGTTTCTAAGTTGGAACCTATTGGATTTTCCACATTTTTTAATTTTGGTCCCCCTTTAAGCACAAATTACATTCACGATAATACACATGAGATAAAGAAGTTTTGCATTAGTTCCCTACGGTATTTTCATACCCTTTGACTTCTCGAATATCTAACCATGGCTCCATCCTCACCATCCACGTTGACATTAGGGAAAATTTTCCAATTTTCCCTCGTATGTTAACCTTCCACGATCTATTTTGGGGGAAAACAAGGCCTACTCCCCAAACTAGTTTATCCGTAACATTTTTAGGTGATCTAGATGCACAGCTCAAACCCGTGGAATGTATTAATCAACATTCCCGGCCTCTTGTGATCGATCGATACTAGCCTAAAATGATTTTTATCATGGGCACAACTCCACAAGCATTGAACGTAACAATGGAAATATTATATTTTTTCGGCAAATTATACAACCCACCTGATAAACAAATCATGGATGATGCAAAGCAAAAGTGTTTCTCCTTCGCATTGGTGCTCGATCTAGCGGTTGAAAGGGCTACTCTTTGACATTTCCCATTTTTGTAAAAAGAAAATTCTTCTCTCCACCCTCTCTTCCCTTAAAAAAACTTTTCAATGTCTTTATTTCCTCCACGACTAATCGGATGTCTGTTTCCATGCATCCTCCAAAGTCTAATTTCTAAAGTTAGCTTTATGTAATGTGTTTGTTGTTAATATGTAAGTGTTTTAAATATTTTTTACATAACTAAATAAATGTTTATACACGTGTTTGTTATTCCTTTACGTATGTTATTTCTACATCGCACATTCAACACCTTCTCTTTTTGTTTACATCTAGAAATTGTTGGAACAACTGATGTACAACTTTGAATTTTCAATGATTGTTTGGACCCTTTAAACAAAAATTGTACTCACTTGAATAGTTTGAGTGATATCACAACTATAGAGTAGAGCACATATACCAAATATTTTTCTTGATAGGAGATGACACCATTCCTTTCTGGTTGCATAGATAGTAAATATTATTTGTGTAGGAACAATTTGAGTCATGGGACATGCAACTATTTAATTCCCACCTTTTTCTTTCCAACTCTCCTTTAGTTGTGTAAGGCCTAATTGTTGGTACCCTAAAGCTAAAAACAAGTTAACAACCTTGACTAAGTAACCCCTCCATATAGCTAAAGAAGACATGGTACAACATTATTCTTAAGCTCAATACTATTTTTGATTAACTTGCCTCATGTTGCCCAATACTTATTTCATCATACCCGCACACGCCCACGAAATATTCTCTCCTTGTTTTCTCGTGAAAAGCCTAGTTGGTGATCATAAGAAAGTTGCTTGTAGAGGCACCACTAGCTTTGCAAATGTTCTAGCAGATCTAGATATAATGGAGTGGTCCATGAGCTTTGGCATATGAGCCACACACATGAGTATACAAAATCTTTGAAGTATGAAGCTTCATATGTTTTTTCCATTATGTGAGGGTTTAGTGTTGGTTATTTTTTAGATTTTCTAGATAGGGAAAAATTATTCCGTTGGCAGTTAATCTGAGGGGGAAACATCATTTTAACGAGTCATTCTTTGGGTGGGGCCATGAATTGTTACTCGCACTACGACTGCAAGAAAAAACACCGCAATGGTATTGTGAGCTTCTGTAGTGCATCATCCTGCACCTACTCCTCTTCCTTCCCCGTTTTTATTGTCTTTCTACATTTCATATTTACATCCTTACCCGCCCGCACGTTACCCCTTCATAAACTCTTCCCACTTTGAAACCACATCCATCATTTGTTCCTTCTAACACCCTTTCCCGGTCAACATTTTTCATCCCACCAAACTTATTGGACCTATTATAGACAACCTCTTCCATCCCTTTCAAAATTCCCATCACAAAACCTATGTGTAATTACTATTTATTAACTAAATTATATATATAAATGGTGTTATGTCCTTTTCAAGGAAAACACCTTTTCCCTCTCCATTTTAAGGAAGGGGTCTTTTCCATGAAAAGACATAACACCAAATCATCAAAAAGTCATTAAAAATTAGAACATTGCCCTTTCTCAAAAAAAAGATACAATTTGTGTTATTTTCTACAATTTTTTAAAAAGATCTAGAGAATATATATACATAAAAATAGGGGTTCTCTCGGGTTTCTCTCGTAATCAAACGTTATACCAATGCGAGCAAAGACCAAGATGCGAAAATGAAAAGACTTCACCGTCAAGATTTTGTAAAGCAAACTAACTAGATTTGGTTTCTTTTACACCCTCACATGTAGGGATTTCATGAACTGACCATATTGACAAAAAGCCAAAAAGCCCGTTGCGGAAGTATTGGAAAAGAGGATGCATTCACACACTTTTCTTCCATTCACTAAAGAGGTTTCTTTCGAATTTGAGTTAAAAATTAAGAAATGTAGGAATAAAACAGGTTTGATGAACACATGCAAATTTTATTTTCCGTGCTTCATTAGTCTTCCCGCCACCCCTCCCCCCACAAAAAAAAACAATTAAAGCAACGGTGCGATTGGTTATTAATAGCACAACTTGAAGAATTCATACCAACAGATCTAACGAGATATACTTGCTAGGAAAAATCATGAAGGCATGCTAAATTAGCCTATTGAAACAATTCTTAAAACTGTAAAAACAGTGATCATGACTTTGACTATGAGAATTTCTCAATGGAAGAGCCTAACGATCGCGCACATTAGGCGTGCGATTAACAAAATTTGACACTGCGACCTCATGTCTACAACTCTGGTGCCCAACAAAATTAATATATGACGCTAGGCTGCGACGTGTGTGTGATTAGGCTAAATGTTTCTCAATAGGCTCATGTATCACATTACGTTGAGAACGCCATTCCGCACTACAAAATACTATGCCATCCTTGTTACAGGGTCGACATTAGAAATGGTTTTATCTCGGTAAGAATTCAATTGTGCAAAGCAAAAAACCAATGTTAGAGCAAGAGATGGAATGTTCTTCCATCAAGTTACAAGCAATCCATCGGACAAGATAAATGAAAATGATATGTTCTATAAGAGGATTGCTAGAGAGTGAGAAGAATATTCCAAAGCCACGGAAAAGTTTTCAAAAGGTGGATCACTTTGTGCAAGCGAGATTGGAAAATAATGTGCAATATGATTTAATGAAAAATACAGCTCTCAGAAATGTATAATTATGCAGTTTATATGTGACCATTCATATCCTCTAAGCTACTAAGTACAGGGTGGTCTCATTGTACGTTATAAGCACTTTGCAAGTGGGAGTATGGGGTGGTCTCATATACTATAATGTTGCTCTCATATATTATAAGGTCCCTGGAAGTGGGAGTATGGGGCGGTCTCGCTTGCTATCTACTTTGCAAGTAAGAGTATGAAGTGGTCTTGCATGTCATAAGTTGCCCTACAAATGGGATTATGGGGTAGTCTTGCATGCTATCTACCTCGCAAGTAAGAGTATGAAGTGGTCTTGCATGTTATAAGCTATCCTACAAATGGGAGTATGCAGCGAGTCTTGCATGTTATCTACCTAACAAGTAGGAGTACAAAGTGGTCTTGTATGTTATAAGCTACCTTACAAGAGAGAGTATGGGATGATCTCAACGGGATAGTCTCGAATACTATAAACTACCCTACAAATGGGAGTAAGAGGTGGTGAAGTATACTATAAGTTATCCTACAAGTGGGAGTGCAAGGTGGCCTTTATAAATTGCCCTAAAAGTGGAAATAAGGGTGGTCTCATATCTATAAGCTACCTTGCAAATGGGAGTGCAACAAGAGTGTGGGGTTGTGTCATTTACTTCGTAGTATGGTCTTGTATGCTATAAACTACCTTCCAACTACAAGTCCAAGGTGGTCTCAACAAGGTAGTCTCGTATACTATGAGCTACACTTTGTAAATGAGAGTTTAAGATAATGTCATATACTAATCGTACCATATGCTATCTTCCCTTCTCATATGCTATCTACCCCACAACTAGGAGTATGGGGTGATGCCATACAAGTATAAACTACCTACAAGTGGGAGTACGGGGTGGTCCCAATAGAGTAATCTCATATGTTATTAGCTACCATATCAATGAAAGCATGAGGTGGTCTCATACACTATAAACTACCTAGCAATTGAGATTACTTGGTGATATCCTATCATATAAACCACTGCAAGCAGAAATATGGCATGGTTTTCCGTATTATAAGCTCCCATATAACTAAGAGTACATTGTGGACTTGTATGCTCTACCCCACAAGTGGAAGTGACGAGGGGCTTGTATGTTAAGCTACCCTCCAAGTGAGAGTATAAATTAAACTCATGCTATAAATTATCCTACAGGTGAGAGTTCAGGAGAGGCTCATATGTTATAAATTACCTTTCAAATAAGAATACAAGGTTGTCGCAATGTGGTAATCTTTGTATATTATAAATTACACTAGGAAGTGAGAATACAATAAGAACACGAAATACATTTATATAGCTATACCCATACAAAAATGAATATAAAAAAGTTGAGAGCTTTTCCATGAAAATGACATGACACCAAATCATCGAAAGCCATTCAAAACTAGAAATTTGCCTAGATACAATTGATCTCTTTTGGCATCTCATAAAATGCGACCCGCAACAAGAAGAAGAGGAAATCTAAAAACACCGTCGTACCATAAAGAACAAGACCACAAAGTGAAAATGAAAACACTCCACCGTAAAAGAAAATCAGATTTGCTAGTGGCACTTTTACATTCCCTCACATGCAGGGATTTCACGAACTGACCAGAAGTCAGTTACAAAAAAGTACAGAGAAAAGAGGACATCCTAGGCTTTTTGTCCAATCAATGAAAAAGGTTTCTATCAAATTTAAGAAAAATAATTGTAGAAATAAAACTTAGATCAGGGTTGTATGGCAATGAATGTATTTTTGGTCTTCGATACTTCTCAAAACATGGAAATCCTACTTATAACAGTTTAAAGAACATGCTGCAGACATTTATCATGGCTGCATTAAAAGCAACTTCTCTTAACATTTGCATAGCCAAACCAGAAATGGTGGGAGAGAATATGTTTTTTAAAGATGAAAAACAAGGAGGCAATTGAGATTAGAATGCACCCTAATAACCTTAATAGGAATGGAGTGAAGCTCACTGTTTGAATCTCATTATACTTCTACTTAAATTTAATGGCTAATGGGTTGTAGATAGATAATAATGGGCATTAATCGTGATGAAGGAAGCCATCAACTAAACACAAAAATTGTAGTCAGTAATAAGTATATACAATATTTAATTTGGCCATCAACAATATAAGGAATCAATGTATTTTTGTAATTTGGATTAATTCAAATTAACTGAAATAAAAAATTGTATGGTCCATGTGATGTTGGCACATTAGCTTTACTTTTCATTTACTTCACCAACAGATGCATAATTTATTTTGTGTTTCCTCTGTGATATTTGCTCTTGTTAACCTGCAATTTAGATTTTCCCACACAACCATTAAAGAAATAGGTGCAATTGCTTATTAATAGCACAACTTGAAGGCAGACAGAGACAATATGAATGCTCAAACCAACACATATATTTGGCAGGAACATCATGAAGATATGCTAGATTAGCCTATTGAAACAATTCTTAAAACTGAAATAATAGTGACCTTATAAAAATATGGATGTATTGATTTTAGTAGATGCTCCAAATAACATCCGTACATTTTCTTACAGGTCATCCAGATTCACAATGGAGTTTGTCTCCCAATATATTTGGGATATAGTTCCCCCATATGCTCGACCATCTCTATTCTATTATCAAGAAATAAACAATCTTGAAAACAAAATAAATTCAGACTGTTTAGATGAGGTCATCTGAGTACCAATCCCCGAAAGACCTAAATTGTATGTGTAGCTACCCGAAGAATGATCTCATGGACAATAAACCATATATAGTTAATGTCTCGCAATGGATTGTATATGAAACCACAAATCACATACGCTACAGACATGCTAAGAAAAATTATAGCATGTCATGCTCTGGCATAGAGCCAACATTGCCTCAGTGATAGGTCATTTAAACAAAAACTTTAACAAATGCAACTTTATAACAGGACAGGAAAGGCTGCCTCAAGCTGCCGCAGGTCTATTCTTAACCGTCCCCGTCTGGACATTCTTGCCAATGTTCTGGTAGCCATCTGAAGTTACAGACCCTGTTGTCATGACTTTGACTGAGGATTTCTCAATGTGCTCATCTATCACAATCTGCTGAGAACGACATTCATCACTGCAAAATGCTCTGTCATCCCTGTTACATGCATCAAAAGTAGAAAATGGGTTTATTTAGTAGGTTTTCAATTTTGCAAGTAAAAATGATATTAAAACCCATTTTCTATAAGCCAAGATGAAAGGGAAATGACATCAAAAACCAGGAAATGATAGGTTCTATAAGAGGATTGCTACAGAGCGAGAAGAACAGAGGAGAAATCCAAATTCTACCAATCTTGCTTGAATGGTCTGCACATAAAAATGTTCATATTCAAACAATATAAACAGAAAAGGCATCAACTCACGGAAATTACAGTTGACCATCACCACCATGGGTTGCCATTCTAGAACACTATCAGCATAACTATCAGCATAACTGTGCAAATGGGGGAGTGCCAATTCCCCGTAGATGCCATCCCCTCCTTGATCCATTGATCAAGACCACATTAAGATGAATACAGAGCTAGAAATTGCTTGGCACTTGATGAGTCAACAAATGAGACGGTACTCCTAATGACACAATTAGCTAGATAGCCTAGATGTGATTAGTTTTTTCTCTCTGTTTTCATGGAAAGAGATATAAGGGTTGATGCAAATTTGAACCGAATTTATTATATCTTTCACTAATGTACAACTGGGATAGAAAAACCTACAAGGTAATTGAGAAAAACATGCAATCTTTGGAATCCAATCAGATGGACAGAGCGGGAAAGTATATCAAACATACCGAATGGTCCTGACAAACACAGTATTAGGCTACAAGCTAACCAATTTCTGATAACTACAAATGGAAATAAAGCAAGTGAAGACAAGTACTCGTTGAAAGGTGTATAAAGGAAATCACTTCAGATTGTTGCACGTAAAAACAACTCACACATGCATATAACCCTACAATGTATTTGATAAGCATACTTAACAAAATTCCACTCTGCAGATAATGGTTGTACTAAAGGAATTTCCGCCCATACCTTGTAAAATTCTAGTTCCATAGGAAGCCATATTAAAGTTCTTTTTTTCCTGAGCTATTGAGACTCTGCTCACATACTATCCCAGGGTTATTACAGGACCCAAGTTCAAATCATGGTTGTGAAGAAGTTGTTGGGAAAAACACCTACAAGTTAATTGGGAACAGAGCCACTCACCAATGGTGATATACAGGGCAGGTAATACATAAAGGCCATTCATAAACAATTATCTATTTCACAAGAAAGATGGCTAATTGATTGGAAAAATGAATCATCAATGTTATAGAGTTAGAGTATCAAACATACTCAATGCAAGTGTGGAGATAAATTCTGAACAAGCTAAATATACTTGTAAGAATAACAAGTGAAGAGAATGTTGAGCCCATTTGCTGATCGAGGGTCTTAAAAAGGAAACCAGGTCAGACTGTGGAACATCAAAACAATACATACATCATTACATGCATATAAACCTAGATCAATTTTGAGAAGTGCAGAATAAAACACAATTTTACCCTACAGATAATGGACTGTACAAAAGGAATTTCCCTTGTGATTAAATCTAAACCAAGCTTAATTCTAATTCCACAAAAGCTAAAAAGGTAACTAGCTTGATTGATCTCAAAATGAGAAAGTGAATAGAATGAATGTTGAGCCTACTAAGGGTCTTCAAAAGAAAAACAGGTCAGACTCGTGAACATCAAAACAACACATACATCATATAAACCTAGATTGAGCTTGAGACGTATAGAATAAAACGAAAGTTCAGTCTACAAATAATGGACTGTACCAGAGGAATTTACCTTGTCCATAAAGTCTATACCTAGCTTAATTCTAATACCATAAAAGATAAAAAGTAATTCTCTTGAATAGTTTCAAAATAAGAATGCTAATATGCAATGAGTGTGATTCCATTTCACTCTTTCATTCTGGGTTGTGATTCCATTCCACTTGTGTTTTTGTACAATTAGCATTGTATTTTATGTATTATTAATATATGTGCACTTTTCAATCAAAAGAAAATATGTAATGAATGTAAACTGAAATGTCTTCAATTTAAAAAGGATCAATTGGATGAATTTTTTAACAAACTTCTTGCCGTTACATGGATTCACAAAACTGTTCCTCAAATGATAGCATCAGCTAGAAAGACTAGGTAAAATATCCACATTTTCATGGAAAGAAATATGTAAGAAGGAAAGAGACCCACACTCAGACTGCCTAAATCTACTTAATCCTTCGACAACATATATTTGGGAAGAAATTACTTTACAAGCTAAGTGAGAAGAAAAATACCCTCTATGGACCACTGGCATGCAATAAGATGGACAGACCAGGACGAAGACAGGCATACTATACATACATTGAGACCATTTATAACCAACAGCGTCATTTGGCAAGACAGGACCAGCTAAATAAACAGAAAACTAAACTGTCAATATCAAAGAGTTATGATATCAGACATACTCAATACATGGCTCCTCAAAAATATCAAAAAGCAAACCAATTTGTGAGAACTACATGGGAGATGATGCAAGTCAAGCCAAGAAGTAAACCAGCTCATATTATTGCAAGTCAAAACTAAAATTGCATGCATATAATACTACATTGAATTTGAGATACATCGCAGAAAAAGAAAAATTTCACCCTACAGAGTAAGACCTTAGTTAGTAAAGGCTAAATCCACATAAATTCTGATTAAATCAATTGATTTCATGGTTTCTTTAGAAAAACAATACTCTGCAGAAAATTCCTTTTCTATTTAACACTAAACCAAGCTACACTGTGATTCTACTAGACTTAAATTCAAGGAGTATTTTGTTGGGTTCAGCCACTGTAACTCAAAGCTCAAAACCTAACCCATGGTTGTTATCCGCAGAAACATTTTCCAACACGGTATACAAGGAAACAAAGTGGTCGACAGATGTCTAGGAAGTATAGCATATAACAGGCGAAATTAACCCAGCCTTGATGTCTGGGAAGTATAACATATAACAGGAGAAATTAACCCAGTCTTGCAAATGGTTAATTCCTAAGAGCCTCACCTCTACGCACCTGGCACGGTAATTTTACTATGAGATTGGTGTTTGCTAACATTCACTAAATTAAATCGTCTAATTCTCATTTGCTACGAATAAAGAAAACTTTAAAGAAATCTCATATGCAGTTAAGAATTTCTGAACTCCCAAAAATCACTGGTTCTTGTATTGAATACCATGAATGTAATTCTAGATGAAATAAATTGGAGTACAATACCTGTACATGTAGATGTCTTTACCATGCCCAAGGCGGCGCCGACACAAAAAGCAAGCCTGAAGAAAACGAGCAGGTTCAACAGTCTGCACACCGTAGACGCTAGGAGAAGAACTGGCTACAGAGGGAAAAGCCTGAGTCCCACAATTCCCTCTGATACCAGTCGCTGAATCCACTATTGGGTGGTGGTTTTGCACATCTGAATGCGTTGAATGGAATTGAAATTGGCCCTGCCAATGCGACCCCATGAATAATGGTTGAGTTGGGTTTGCCAATTCTGGCACTCCCATGTCCTCTGCAAGGGCACCCAGAGCAACGATCTGATTTTGATTGCCCAAAACTGCCCCGTTGTTGTACTTTAGTACAGGATCGAAAGGACTGATTTTACCATTGACATGACCAGATTCAGGTGTAGGTGACCTTGATTGTGAAGTAACAGGGAAGGACGCCCTCTGCTTTTCTTTATGGACATACTCCCTCACAGGGCTACTGGAACCAGACCCCAGCTGAGACACACTGGTTGTTCGCTTCATGGAAGGAACACGAGGCCGCTTACCCAACATAATTAATTGCCTCTGTTCCTTCAATTCAGCACAATACCGATTCTCCTGACAAACTACTAAAACCTTCTCTGAATCTCTGCTTTGCTCAGTAGCCTGACACTCTGCTAAACCCTCCCCTAAATCATTTTTCAAGACAAAAACGTCTCTTGTTTTTCTTCATTGACAGTAGACAGACAAAACTATAATTAATCAAAAGTCAATCGCAATGCCCAAACGGCCTAAAATCATTGAACAAGTCGGTTTACACGCTACAACACATCATTTTCAGCAGCAAGAAACTTCCAGTCAGAGCAGAAAGCCCATCGGATCAATGCCAAAATTCACCAGATTGCAGCAAACATTTGTCCCACCCAATATCAAGTCTAAATAGAAACACAGAGAAAAAGACAGTTCTTCCCGTGAATCTAACAGCCCAGACGCGCGTAAATAACAAAGTTATTTCTAAACCCTGCACGTTGTGGCTTTGGGACCGTCGATGGGATTCTGTTTCCACGGCTAAAATTGGCCGGGAACTCGGAGGCGGCCGCCGGTGAATCCCCTTCCCTTTACCGGGAATCTTGTCGGTGGAGTCTTTTCTCTTTTTCCTGTGTGGTCTCCTCTTTTTATAGTATTGTTTTGTTTTTTCCATTTACTTTTTCTTATTATGTGGGTCCCGTTTATGGGAGGCCAAAACATGCATCCATTGACGTCCACAAATTACTTATAATGAATTTTTGCAGGCCCCTTAAAATTATAGAAAACGACACCCTCTTTTAAGCAAATTAATAATTTATTTTGAAATTGTACTGTCTTTTGGAGGTTTGGTGTGATGTCTTTTCTCGGAAAAATCTCCTCCTCTATTATAGCGAAGCTTTTACTCTTCACTTTACATGGCAGCTTTCTTCTTTCTAATGACCGGTTATCATCATACAAAAGTTATGAAAATAAAGCTAAATTTAATTATATTAAAATGAAAATAAGATGTTAAAATAGTGTTGGTGGTAAGTATTTTATTTGGTGTAATGTATTTTTAAATTATATATTTTAAAGGTTTTTTTGTTTTGTTTTTTTTTTTGGTTGTTTGTTTGTTGGGGTTAATTGTGGTCATGAAGCACCGTGTTTCATTTTGTATTATATTTAATTTATATAATAAAATATATATATATACAAAAAAGAATAACAATTAATTTAATTGTATTAGTGTAGAAGTTTTTCTCATAAATATTAAGAAATTATAGGTTTGGAAATTTTATGAATTTTATGTATAAAAAATTATATTAGTCTCGAGAAAATAATTCTAAATATAAGATTAGTTTGAGAAAACATCTCCAAAGTACAAGATAATTCGGAAAAAACAATTATGATTATAAGATAATCCCCAAAAACAACTCCAACTAATAGAGTATTTTGAAAAAACAACTCCAACTACAAGACTAGTCCTTAGTCCCCATAAAACAACCTCTATTGAAGAAAAATGCATCCTAAATATAGATATTAAGGTCTCAATAAATAAGTGACAATATTAGGGTCCACATAATTAGGTCTTTGAATTATTGTTGGGTAAATAAGATTGAAATAATTTATTTATTTTGTATTGTTTTTCAAATGTAAAGGGTTGAAGTAAATTTGTGGGGTAAAGTCAATTAACATCCAAAGTCTCTCAGAAGGAAACAATGCTCCACACAAATAGGTTTTGATTTATCTCATTTTGTTGTATGGGAATAAGGAGAATAAGGAGAAAGATCTATAATCACATAGATAAAATTAGTATTTGTTAATGAAGAAAAAATTATATATTTTGTAAAATAATTGCATAGACCATTTGAAATAAAAATAGTTGATTGTGATTGGTTGAAAAAAATGAGTAATAGGAAAGTGGATTCTTACCCTCTTGCATGTACTAATAAGTGATCTTATTGTTTCACCGAATAATTGTGTGATAAAACATATAAGGTAACGGTCAAGGAGGAATACTTATGATATGTAGGTCGAAGGTTGAATGTACGCGTTACTAACTTTATCCAAGTTGATCGTAGAGAACTCCTTTTTGTCTAGGAAGGACTACCTGTAGATACAAAGCAAGACCACCAAATGATATTAAATAACAAATGATAGTTGGTACTTTAGCTATTGTGTTAGTTCAGGGGAAGTGTGATACTTCCTAGATGGTTGTCAATCCACTGTTTTTATCAAATTAATGAAAGTAAATACGAGAAATAAAGTCTTATTGCTAACACTTTGATTTAGGTATCTCAAAACATTATCAACAAACTAGATTAAGAAAATTATTGAAATCTAAACTAATCTAGCATCAGCAAGGTATGTTTCTGGTTGGGATAGGTCATAAGGGTGTTAGGTAAGGTCACAGAGGTATCTGGTAAGGTATGGGTGGAGTTTAGGTGATGTTAGAGGCAGTTTGGTGAAGGTTCACGAAAACACGATGGACTGATATCGGTTTGGTGATCGATATCGGTAGAGAGGGGAGACCGACGACAGTTAAGGTGATCGGCGTCGATAGGGGAAATTTGATAGTAAATTATTAAACAGAGGTTTTTAGGTTCTCTGTGATTACACAAAGAGTGAGGGTAGTATGGTTTGGGTCGTAATATGGTTGAGAAGACTCAGGGATACTAAGGAAGAGGTTTAGAATGGTGAAAAGGCTTGGGATGGTTGAATAGTGGGTTGGTGGGAGGAAGGTGATGTACAGGCAACAAAGGAAATCAACTACTGAAAGGAGCAAGAGATCTACAAAAAGAATAAGCAAAATGATTAGAACCACAATACTTACTTGATGTCTTGCAACTCTTGGGAGTTGGGATGGTTGATGGTTGATCGAAAATAAGTGTTTGAGTCAAGTGTCGCGGCAATACGACCTATGTGCTTCATGCGAGTATTCCAACGCTTTGGAAAGATGAACTGGATGTTTGCCTTGCACTATGGTTGTGTATGTTCATCATTTGGATGCAAGAGGGCTTGTAGATTCGTGCATGAATGTAATAAAACTCTAATAACCGAAATACCAAAATGTGTAAAGAGTTATGAAAGTGTATATAAGGTAAGCGATGGCGGTTAGGTGATTGATGTCGATTGAGGGATAATCTGACACTTCGTTAATCAACCCTTCTTCGCTCCACTCTTGGATGCCCATTTACGACACCTTCTCGGTCGTATTCCTCCTATAATCAACTTATTTGGCTATCCAGACCCCTCCCAACTCTCAATGAGTCTCTAATCACTTGCTAATCAAGTTTAACTAGCCTAAACCTAGTTAACTAGCCTAAACCAAGCTTATCTAAGCCTAAAGCATGTTTATCCTAATCTAATCTAAAAGTGCTTTTTGAGCTTTAGTCCCACATGCACCCAAATTCCAAACTCTCCCAAGTGAAAAACTATAAATAGAAGGGTCACCTCTCCCTCTCAACCTTACACCTTGTTTACATAACAAAATCTCTCTCATATTTGGAGATATTGGCATTAGACCTCATTTGCATTAGCCAAGCTAATAGGCATTTGATCTTGGCTATCCTCCATTGTTGAAGCTCCTCCATCTTGCATCCATAACTTCATAGTAGGTTAGTAGGAGGGTATCTAACTTGGCCTTGTAGCCATTTTAGAGAGACCTCTTCACCTCCATTGAAGCAAACAACAAATCTAATTTGATTGCTCATAGGTTTAACTAGGTTCAATTTATGTTTTAAGTAATCATAGAGTAGTTAGAGATAAAATGATAGTGTTTTAGTTTAATTCATTATTGTAGAAGTTATCTTGTTTAGCACTCATCTTGATGTTTATGATAGGTTTAGTTAGATCATGGAACTACTTAGCTAGTTTCTTGTTTATTAACATAACTAATCTTCTCATGCATACATTTGGCACCTGCTGGGGGACACTTAGTCCATCCTCCATTAATGGAGTCATTTTGAAGCTTTTATTTTTAGTTTCTAATTTTCTTAGTTTTAATCTTTTTAGGTTAGTTTCAAGCTTTTTAGATTAGTTTTTCAAAGTTTTTTAGATTAGTTCAAGTTTTTTGATTTCACTAATCTTTTTGTATTAATGGCTAAATATCAGGTTTCTTAACTAGTTTAGCTAGGATTGTCTTGCTTTTGTGCTCTTTGTAGGATCGAAGGAGGGTAAAGTAAAGTGTTGAACCAAATTGAAATTTTGACCAAATTGAAAAAATTTTTTTGAGTTTTTTTTGAAAAATCCCATGTTTTTAGCCACCTATAGGGAAGGCATGCATACACCTTTTTCGCCGGCATGCAAACTAGTACATTGACCATTTTTTTTGATAGAGGCATGCACACCCAAAACCACGTGTGAACCAAAATCCATGTGATGCCCAAAACCATGTGCATGCACCTTAAACCAGGTGCACATGCCCAAACCATGGCACACACACCTTAAAAACTATCATTTTTTTTGCAGGCACCGCACGTGTACCCAAAACCACGTGCAGGTGCCCAAAACCACGCAGGAACCTTAAACTAGGTGCACACGCCCAAACCATGGTGCACACACCTTCAAAACTGTCATTTTTTTAGCAGGCACACATACACATTTACGCCTGCGCATTCATGCACACACACAAATCCTGCAAATATGGCACACACAAATCAAATGTATGCACACATGATTCTATCTTGGTGCACATCAAATGCATTAGCACATGCATCATTAGCAATCTTCCAGAGGCCATAACTTTTGCTCCCGAGCTCGAAATGACTCTATTTTTGTTGCGTTGGAAAGGTATTGAAGTGAAATACACAATGGAATCATAAAATTAGGATTTTGAGTTATATAAAATTTATGGTTTACATTATTAGGTAACTAGTCATTTTCTAACGTATCTTAAAATTTGAAAAAATGTTTTCTTGGCTATTCTAACACTTTGAAAGGTTTTGTGACACTAATCAGTTGTTTGTAGGGTTATTTTGGTCTTGTTTTTACTAACTTAGTTAAGTGTTTCATTTCTTAATTGATAGAGGTTTTTTGAAGTGTGTATGCTCTTCCCTCGCACCTTCTAGGTGATCTTGGGAACCAAAAACACTTTCAAAACCCTCTTATTGCTTTCAAAAACACTTACTTTACGCTTCCTAATGGATGAACATTTCAAAAATTGGTTAAAATGAACTCAAAATTTTGTAAAAACACTTAATGTATTTTCCATAAACTTGTTTTAGTTGAGTTTTCGCACGTTGTGTATGCTCTTCCTTCACACCTTTTGGTGATCTTAGGAATCAAAAGCAACACACAAACTCTCTTTTGATATCATGATCTTTTGTGGAAAATTACTAATCTTGGTATGTAGGACCAAAATCACATGTCAAAGAAAGGAGGAACTAAGACAAAACAAAACCTTCTAATACGTGTTTTCATATAGGTTTCCAAATGGTGTGCTACTTAAAACCACATTTAAGATAAAAAGATAAAAAACACACCACTTTCATCACACTTGTATTGTAGGTTTTAGAAAAGGGTACGTCCCTATCCACTTAACTTAACTAGAACATAACCCCTTTGGCATAACACCTTAAGCTACAACAATGGGGGTGGTTCCAGGAACCCTAAAGTAATCCACCATTGTGTAACCTCGTGGATGAAACAGGAAGCGCTCCGCTTACCCACTTGACTAGTTTTTCCTTGTGAGTTAGCATTAAGGTTGTCCATATGGCGACCCCAGTGAGAGTACACATGGATGCATTTATTGCCCACTTATGCTTGAAGGGGGTAAAGTAAAGCCGAGATACTCCCAAATTAGTCATTGTGACTTTTTGGGTAAATCAGCTCGCTTAAGACAACTTTGTGACACCTAGTTGAGAGATCTTATTAAGGAAGCCATTCCATCTTGGAGCCCACTTTACTAGTCCATTATCACGTCTTGTCCATCATGAAGTGATAACTTGTTTGGATTCAAACCTTGTTTTTCAACACGGTAACAAATCCATTTAAGTTAGATCTAAGTGTATCTCATCACGAAAATTAAAACGACGTATCACTTAGCTTGGTTTCTTTCTCACCTTTGGATGAGGTGAAACTCTACCCAAGTGGCACTTAGTTTATTTTCATCTTTTGATCTACACCTTTGCATTCTTGTTTCCCATTTGGGAAAAGAAGGCATCTTTCGGGAGTGTTGTCATAGATAGTGTTCACCACTTTTTTTCCATTTTACTCATCCATGTTTGCGGCTGAGTTGTTAAACATCTAAAGTGCGTGGATGTCCTCATATCTTTGATGGCCACTTGATCTTGATTTCAAGATCATCATCATAGTTAGGATTGATTCATCATTTGATCTCCCTTTGACGTGTTACCTTGTTCACATTGTCTCGACACAATTAAGATACTTATGTCATGTTTTTCGTAAACATGATCTAAGTATCCACATTGTGGCATTATGCTGCCCACATTTTAGCACATCCTTAGTATACTTTGACTTGGTTTGATTTCAAACATTGTCCCAAATCTTGAAGAGTGTCACTTACTTTGTTTGTGTCATTTTTCATACCACTTTGACACTAATATCTCACTTCTTCATGAAGCTTGATAGAACGTGTCCAATTGGTGTGGTTACGTGGCTTACATTTGTAAACCTCACCCTTTAACATTTAGGCCTTGTTGGTTGTTGAACTTGTCATGGTATCCTTTGATTGGGAGTCACATCTACCCTTTGTTAATATTTACGCCTTGTTCATTTCGAGCTTGACGTAAATATTGACATTGTGTTGATCATCTTTGCATCGAACTATCATTTGCACACACATTTTACATAGGGAGTATTTCCTTATTGATTGGCTTTGTGTTTCACACTTGCATGATTGTTCCTTGTGATCATTCATCTAGAAAATTGTTTTCTAGGACAATCCTTTTTGATCTCATCGAGATTGCATCATCACATGTCTATTTTCCTTAGACCTTCTTCATAGAAAATCATGCACGCATCTCCATACTTATGAAATGTCTAGTTGATTTCTGTTATGCTACTCAAATCGACATGTCACTTCCTTCCCTTTGAAGGATTTCCATCACACTATCTAGGTCTAGACATTTGTGCTTAAATGACACCAACAATGACTGACTATCACGTGGTTTCTCACACTTACTAAAATACAAAACCTAGGTTTAGGAATTCAAATCAAAATATTCCCATTATGACTAAACCTCATTTGGTTCTTCATGCTAGAGGGCCCATTCGGGTACCCTGTTCCCCACCTTCAGCTCATAGTCGGTGGTATGGTTTGGATGCTTCTGATCCAAATTATTATTCAGTTCCCCCACTCTTCTTCTTGATTCAGATCCAAACTACCATTCGATTCCCACTCTTCTTCTAAAGATTCGGATCCCAACTATTGTTCGGATACCCCTAGATCAAATCTTGAATCACGGTCCTCCCTTCCTTTGCAGGACCTTTATTCCAAATCACCTCAATGATGTCTTCCTCCTTTGAAGACTCATGTGACTCCAAGTTCCATCGATCGAACATCTAATTTGGTTCTTGAGTCACGGTCCTCCCTTTCTTCTGCAGGACCTCCTTCATCATTCATCTCAATGACCTCTTCCTCCATCGAAGAGTTTCCACAACTCGGATTCCCTCTAGTCAATCATCTAATTCGACTCCTACATCATGCAACTTAATGGATGGCTATGTGATCCTACTTTCTCTCCTACATTACGTCATCTTCTAGAAAAATGACCTAGGTCCAAATCCAAATCATCCATTGATGAGATGCCACCAAATATACATCATCTCTTGAGTCATCTTCTGCTATCAAACCAACTTCAATCCCTCTTCAGCCCTTGAGCCCTTTCAACCATATCATACCATTTCCTCATCCATCTTCTAAAGATCAATGTCTGCGACCATGTCAAACCATTAAAAAAAAGCCATGTGCTAAGATATATTTTCAAAGCACTATCAAAACTCTTCATGGGAGTGATAAGGTCAAGCCTTCCCCTCATCTACATCATCGAACATCTTCATCTTCTTTTGTCAATCAATCTTCCCTCTTTCATCGGACTTTTTCTTCTAGTCAACCTCCTATGGTCAAGAACAACAACCTCTACTGATTGATTTCTCTCAGGATGAAGGAACAATCAAACTACATGAAGATATCCCTTTAGAGGATTGCAAACAAGGGTTCTTTCTAGAACTCGATACGCTCACGTATTGGGGAAAAGAAGTTGATTCCTTTTATCAGAACATAGAGGAAGAGCCTAAGGTCATGGAACTTGATTCTTCTTCTATTATTCCATCTTCACCTTCTTTTGAGCATGATGAGATGTCGGGGTCTAGCATTGATCCATGGCCTATCTTCTCATTACCAAATCATTCCTTATCTATCATCATTCCTCAATCAAAATCTCACCTTGGGTCACCATTAGTAGCCCATCATCTTCTTCTATCTGGAGCCACCCCTAGGTAGTCCTCCATTTTCTACTTGTGGGTCACCTCTTGGTAGCCCATTACCTTCTATTCTTGGGCCACGTCCTAGTATCCCTTCATCCTCTTCTATCTATGGGACACCTCTCGAGTAGTCCCTCCTCATCTATACTTGGGTCACCCCTAGTATTCCCTCAATATCATCTTCTATTCTTGGGCCATGTCCTCATAGCCCAATTTATTCCCTCTTAGGGCCACATCCTAGTAGCCCTTCCTCATCTTCTAGCCATGGCTCACCTCTGAGTAGCCTAATTTCTTCCATCTTAGGGCCATATTCTGTAGCCCTTCATCATCTTCTATTAGTGGCTCACCTCCTGGTAGCCCATCCTCTTCAATTCTTGGACCATATCCTTTTCATCCATCACATAATCCTTCTACCAATGATTGGGGCAAGCCCACCATCATTTCTCTCATTCCTATCATCAATCATAAACGTTCACTTTCCTCTCCCACTTCTCGGGATCAGACAAGTCACGCATCAACTTATAAGAAACCCAAACAGTTTCTTAATCAAGCTCAGATCAAAACTACAAAGAGCTCTATAGCTCCCAACAAATCAAATGATCTTAAGGTTAAAAATCAAACATGATTCAAGAATGCACATCAACGTAACCATCAAGTATGGCATAAAGTGCATAAACCTATGGATGGGGAATTAAATCTCCCACATACAAAATCCATGTTTCAGGATAAATCACAGTCATTTGTTGAGTATGAGCTCACCTCGATCATCGAGATCGGGGATAACATATTACTCTTGATAAACAAACATGCCTAGTCTCCCTTATCAAGGAAGTCACAAACATTGTTGTTGGATCTTATCACATGCAAGTGACTTTGTTGGTCCCACCTTTCCAAAAACTATCAAAAATCTAAAAATCAAAAAAAAATGCAAAAATACAAAAACATTGAGAAAACACAAAAAAATCAAAGGTACAAAGATCAAACATTGCAATCAGGTATTGCGTACACATGGATGTTTCTTTCTTCCCTTCCTTGTTATTCTTCTACAAGTCTTCCTACCATTTTCATCCCTTCGGTGATATTTTGGTTAGCCTATTCACACACATTTTGTGACATTTATCTCTATGGTATCTGTTTGACCTTGTCTTTTATCACCTTGGTAAATTAAAGAATGACTGACCTCTTAGAGATCCTATCACATTCAACATCTAATAAACTTGTTGCGAAGAACTTTTGGACATATTTGTTGACACTAGCCAATGTCATCATCATAATCACTTCCACCTCCTTCCATCAAGCCATCAGTGGTTCTTAACCCCTTGTCAAACAAGAGAGCTGAAATAAGTTTTCAGAAAGAAAAAGAATCAAAATCAATCAAAAAAATCAAAAGCTAAAAGCTAAAAGCAAAAAGCAAATTGATATATTACTCTCTCTTGGGGTATTTCCAATAATCTCTATCGGGGCTATGGACACTTTTTGCGGTAGTAGAGAAATGTTGTGATTAGAATCAAATACATCTCCATCGGGGCTATGGACACTGGCTGGCAGCGTAGTGAGCAATGTATGGCTATCCTTCCACCATCCATTCACAAAATCACCTATCACTATCAAAATAAATCATTCCTACACATTGGCTAGGGTGTCTTCACTTGTTGTCTATTAAATCTTCCCTTCAAGAGGTAATAAATTCCACGTACACACACTTGGATCTCTATGAGTAGGTAGGATTAGTATGTTACCAAGTGTCTTTTTTTGGACCTTGTTCAGACTCTTACTTTAGTCCTTATCTTGTCTCACGATTTGTGCCTTTGGCTAATCACTTCTTCATCATGAGGCTTCTAAGCTACATTCATATCATTCACATCATTCTTCTACTTCATTCAGAACATCCATGTGTATAAGATTACTTTTTTCCATGTTTTGGACACCTTTGTCCCCTTTCACAAAAACAATCTTCTCCTTCCTTTCTATCATGTGCTTTTAGGCCAACTTACGCTGGGGGCATCCTTTCTTCTTCCCAAAACTTCATTGGTTTACGTTCATCATCATGTTGAACCTATCCATAATGGCCTTGGGTCCCACTTCTACACATGAAGAGTTTTCCTTTGAATACTCCCACCTAATCATTGGGCATTTTTGTATCTTCACCTTTCTCATACACACGTGGCCTTATGCCCTTGTACATCCCATCTATCACTAGGGGCATCCACACTTCCTTTGTCTTCCTGTACATAGTTTCAAAAAACTTTCAAAATCAAAAAAACATTCAAATATGTTAGAAAAATCAAAAAAACATTCAAATATGTTAGAAAAATCAAAAAATTCAAATATGTTTCAAATAGAAAACATTCAAAAAAAAATAAAAAATCATCCTACAAAACATCACTCTTTGGTTCTCACTTGTTCATGTGTGTGACTGACTCACGATCATCTTGATGATCTACCTCCATCAACAAAAGCTAGGTTGCTTACTTCGTTTGTACTTTGGGGCACAATGAGTTTCTAGTACTGTTTCGTAGTGCACATTGCTTTTTCATCGGACCCAAGTGTCCTCCATTATTCCCCTTGCATGTATCCTTGCTTGGGGCACCATCATTAACCCTTGTCATTAATTCACATAGGTTATAAAAAGCTTGATAACAAAAACATTACATTATGTTTCTCTATTAGTTTAGCTTGTTTACTTTCTCGTATTGCATTGCATTTTGTATGTTGCATGGAGTTAGGCATCTTTTACTTTCTCGTATTGCATTGCATTTTGTATGTTGCATGGAGTTAGTGTTTTTAGCAATGGACATTTGTTCGTATATGGCTTTTCATGTCATACTACACTTTTGTTCATTCTTTTTAATAAGGACCGATGATGAAGATCACTAGCAATATGATGAAAAATAAAGTTGTTTAAAAGGCACTTGGATGGATGTTAGCTCATTCCCTCTTCCTCATACTCCTTTTTTTCTATATCCCTTTTCTTCTTCACACTATTCTTTCTTTTATTCTCTTTCTGTCATCTTTTCGATCGTCATCGAGTTCTTCTATCACCCCATCGAACAATCGAGGGCATCCTTCATTCTACTCATTTTTCTTCTATCCCTTCAAAATTTTCTACTTGTTTATGCTTGTCTACTTTCTTTGAAGTGACGTCACTTACGCCACCTCAAAGAGGGGAAAATGTAGACACCTAAAATATGCTTACACTTAGCATTTCCTCCCATTCAACCATTAACGACACTTCGTTAATTCCCCATTCTTCACTCCACTCTCGGATGCCCATTTACGACACCTTCTCGGTCGTATTCCTCCTATAATCAACTTATTTGGCTAATATCTCTCTTATTAGCTAAACATTCCTCCTTTTGACCATTCAAACCTCCCTAGTTCTCTCTAGACCACTTCTATTGGCTTCAGTAGGCTATCTATCAGTCACAATTGGTTATCCAGACCCCCCAACTCTCAATGAGTCTCTAATCACTTGCTAATCAAATTTTAACTAGCCTAAACCCTAGTTAACTAGCCTAAACCAAGCTTAACTAAGCCTAAAGCATGTTTATCCTAATCTAATCTAAAAGTGCTTTTTGAGCTTTAGTCCCACATGCACCCAAATTTCAAACTCTCCCAAGTGAAAAACTATAAATAGAAGGGTCACCTCCTCCCTTTCAAACTTACAACCTTCACCTTGTTTACATAAAAATCCTTCTCTCTCACATTTGGAGATATTGGCATTAGACCTCATTTGCATTAGCTAAGCTAATAGGCATTTGATCTTGGCTATCCTCCATTGTTGAAGCTCCTCCATCTTGCATCCATAACTTCATAGTAGGTTAGTAGGAGGGTATCTAACTTGGCCTTGTAGCCATTTTAGAGAGACCTCTTCACCTCCATTGAAGAAAAACAAAAAATCTAATTTGATTGCTCATAGGTTTAACTAGGTTCAATTTATGTTTTAAGTAATCATAGAGTAGTTAGAGATAAAATGATAGTGTTTTAGTTTAATTCATTATTGTAGAAGTTATCTTGTTTAGCACTCATCTTGATGTTTATGATAGGTTTAGTTAGATCATGGAACTACTTGGTTTCTTAACTAGTTTAGCACCACTAATTGTCATTTTTGATAGAAAAATCCTATGTTTTTAGCCACCTACGGTAAGGTATACCCTTTTGCTAAAACCATGTGCATTTTTGACAGAGGCACCCAAAACCATGTGCGTAGACACCTTAAACAAGGTGCACACACCCAAACCATGGCACACATACCTTAAAAACTCTCATTTTTATAGAGGCACTTAGGTACCTAAAACCATGTGCGTAGCACCCAAAACCACACACATGAACCTTAAACCAGCGCACACGCCCAAACCATGGTACCAAACCTTCAAACTCATGTCATTTTTAAGCGAGAGCATGCAGACACCTTTTCTCTGTGCGGGCACACAAATCCTAAGTGAACATAGGCGGAAGTTTGTGATCATCTCCCAAGAGGATATGTTTCCAAGTGAAGCAGTGGGGCCGAATGGGAGGGAAAGAAACAAGTATAGATCCGGTTCTGTGGAAATTTGAGCTTTGGGACAAAACCAAAGATATGCATAATCATTTCTAGATGCCCACAAAAGGGGCATTTGGGAGATGGAATCCCAATTTGAACAAGACGGGCCCTGATAGGAAGGATTTGGTGAAGAATACACCAAAGAAAATGAGCAATTTTGGGCTCCACACATATAGTTCAAATAATCTCAAACCCTCGGCCCAGGCGGATGGGGTGGCATGAATTCCCAGTAACAAGTATTAAGTTTGTCGACCATGGGAAAATGGGGTGAGAGCCACTGATAACCTTCATTGGCTTTATAGTTATAGAAAGGAGTATCACATATACACTTCTAGTCTGTCCCACCAGGGGGAGAGGAGTGCACAACAATCTTATGTAGCATGTGATCGAAAATGAATTGATCACAATATTGTAAGTATCCTAATCTGGTTGGAGAGATGAAACAAATTTTAAACTACGACCAAGAAAACCAGGATTGCTTGTTCTTGCAGAAAAATCCTCGATGGTATGAATTCTACGTTTGAAGAATTTGAGCGCGGAGATTCTTGGGACCTTTGCAAGGCATTGATCTTGGGATTGAAAAATCGGTGACCACTAGAGAGATTGTTGGTTGAGAGATAACCCATTGTGAAAGCCATCCCCTTTCCATAAATATAGGGTTTGACACACTCCCATGCTTTCCAGATACTTTTAAGCACAAAGGTTCCACAATTTTGACACATGCAAAGGAATGATGAGAAAATTGAAAAACCCTAAACCTTTCCATGCATGCGGCCATAAGGAGAGGCTTCTATGTAAATGCCATGTCATTTGATAACTTTCAAGCTTTATGTCTAGTGATGCTTATGATAATCCACTTGGCACCGAGATAGTTTTCCTTGGCGATGAATGTGAATAAGCCAAAGGCCTCCAGAATTGTGAGGTAGAAACATATATCCCAAACAACACGATGAAAACCTTTTCCAGTAGATGCATTAGCCCATAAGAAATCTTTGAGAAAATTTTATAGATTTTGGATGGAGGCTTTGGAAGGCACCCAACAAGACGAGTAGTAAACATGGGTGGCAACCAGAACTTTGGAACAAATTTGGAATTTTCCAGCCAGAGACAAAGGCCTAGTGAGCCAATATTCCAGTTTTTTCACCACCCATTGAATGACATAATGCCATAGATCAGCTAGGGAGGCTTGAAAAGCAAAAGGAATACCAAGGAATTTGAAGATCTCACCATGTTGCAGAATTTTCCAATCAAATGTGGCAAGCCAGTCCAACGTAGGAAGGAAGGATTGCCTGTAGCATTGAGTTTTTTGCCATTGAATGGAGGAACCAGAAGCCAAGAAAAAAGTATCCAAGCATTACATAACATTGCGAATGTTACTCTCATCCTCGATAAGCGTAAGGAATGAATCATCTGCAAAATTCCCATTAAGGAGTTGAGAGTTGGGCTCAACAGGCAACAAGATTCCATGAACAAGACCTTGAGTTTTGGCATGGGCTAAGAGATAACCAAAGCCTTCGACCACCAACACATAAACTACGGGGCAAGAGAGAAATCCTATCTAATAGACTGGAATATCCCAAAGGGCTTCGAGCTAAGGTCATTGATAGATATTTGAGTAGAGGCATCTGTAAAGAGCATATTGATGGATTGAATAAAGATGGGGCCAAAGCCAAGGGCCTGAAGCATGGCGAGGATGAAAGGCCATTCAATCCGATCATAGGCTTTCTCAAAGTCAATCTTGATAAACATAGTGGCTTGGTGAGATTTACTGGGCCCATTCCATGCCTTCCCAAACTGTGATGATATTATCTAGGATGAAGTGTCCCTGTATGAAGCTTGTTTGCTCTGGCTGAATAATAATAGGTAACAAATTACATAATCGCAGAGCTAACGCTTTGGAAATGATTTTGTAGGAGACATTCAACAGTGTAATTGGCCGCCAACAAGTGATTTTCTTGGGATCTCCTTGCTTAGGAATAAATTTAATGTTCCCCTTGTTAATGTAAGGCCCTAGGGAGTGGTTTTGAAACCCTTCAAGATAGACTTGAAAGAGGTCTTTCTGACGAAATCCAAAGAGTTTTATAGAATTCACAAGGGAATCCATCGTAGCCTAAGCACTTTATCATTGGCCATTTGCATAGTGGCTTCATGGAGGTCTTCAATAGTGAGCATTCTTTCGTAGAGCACCTTCTGAGCCTCTGAAATCTTGTGAGGCACAACCCCCAAACATTGGTCAAGAGTAGCCCGAATGAGCTTTGGAGGGTGGCTGAGCTTGGAATATGAGCTTGTAATGTCACACAAATTCTTACAACATAAGTTGTGGGTCAGTGATTCAAGCTCCATTATCCATGATAGCTCGGATCTGTTGAGAAGGATTTCTAGCTCAAAGAGAAGAAAAATTCTTTTGAGACCCGATCTCCAACTTGAGCCAGTGCATTCGAGCCCGGATCTGAGCACCTCTGGCATTATAATTGTCCATAATTTGGATTTTATGCCGTATATTACAACTTATGTTTGAAGTGTTAGAAAAGGGATCACCTTGAAGCGCCACCATCGGTGATTGAGAGGCTGAGGTGTTAGTGATGTATGAGCGGATCTGAATTTTTACCAGTGGGATATCGACTCCCCTCGCTGCCTTTGTAGATTCTAAGAAATCTGGTAGTCTAAGTTAGCACATCTTCCCACCAAAGTAACTAGCTAGGATTGTATAGGTGGATGAAATTGCTTGACATGGTAGGTCATGGAATTAAATTCCAAATCCACTTGATATGATTGACAGTGGGGCCATGTTGCATCAAGGTAGTATTAAGAAAGAATTGGCCTTTATGACAAAATGGGTGTGCATCATGCCAACATATATGAAATCATAGGGGAGTGGTTTGAAAGGACAAAGTCAGGCATAACCTCCACTTGGCATGGAATAAATGCTATCAAACTCAAAAAAGTTTTGAGTTGACAACATGGCCCTGTCAAGCCATTTAAGGATGCGATCTATCCCTCCACGGAGATTGGACCACGTGTACCAAGCTACAGAGGTGGGAAAGCGAGATGCGTTAGGATCAAAGAATCCAAATTTATTTTGCATGAAGTACCACGCTTCCCTTTCACCAGGTGTCCACCTCATAGGAAGGTGGCCACATTTATCATTTGGGGTTTCAACCATATTAAAATCTCCACTTATTACCTAGTATGCATCGAGAATGGAGTTGGCTATCCACCGCCATAGATCGCCCTTTCAGACCACATCATTAGAGGCATAAATATTAATGAGCCCAAAAGGGCGGCCCTCAATATTAAAGAGGACCCATATGACATAGTTGGTGGGGTCTATTCCATGGTCAATTAATAAGGGCCACCATTTAGGGAAAAAAGTGAGATTAAACCCTCATGCCATGCTTCACGATTGCTATAGAAAGTCAAGATGTCGAAGCTAGATGGATTTACAAACCATCTGCAACTAAAAATATGTAATTTTAACTTCATGCAAAAACAAAACATCCATATTTGCACATCATTTTTGAGTTTCATGCACTACATAATTATGACAGGATTCTGTGAGACTCCTAACATTCCAGGATAATCAATTCAAGGGAAACCTTGGTCAAGAGCTATAACCCCATCCTCTAGGCCCTCAAGGGCATCATATTGATTGTACAAGAAATGAGTAACATTATGATGTAAAAAGTCTTACAGATCATTTTTTTTTCATTCGGTGTACTCAATGTCATATTCCACTTCAGTTGAGTCCACACTTTGCATCTTGCTAGGCTATGGTCCCAAGAGATGCGAGATGGACTTTAGGGTCATTTAGAAGGCCCTTGTAAGTTTCTTAGAAGAAGCATAAGAACTGAATGTGAAATGTTGATGTGAGAAATAAAATTTTTAAGGTCCATGAGAACTGGCGCCGTAAGGGGCATGGTGGAGTACTTTCACAACGAGGTAGCCAATATTGGTCCTTAGCAGATAATTGGTTCCTTAGCCGTAATCTTAAGCTCCTTGGTTGTAATATTGTGATAATGTTCCTTAATAGTTGGTTCCCGATGGCCATGGGAGCCAGAGGCTTTGGATTGTTGGGCTTTGTTCTTATTTCACCGGCCTTTGGCAACTTTCCAACCTTCCTCCTGTTGGGGTTTAATGGGCTCTAGAAGCTGTTTTGCTGCGGGCGGTTATGGGGGACATAAAGCAGAAAATCTCTGATCTTGTGATCAGACGCTTGACAACGAAACAAGTGTTGGTAGATTGATATACATGACCTATTGGGAGTAGCATTTATCACCCATTTGAATATCCACAAATTCCTTGAGGTCATGCGAGAGATCAATCTCAATGCATACTCACTTCTGGGGATGAGCATGGTAAAACTTATTAGCTTCAGGAAACAACTCCGCCTTCAAGAAAGTAGAAATTTACGATAGGAAATGAACACATAGCAGAGGAAGACTAGGAAATTAAATTCACACCAACACTTTAAGGGTGACATACTTAGATACCACAAAGTCCTTGTGCTAGGGTGTTAACACAAGCAACGAGTTATAGACATACCAAGTGGCTTGCTTAGCCAAAATGTTGGGCGCGTTAGCAGAGTTTAGAGAAATGAAAAGAAAGAAACCCTTGGTCATGTTTTGAACACTATCCAAGCGGACCCCATGAGGGGTCCAGACTATGTTAGCCCAGGATTTAAGCATGCTTTTAGAGGGGATTCAACCCAAAAATACCTAATGAGGAAAAACTATTCTAACCATTGACATGCAACATTAAATTCAGGAATGGGTAAAACTACATCTGGAGGAGAGAGATTACCTTGTGAAAAACCTTTGGAATGAAATTTCTAGGATGCTTCGCCGGTGATGCCATTGCTCGCTCCACTATCTCCTGCCACAGGTTTAAATAACTCAATTTGAAGATGGTGAGGTCATTTTATAGGGGACGCCTAGAGGGAAAAAAAAACCATAGGAGAGATTATAGCAATTAATTCCCGTAGAGCCCGAAAAGGTTGCGGTATGACGGTTAGAGGGGGAAAACCCTAGAAGAGATGACTCCATTTTTGCACTAGAGTTATAGAGCATTTCTCCTTCATAAATATCAATTATCTATATCAAGACGTCAAATTTATTAGTTTTGAGAAAACAACTCCAACTACAAAATAATTCTCGAGAACACAACTCCAACTACAAGACTATTCCCGAGAAAATAACTCCAACTACAAAATAGTCCCCATAAGATAATTCTAAAGTCTAGGAAGAGCCACGTACATATGAGTAGTCAAAGACACAAACATTAATCACGAGAAAACAATCTCTAATTCAAGATAAGTGCATCATAAATATAGATATTAAGGTCTATTATAAATAAGTGGATCCTATATTAAGGCATATTACAAATAAGTGGATCATAAACTCAAAATTAAGAGGCCCATCTAGAAAACCATCTATATGGTTGAGTTCAAATGGTTGAAGGGATTTGGGTGCTCTGCTAGGGTTTGAGTGTTATGCTTGAGTCTGTGGCACTGTATTGCTTGTCACACCACCTTTTTCGATCAAAGTGGGACATTTATTTAGCTATTTATTGCATTTTTTTCATCCTTTGGGTGGTTGTGCTTGCCTATTTTAATGGAGGAAACAAGTATTCATGCATCTATTGATGCGGTTTATGCGGTGGGAACTCGAACGACCATGCCTCCAATAAACAAACAAACTTGCAAGTTTGTCTCAAAGGTTCTGACGATGTAATGATCCTCCTCTACCTGAGCCTAATGTTGTTTTAGATTTACCTCAATTTGAAAATACTTTCTCTTGGCTTGAATCTTTTACTTTGGTTGCATATTTTGTTGGCCATGTGCCCCCTGAAGAGTATCCTCAAACAGTGGGTTCACAACCATTGACAAGGTCATGGTGTCAAACTTGAGGGTGTAAAAACCTTACCAAGGGTTTTTTTCTTTTTGTTTCTCTAATCCTAAGCACTGCAAGGCCATCGTCAATCATGGCCCTTGGTTTATTAGGAACACTCGGTGATTTTTTCCCCATGGATGTGTGATTTCCAAGTCTCTAAACATGCTAAGCTTAAATTTCTTGTTTGGGTGAATTTTCTGGTTTACCACTACCCTTGTGGAATTTTGTGGAAGACCTGGTCAAACCCATTGGGCATTTCATTTGCCATGAGCCAAATAAGTTTTATGCGGCCCGTCCATAATGTCATTGGGTTTGTGTGGAAGTGGACCTAGCCAAAGACCTCAAGGAAACCATTGATATCCAGTGGGTGACACCATATTCTCTCAGCATGTCCTTTATATTAATTTTCCCAATACTTGTTTCCACTACCAGTTTACCGACCATATGATTCGGGAATGTTCGCTAATGGCCTCCTCGGTCCTGCTTGTCATTGAAAATAAAAATATTAACCCCAAGCCAAACTCTTCCACTAAGAGGGTTGGACTACTGTCACTCATAAGAAAAACCCTAAACCTTAGTAGTCTATCTATCAACCCATTGGAGGGTCTACCTCGGCTTCAACTCCCATGGCTAATAAGCAAATGATGGCTCCTCCTCCTATTCATTGTTCCCCCTTGTGGCATCCACCATTACACACCGTGCATGTGATTTCAAAACCACTTCCTAAGGTGAACTTTGAAATTTTGGCTCTAAGTCTACATATAAGCATTCTCATAGTCCCTCTCCTCTAGAGGATGAAGAATATGTTATGTCATAGAGGTGTCCTTTTCAAATAAGTGATTATGTTCCTTTTTCAAAAATTTGGTTCATCCATTTCTGTGAATAAGTTCATCATTTTGGGGGACCTCGAGGAGGAACTGGGAATGAACCTTGATGTTTCTCAATGATTGTGTTCTCTTGGAATGTTTGTGGGCTTACTTGAACCATCATTACACGGTTAGGGATGGTTGTCAAAATTTTGGTCACATGCATGTGCTCTATTTGCGAGGAAGTTAAGCTTTTTGGCTTCTTCTCGATTTGTTGTTCATACTATCTGTTAGGTGCCATTTGTCATCATTCTAATCATGAGCCTAGGAAAAGGGGCATTCTTACTCTTCTCTCTCCTTCTCTACAACATTCTCTTATTTCTTGGGGTTCTAACCCCTCACATTGGGTTGTGTGGTCCCTTTTTGATATGTATAATCATATTTTTGGTATTGCTAATATTTATGCTTCCAATGATGTTGTTGAGCGATCTTTACTTTGGCGGTGGCTTGTTGATGAGATTCTGATGCACATTGGATCTTGTGTGGGGATTTTAACATGGTGGAGTCTCTTTTGATGATAAAGTGGGGTGTCTTCCTATGCGATGGTGTGTGGGGGAATGTGAAGCATGGTTTTACATGCGTAACAAACTTGGAATTTCTGATCCTAACCACTATTTTCAGCATGCCTCTAATGCTCCCTGGTTCACCTAGTCCAACCTTTGGCAAGGTGATGACAAAGTTATCAAATGACTTGATCATGCCTTCCTTCAGAACAACGGGCATTTGCTTTCTCCTCCAATTAGCGCGAGGCCTATTTTTTATGCAGGAAGGGACTTTGCTCTCAGATCATCTGCCTATTTTTTTGAAATTGTATGGCAAACCGGCTCCTTCCAAACCCCAAAACTCTCAATTCTACCTTAACACTACTCACCTGTAACATAAGAGAACTGTGGATCACATTTTACGCATTTGGAACTTGGTTGAGCACCCTTCTAGTTTAGATGGGTGGATTGTTTGGTGGCAGGATGCCATTAGTAGAGTTATGTCCTTTCTTTGTATGTTTGGGAAACAAGCTACGTTATTTAGAAGAAAAGCATAAGGTCTCTTCATGGGAATATGTCGAAGTTTCAATCCTTGGACTGTGCTCTCCCTTTAACACCCACCTTTAGATTGAGGTGGCACAATGGTGACACAAACTCAGGATGGAAGAAGTTTATCGGCCCGCGGAGCGTAAATTAGAGCTTGGTTGCATTGGCTCAAGATAGGTGACCAAGTTACCAAATAATTATTTTCTTTCCTTCATCCTCATCATGCCTCTAATTCAATCTAGGCTATCAAGGGTGCCACTGGTCGTCTCACTAACCTCCCGGATGTCCTGCAAGATCTTGTGCAACATTACCATGGGGTTTTTGTTGTGCAACCTTACACTCAGAGAGTGATGCCTCTTTACTTTAGTGTCTTTAGGAAGTTCATTGCAAGATTTCTGAGACTTAGAGAACTGCCTGTGATCATCCACTTTCTGTTGATGACCTTAAGGAAGTTGTCATGCAAATGAAAATCATTAAAGCTCCTAGTATCATGGTTTTCTATGCAATTTTTATCAAGTGTTATGGGATATTGTTGGTCTTGACCTTCATCATGTGTATTGCGAAGCTATGGCCAACAATTCTCTTGGGGATTTGATAAATCAAGGCAATATTAAGTTTATTCCCAAGGTTGGAGATCTTGAGCTCATCACCAGTTGGCGATTATTACTTTGTTGAATGTTTCATACAAGATCATTGCCAAAGCCTTAGCTCTCCGGATCTGTAATATTTTTCCTCTTATTGTGTGAAGCAAAAAACTAGTTTCATTAAGAGAAGATTCATTTTGGATAACATCATTTCCATTTGGGAAGGCATGGAGTGGGCTTGATTATTTGATCAAAATATCTCTTCATCAAAATTGATTTTGAAAAAGCTTATGATAGGATTGAATGACCTTTCATTACTGTTATGCTACAAGCTCTTGGTTTCAGCCCCAAGTTCATCCGGTCTTGTCAATATGCTCTTCCAGGATGCTAATGTCAGGCTTACCATTAATGGAGTCTACTCTGACATGTTTGAACTGCACAGATCCATTCGAAAGGTTGTCCCTTAGCTCGACACTTTATGTGCTTGCTGCGGAGGGGTTTAATTATATTCCTGTCAAGTTTGTTTCACAAGGGTTAGTTAAGGGAATTTCTCTTCCTAATTCGATATGAACTTATTAATGGCCACTTTGCTGATGAATCATTCTTAACACTATTTTAAAATGAAGAGTCTCTTACCAATACCTTGTAGTGTTTGGATATTTTTGCTTGGACCTCAAGCTCCTCCATTTGATGGAAAAATACCCAATGCTATAGATAGTCTATGGATCCTATGCCTCCTTGGCTGGAAGGTTATGCTTGGCAGTGGATTCAACTAGGGGTTCAATTCAAGTTTCTAGGAATTCCTTTTTCTTTCCAAGCTACTCCTACTACTCTATGGTCTTATGTTGTCCATGAGTTGAGAAAAAATGCTTATTGGATTACCAAGCCCCTCTCTCTTGCTGGAAAGTTTTAGATTTACTTTGAGGTGCTCATTGCTACTCATGTTTACTATTCTTCATGTTGGGTACCCTCTAAAGTTGTGTATGCTAAGTTGGAAAATTTACTTAGAGATTTCTTATGGGCTAACACTAATGGTCACAAAGGCTTCCACAGAGTGGCTTGGGACATCTGTTGTTCTCCTAAAGAGGTGGGTGGCTTAGGTCTCATTGACATTTGGTTGCAAGGCATTTCTCTTAGTGTCAAGTGGATTATCAGGGGTTTAGAGGGTTACGAGGCATGGAAAATTTTGCTTCATCATTACATCTATCAAGGGCCCGTTTGGAAAACAATCCTAGAAAAACTTGGGTCTGCAAAGTCTATTGCTCTCCCCTGTTCCAGTCAAAATTGGAGGAATGTTTGTTATGAAGAGTATTTGGAAGGCATGGGAATTGGTCAAACCCCACCTGAGCTAGGTGGGGGATGGTTTCAGGACCAGTTTTTCCATTAATTTACACTCTTTATGGTGGTCTCCTATTGTTAATTTTCATAATGTTCCCTTTGTTATGGTCCCATGGGTTAAAATCCTTTGGTTGTTTAAGCATGGAATCAAATTACTTGGGGATATTTTCTAAAGCCACCCATTCTTGGAAACCTTGGGTCCTTCTCAAAGCACAATTTAACCTCAAAAATGGAGATAAATAATCTATTCAGGAAATTCAGAATGCCATACCTGAGGAGATGCTTCACAAAATTGGTGTTTCTCCTCCTGCTCAATGGTGGTGTGATTTACACTGACCCACTATGACTCCCTTCAATGGGTATAAACCTCGACTCAATTACCAACTTCTTGTGCCTACACACATTCCTTTTGAGAAATGAACAAGACCTGGAAGCTTAAATCCCCACATAGGGTCTGAAGCGCAGATTCAATAACATTTGGAAAGCTCTCATAGAGTCGAAAAAATCTCATTTCCTCTGGTGCTTACTTTATCGGGCCTTCTCAGGTTGGTAAATGTCTTCACATTTTGGGTTGCTAATCCTTTTGTGTCCTACATGTCAACTTATTGAAACCCTTATGCATTTGTTTTCCCACTTTCTCAGTCCTCCTGGAAGTGGATTCACACCTCTTCCAACCTTTTTGCCTTGAACCCTTCACCTGGAAAGTTTTTTTATTTGGGGACTCAACCTTGCTTCTATAAAATTAAACAATGTTTGCAAAATGTTTCGTGCATAAATTATTTTTGAAATTTGGAAGATTAGAAATGAATCTATTTTTAATCAAACTTTTCTTAGCCTGGAGTTTTATGTGTATGCTAAAACTAGAATTATTGCTCATGTGTTACTTCAGATCCAGTCCAGCAGGTAGAGAAAGTCCACTTGAAGGTGTAACATCTCCGGATCTTCTCACCCATGGGGTTAACACCCTATGCTCTGTCAGGTGGGTTCTATCTCCACCATGGTGATGGTCCCACTCCCCCTCCTCCTTGGTCTCATGGTCAAGGTGCTCGTTAGTGACAACGTGCCCAGGGCTCGGTGCGGTTCCTCCTCCTCCTCGGCGGCGAGGATGGTGGCATTTTCTAGCGGCTCAGTGGCGATGGCTAGGGGTCCTCCCCAATTATAATATGGCAATGACTCGGATAGGGGGATCCTCCCTAGTCACAAATGATAGTGAATTTGGGTGACCTTCCTCCTCTCTAACTTCTTCCAGATCCGGGTGGGTTCCCCCTCATAAATTTCCTCACTTGGCTCTTGTGAATTTCTTTGACCAGGCGGGATGATCGGCTCACGATCAAGGTGATGGGTAGGATCATGTGCCGTCTTCTCATGACCCCCTAAAATGGGTTGGGGTGATACTTCACGTGGTTTTGCCTCCTTTAGTCACAAAATCTTACACATTAGGCATTATTTAGCTTGGTTTTCATACTACTATTTAGAGGGTTTTTAAGTGAATAAAGTACTAATTAATCCCCCTTTTTGGCTGTCTTATTTTATATTTTATTTCATCTTTCCTGCACATTCCCACATACATACCCTACCATTTTGGCATTTTCCCATTAGTTTAGCATAAATCCAGTGCCTAAACTTTGTATTAGGGTGTCCGTGGTGCCCAGGTCCCACTTGGGATGTCCCGATGCATTTCCCACTTTCCCACCTCTTTTGGGATCTTTCCAGCCATTTATCATTTTTATCATTTTCATGGTTGGCCATGTCAGGGTTAATTACAAAATTAGAGCAAGAAAACCTATAAAAATAAAGTTATGAAACCATAATGAGGGTCCTAACGTCACACACTACTATAACTCCATCTAGAGTTACATCCATTGCATCACTTGCATCCACATAGTGTCATGCATCAAGGCTAGAGATCTGCATCAACACACACAACATATCGGGAGGGATTATATTCTATTCCATGCACACATGCTAGTACATTTTCTATAGTTACTATTGCTTGATACTTCACAAAGTACGATTACGCACAAGAACACCTAGGCACAACATGCACACACACACACACACCGAACTACATCCAGTGTCTGAAATGTAGTGCAATGTTCGATGATAAGACCACTACTTTGGTGGCCGAGGTCGGTCCGACCCCATTCATTCTGCATATTTTATTTTTCCTAGGGTTTGATACTTCCTTTTCTCTTACAAGTCATCACATCATTATTCAATACATCCAACACAACTTCGCAGATCCAATGCGACAAACATAGTATTTTAGATCATCTTGTGACCATACAAAATTTAGATTCTGAACATTTACAAAGATCATGGTGCCTAATCTGTAGACCAGGTGCCCCAATACCTTCTAGAGTGCCTCAGTCATCTCAAATCCTCCAGATCGGCCTTCGCCAAACTTCTCGAGTGGGCATTCTTACTTTAGATTTTACTTATTAGATATGTGACACTCTGTGATAGTCTCTAGTAATCAGCTAAGTCATTTCTCCTCTCTTCTCTTACATATTAGGGTTTTATTTCATTTAGAATAATTATTTAAGATTATTCCATCTTTGTTTTATTGCATCTTTACAACATTTTAGTCCTCCTAATTAGATTAACTATCATTACTATTTCCCTTTTATTTAGTTAATTTTAGTTAATCATTTTGGTGAACCCAACCTACCCACTCTTTCAAATCATCCTTCTCCTTAGGATTTTTTCATCATGGATATTTCCATTCATGAATTTTTGCTTCTTCACCTGAATTATGAGCTAAAATTATTAATCTTTTAATCACTACCCATATTCTTGACAATACTCATCCAGATATAGTCTATAATACTTTTGTAGATGCCTTCTTCCAGATGTATTACTTTTCCATTCGACCCTCATCATGATTTTTCTACTTTTGACAATGATCCACCTTTACATATTATCTCTCACATTTATAATGTTGTTATTAAGAAAACTTTAATTGAAAACAGATCTGAGCTTAATTTGTGTACCATGCCTTTTCTTAAAGCTTTAGGCCTCACTACTCGTGACATTAACCCTTCTAGTATTTCACTACGTGCTTATGATGGTTCCAACCACCCATGTCTAGGTCACATCACATTACCCATCACCATTGGTCCTAAAACCCTCAACACAATATTTTTTTAAGATTTCCCAGTTGATTATAATCACCTACTTAGTCGACCATGGCTTTATGTGATGCATGCGCTTTGTCATAATTACTATCCATAATTATGTTAAATTATTACATGATGGCATGTATTATACCATTTTTCATGACCGTGATCCATTTCATTGTTGTGACCGGACTCCAAACACTAGTCTTCCCATCCCACACATCAATACTACCAATGACTCCCAACCTATGGATGAACAACCACATTTACCACCACTTGATGGTACTATTTGTGTGATAGATATTGTTTCTTCTATACCACCTACTACTATTACTGTTATGATTCTCCATCGGGGCTCATCCAGTCTATGGACATCAATCTAGTGCCTCCCCATCCACATACATCTCCTACTTTGGCATGCTCACCCTTCACTTGTACATTTTTCATTCATAACTCATATTGGGAACATGTTCCATTTGATCCTACATGTGATGACACCATATGTTCCCATGATGTTCTAGCTCATCTTGGTTTCAATTTTGAGGACCTCTAGCCTTCTACTCATGCTCCTCATCTATACTATGGATTTGTCACTGTCATTTTTGCTTATAGTTTGCGTGTTTTCATCTTCTAGTCTATTTACCGTGTACCACCTATTCTTCTCCACTCATATTAGGGATTTTTGGATTACCTACATTGGAGGCACATTATACCCTAATCACATCAAAATTTCATTCCCTATGCCTTTTGGGCATGTTTTCATTTACAATCGTTCCTTTCTTGGTTACTCATATAACTTTACTCGAGATGGTAATGCACATAGTTGCCCACATCCCCCATTCATTAACAAAGAATATGCTATGGGTATGTATCACTTACATATCACTGATCCTTACGTGACTAACCTCAAACTATAGCTTACCAAGTTCCTAATCCATATCCATTTGAATTTGATCTAGAGGATGACGATCTCCTTGATGAGTTTACATAGTCTCTTCCCACACTACCATAGGGAGCATATTAAAATCCCCCTCTTTTAGCATAATTTTATAATCTTACACCACACATGATGTATCAATCATATATTATCCTCTCATATAGGCATACCATATCACGTGTCATAACACCATCATTTCCGATGACCCACTCTTATGCTTTGGTTCACACTTGACTTTGTTGAGGCATTACCATTAAACTAAACCCCACACACACGCACTTAGGTACACAAATTTGCATTTCATCCAATCACATGTTATATATTATTCATTCTACCCTCATTCATACATTGTACTAGTCATTCTACGCATTACATCCATCAATGTATCTACACATTTAGTCACCTTATACGCCGCATTTTTATCCATTACCTACATTCTACATGTTATGCTAGGTTGCATTTACATATGGGTCTAGCTTTACATTTTATCACTACATATTCTATTTCTATCTACACCCATCATCACATCTTACATATTCTACATTACATTATTCATACCACACATTCACACACCCTATTCACCATTTGGTCACATATACTACATTGTTATACATGTTGCACTTACTTACTTACCACCCTATGACACACTTTAGTTCCTCAGTCCATACTCAAATGTTGAGGGTTTACAAATAAAATGGACCTTACACTCACCATGCGACACTTCATCATACGACATTCATAGGACTAGTGACATATGCTCTAGGATAAATCGTCACCCACACTCATCATTACATAATCATAGTGGTATATGCTTTAGGCTAAATCATCACCTTCCTCATATCATCTTGTAGTGGTATACACCTTAGGTTACATCCCTCTCTTTACTATTTATCATCTAGTGACATATGCTTTAGGCTAACTTGTCACACACCCTTTTATCTAATAGTGGTATACACTTTAGGCTAGATCACCACCTTCATTTTATCATCTTGTAGTAGTATACACCTTACCTTACATCACCACTATTTAATATTTATCATCTAGTGATATACACTTAGTGCTAACTCATCACTCACCCATTCAATAAGTCATGATATATGCTTTGGCTATAGGGTTCACACACATCTATTCTACATGTCACATCTCATCACCACTACACATACACACTCATCACAACACATTAGACACACAAAAAAAATACACCATTTGACCATTTCCCAATGATGCACTCTCATTTATAGGTTCATTTTGGACTGTTGAGGGAAAAAAAAAGAATCTCCTTGCATAAAATTCCATACACTTAGGGGGACACGTTGCTCTTATCATTCCATATTGCATTCCATTCCATCCATCCACAACATATTGCATTATCTTAGGGACATTTACTCTTGTTTACTAGTGTTTTACATGATCATTTTATTAGACATGTTAGTTTGATTTATTATATTTCATTATCATACACACATGTGCATTCATGCCTTTATTTAGTGTGATCAAATACAAGACATTTACACGTGACATGGATGCTCGGCTTCTACCCTTACTATATTGGTCACTGGGGGTATCCATATTCATCTCATACGTGTGCTATTGTTTCATTTTGTACTTAGCATCTTACATTACTTTCTCATACATGCTTTAACATATTGGTTATTTCTCTAACATGTTAATGGGTGTTCCATGTGCAACACTTGTTTTGTAGGATTACATGTTTCCATGACTACTTGTTTGTTTGTCTTTACACTTGTCTTCTTTGTTTTCCATTATATGTGGGATTTTCCCTTTGCTTGTGTGCACACTTGTTTGTTGTTTTTGGCCATAACGGCCTTGTGTGTCTTGTGACATTGTGAGTGATGTCCCATGTTTGTAACCCTCTTTGTGCGTTCTACTTGTTGTCATGTGTGTTTAAAATATTGTGCTTGGTAGTTCTTACGTTGTCTACATATTTTACACTTATTGCATGCATGTGTGTTTCACACACTAACCATCCCATTTTTGCGCATGTTGGTTTTGTGAGATCCGGTTTAGTTTATTAAAATTTTAAGTACAAATTATACACGAGAAAATAATTAAAGCATAGATCTTCAATTTAACAACTTCTATATTATTCACCTAAAGCTCATTACACAATATATAGGAAAGTATTTTCCTATAATCAAGGAGGTTGTTTAAACAACTCTCCTATGTATGTGAGTTGTTTAAACAACTCTACAAATAAAAACTAAATACGTGAAGTTGTTAAAACAACTTCACATTACAAATTATATTAAACATATACACACCATAACGTGAACACTAATAAAGATACCCTAACATCCCCCTTAGTATGAATGAGGAAAGAACACCATCATCAAATAAGCAACGTGCCACTCCGTAGCTTTGCATATGGTCTCGAACTCAACACCGATGTGGGAACTACATCATCTAGGGACCGATCAACCTATTAGATGAATACAAGAATTGGGACTGTCATGGCAATCCGGCACTATGATAATTCTTCACAGAACTCCTCGTCTATGATTATTTACTAATGCATGACCTTTAGTTTGGTGGACATAATGCGGAAACAAAACAACAACATAACACAAGAATACCATTGACTATGATAAGACAGAATGATGAAAAATCTGAAATATCAAAATAAATTATAATATTAACATGAAACTGTTACAATCTCACCCATGAGATTCTTCAACAAGACTATGGGAGAAACTTTACAATTACACCTCTCGATGGCTTCTTCAACACACCTTTAACTGATGGCTTCCTTCGCACACTTCCTACAATATTTCTCACTACTTCTTTCTATGCTAAATGAGGGGGGTAGCCTCTCTATTTATAGAACTTACAGGCTTATCCATCTTATCTCTAAGATAGGATAAGAAATCCACTCTGACGAATCATATTCCATACCTTAACTCTTATCTGTACATGTAAGCTTATCTCTTAAGATAAGATAAACCTTATCATTTTACATGGGTTCCACATTTTTAGAATTTTTACAAATAAAATACACAAAATATTTATGACCTCACTCCTTGTCCTTATTACCAATATAATATTTCTAATTCCTAATCATGTAGACCCTACTTCTCTAATTACCCAAACTTTGACATTTTAATATTACCGGACCACTTACGACAAATATTTACTTTTTACAACATTCCTATTATACTTTGACTATTACCATACTCCACATTATTTGCGGCGTCGTACTGGCAGCGCCGTTATCTTCTATCGGACGCTACTACTAATTACACTTAACAACATTCTATTCCTAATACATACATTAATGAAATAGAAATTATGGAGGAAAATTTTAGTGTCGACATCTTCCCCCTTCCTAGCTTCTACTCCGTCCTCGGAGTAGACTCTTCTGGTGCGTGGAAAATCTTCAACTTGTCGTGGTTGACCCATTTCGTAATGGGAGTGCCATCCATTCCTCCGGTCAGTCGTACCATTTTCATGCACATGACTCTTTATTTTGTAGGGCCCCATCCATTTTGGAAGAAATTTCCTCTCTGTCTTCTTTTTTTGTATCCGGAATCATATACTAGAACCAAGTCATTCACTGAAATGGAGACCAAAGGATCTTTTGATCAAAGTATTCCTTACGCTTCATTTTCTTCTTATGGCTTGTATCCTTTGCTATTTCCCTCATTTCCTCTAGCAAATGAAGATGTACCACCTTTCTTTTCTTGAATCACTTTCATCCATCCTTTCATTTTTCATAACTCTCACAATAGGAATATCAAACTCAATAGGAAGAAGCTGGATCAATGCCATAGGCCAATTTGAAATGGAGAATATCCTGTTGCTGACTTTGATGTTGCCCTATATGCCCATAATGCTTTGCATGAATCCTCTTATCCCATTTATGTACCTGCAAGGCTGCATCTTTTGCTAGAATTTGACACAACACAAAAAAATTTCGTTCCACCTGTCCATTTGTGCTTGGTTTGTATGTTGTTGCCTTCCTATGCTTAATAGAAAACTTATTGACTAGGGCTTCTACCACCTCATTAATGAAGTGGCTTCCTTGATCTGTTACAATTTCTAATGGACAACCAAATCTTGTGACAATGCGTTCATATATGAACCTTGCCACTTCATCCATGGAAGCTTTTCCAATGGCCTAGCTTCAACCCACTTGGTCAAATAATCATGTGCAACTACAATATACTTATTTTGGCGTGAGGTAGTTGGAAGTGGACCTACAATGTCTATTCCCCACTTTTCAAAGGGACCAAGTGGAAGAATAGGACATAATGGAGCTGATGAAGTCTTACGGTTACCATGTGTTTGACAAATATCACATGTCTTACAATAATTATAACAATCTTTAAAAAGAGTGGGCGGTGATAACTGCATCCAAGATCCTTCTTCTTGTAAGTGGTCCAGAGAAGTGCCCTCCACATGTACCATTGTGGAATTCTTCTAGCAGCTCCTTCCCTTGATCACGTCCAATCGCCTCTTATCTTGTCCATCAGGTCCTATTCGAAATAATACTCCATGCAGAATAGAATATGGACGACTGGCTTGAGTAATCCTTCCCTTAGTCTTTGCATTGGCACCATCAGGAAACTTGAATTCATTCAGATAATTCCAAATATCTATGTATTCACTAGGGATTGTATCAAGGGATAACAATGCTGCATCAGGGAAATCATCATCATCACAAGATGATCCTAAACCATCATAGGCTCGAGAGAGTGCATCTGCATTGACATGCTTCTTTCCTGGCCTATCTATAATATCAAATTCAAATTCTTGTAGCAAAATTATCCATCTTGCTATCCTCCCTGATGGGTTAGGCTTATTTACAATATATTTTAGAGCACGATGATCTGTTCAACTAGAAATTTTTGCCTAGCAAGTAATTTCTGAACTTCTTCTACAAAAAATGATAGCAAAGCCTCTTTTTCATTACTGAGTATAATTTACCTCAAGATTTGCTCATTTGTCTGCGCTCCCAAAGTAAATTGGATGTTCATTCCCATTTTCATCCTTTTGGCTCAAAGTACTTCCTAGTCTTTGCATCGAGGCATCGGTGTACACAATGAATGGCTTGCTCCATTCTCGGGATTCTTCAAAACAGTGAAGACACGAGGGCTTCCTTGATTGTTCAAAAGCTTCATGCGCCTTATTTCTGGTTCATAAGTAACATCCTTCTTCAAGAATCGGGTTGGTGGCATGTAATCTTTGAGAAATTCTTGATGAACCTTCTATAGTAACCCACATGGCCTAAAAATGATCTCAACTTACTTCTATTCATAGGAAATGGTAAATCTTTGATTTTTAAAACTTTATCAGGATCAGTACCAATACCATCTCTGGATACAACATGCCCTAACAAAACACCTTTAGAACATCCAAAGACACAATTTGTAGGGTTTAGTGAGGCTTGTGCTTCATCTAACCTTTGAAATGCTGTCTCCATTTGGTGCAGGTGGTCCAACTTGCTCCCATAGATGCAAAATCATCGAGAAATACTCGATGAAGGTCCCAATGTAGGGTTCGAACACCCTATTCATCAAGCGCTGGAATGTTCTTTGGAGCATTACACAACCCAAAAGGCATAACTCTATAAGCAAACGTTCCCCAAGGAGTAGTGAACGTGGTCTTGGCAGATCTTTCTCTGCGATACGAACTTGGTTGTAGCAGCTGCATATATCCATCAAAAAACTATAGCACTCTGGCCTACTTTCCCAAGATCTGATCTGAAAATGGAAGAGGGTAATGATCCTTCTTTGTTGCCTTATTGAGCTTCCTGTAATCAACACAAATGCGTAGCTTCCCATTCTTTTTTATTGAGATCACAATGGGAGAAACCCATTCTGAATTCTCCACAAAAATATGAATCCAAATAAGTAAGCAACTTATCTATTTCTTCTTTTACAGTCTTGGAAAAATTAGGATTCATTCTATATGGCATTTGCTTTATGGGCTTAGCACCATCTACCAGCTCAATAGAATGTTCTACCCAACTTACTTGACGGAGTTCCTTGTAATCAAAAGTGAATAGGTGTATGTACCTTCGAAAGAGCTGGAGGTAGGATTCCTTCTCACTCTCCATCACAGCATCACCAATCTTTATTTGTTGGAGACGATCATCAACTTCTTCTTCAGATAATTTTATGGGGTCATGAGTTGGTGTGAGCTGAAGGATATCCATGAAGGAAACATCAACCTCACTTTCTTCATCTTCGAGTGTCCACTTCACTGGTACTAGAGTAATCAGAGGATGTCCAATCATCAGTTTCATCACTTGAATCCACAGGTTCTGCTTTATGATGCCGAGGGATCACATTTATCTTCACCCTCTCTCTACCACGTCCAAGTGTCATGAAACCTTCATTCCAGTAGTTCCTTGCATGAACTCTCCTTAGCCATGGTCTTCCCAACATTGGGTACGCAATAGATACCATTTTTCATCACTGAAAGTCTACCACACATCTGACACCCATAACAGATATTGCCACATTTGAAACTACACCTTCGGTTTAGTTTTTCCTTTATTTAATGACCTTAACATAAGTGTTGAAGGGCGATCAATTTTAAACCCAACATATTCATTACGAGACTCGGTCATTACATTAATCGCAGCACCTCCATCAACTAAGACATCATGAATTGAAATACCATTACATAATACCTCAGCTTGTGGAGCATAGGGATCTCGCCTCGCCTCCCAAGCAGGGACCTCAACCTCCTTCCTTCTTCGAGCATTGAGTCCACCTCGCAACTCCCGCCTCTTCTCGAAGACATAGCCAAGAGTTGACCATATGTAATATTTGCCAGGCCTTTTGGACAGATCTTCCAAGATGGAGTATGGTCCTTGCCCTGTGAAATCGAGAAAATCCTGCACACCCAACTTTCTTCTCCTATGTTTCTTACTAGTTTCTTCTTTCATCTTCTTAGGATCATTTCCATCTTGATTATCTTTTTCTTTCTTTCTTTTTGTTACAAACACATCTACTTCATTATTTCTGCTCTTATCTACTACATCAAAAGAATTCACAGTGATTTTCCTTTATCATTATCTCCCTTACTAGATGTAGAAGCTCTATTTGGACAATTATACTTATAATGACCCTTTTTATAACAACCATAACAAACAACTTCAGAAATATTTCTCTTTGGACCTCTATCTCCTCCCTGAGAACTAAATTCCTTTCCTTGAAGAAGATTAATAGTTAACTGACCCATCTTTTTGAGTAGATCTTCATACTCGGTTAGATGTATTAGGAGAAATATTTGTGCTCACCGGGAGTGGTTGTGGATTCGGGACCAAAGGTCTTTAGTGTAGGCTCTACTTTAGCAACAATTTCTTTGGGCTCCTCTTCCATGCTTTCTTCTTGCCTTCTTGCAATCTCCTTTGCTTGTTCAATGGTGGCTGGGCGGTCATACTTCACTCGTTGTCTGATCTCTGGCTTCATCCCAAGAATGAAGTGCTTACAGAGGAGATTATCCACGCCATTCATCAACCCATCCGCTAGTCCTTCCTTCCGGATCTGGGCATCGAGCTTCCTCCTTAGCTCTAGAACATGAGCATGATAATCCCTTATCTTCTCCTTCTCTCCTTGGGATAGCTTTGTGATCTCGATCATGAGATCTGCATATTTCTGTTGTTCACCAAATTCTTCAAGAAAACTTTCGGTTAATAAATCCCATGAATTTTTCACATTATCACCTAGTGTTTCAAACCACCTAAGTGTTGAACCATCCAAAAAGGTAGGAAAAAATTCAGTCCATTGTTCCCTTCTTATAAGGCCATTACAAATACAAGATCGTTTAAACTCTTGAATGAAAGAAGAAGCATCTTCATTAGATTGAGCTGAAAAAACAGGAATCTTTCCCATTTTCAAAAGTAACCACCGTGAAATACCAACCCACAAGTACAATTAACAAGACTTATGTGCACAAATAATTGGAATCACTATACTAGAAAGTGACTTTACACCTTTCTACAATAAAATAGAAATGACCACGGTAAACTATGGTAAAACTTGACTTACTACGGTAAAAACTGACTTTACTGTGGTAAACACTATTCACAGTAAAAAGTGAAGTTACCACGTGTAAATACTATTCATGGTAAAAAGTGACCTTCATTTGCGGTAATTACTATTCCCAAAAAGGACTTTACTGGGGTAACTACTATTCATGGCAAAAATGCCTTTAACATGGTAACTACTATTCACGGTAAAATGACTTTACCATGGTAACTACTATGCACGCGTAAAAACAAGGTTACCCTCCAATTGATTTTTGACTTAGTGGGAATATCTCTCCGTAGAAAATCCACCAACGAGGAATGGTCCGTTTAACGGAACCAAAATGTCATCAATCCATCCGACTATGATAATTCTTCACCGGGAACTCCTCGTGCTTATGATTATTTACTAATGCACATGCCTTTAGTTTGGTGGACATAATCTGGAAACAAAACAACAACATAACACAAGAATACCATTGACTATGATAAGATGGAATGATGAAAAATCTGAAATATCAAAATAAATTATAATATTAACATGAAATCTATTCTGATCTCACCCATGAGATTCTTCAACAAGACTATGGGAGAAACTTTACAATTACACCTCTCGATGGCTTCTTCAACACACCTTTAACTGATGGCTTCCTTCGCACACTTCCTACAATATTTCTCACTACTTCTTTCTATGCTAAATGAGGGGGGTAGCCTCTCTATTTATAGAACTTACAGGCTTATCCATCTTATCTCTAAGATAGGATAAGAAATCCACTCTGACGAATCATATTCCATACCTTAACTCTTATCTGTACATGTAAGCTTATCTCTTAAGATAAGATAAACCTTATCATTTTACATGGGTTCCACATTTTTAGAATTTTTACAAATAAAATACACAAAATATTTATGACCTCACTCCTTGTCCTTATTACCAATATAATATTTCTAATTCCTAATCATGTAGACCCTACTTCTCTAATTACCCAAACTTTGACATTTTAATATTACCGGACCACTTACGACAAATATTTACTTTTTACAACATTCCTATTGTACTTTGACTATTACCGTACTCCACATTATTTGCGGCGTCGTACTGGCAGCGCCGTTATCTTCTATCGGACGCTACTACTAATTACACTTAACAACATTCTATTCCTAATACATACATTAATGAAATAGAAATTATGGAGGAAAATTTTAGTGTCGATGCACCATTTAACCAATTCACATCAACCATCAAGTCGGTCGATCAAGAACACTTCCTGCTATAATATCAATGGTACAAATTTCCACATCGTCATTATAATAAGGGAAAAATATTGAAATGCACATAGTAACATGGATGCTCATCTATTCTTATTCATCACACACAAAGAAAACAATTATCACTAAAGCAATATGTAACCTCTAAGGTAGTGACGAACTTAAGGACGTTGATTTTTTCCAGCCTCCATTACCTCCATCCTCCATGACATGTTGCTAACTCACTGGATGTTATTATTATGCCGAAATCACATCACCCTTGAATCACCCTATTTGAGATGGGGCATTCAACGTGATTGCATAACATGGAGCTATCATGAGTTTGGGACATTGCGAAATGGCATAGCTCTCCGAGAAAGGCTAGTTCCTAATCCTAACCTACTTGCCACTAACTACTCCTAATATAGGAAAACTATCGACTAATCCTAATCTAAAGATTCCAAGGGGCAAGTGAAAGAATGATTGCATGGAAAATAAACCTACATTAGAAGCGGTGATACACCAAGAAAGGAGTGCTAATAACTCTTCCAAATCCCTGTAAAAGCAGAGAAAGGGTGAATTTTGGGAGGTTGGACAAGATACAACACAAACCAAGATCACACCAATGCACTAAGGGGAGGTTGGAAAACTGCAACACAAACCTAAAATGCAAACATTCACCATTTCATGGAAAACACAACCACCAAACCTGCAATAGACAAGAGATACACACAGATCCTGCAAACACAATGAGAGGTAAGATGCAAAACAACAAAACATGAGGCTTTGAACAAAATGCAACACAAATATGTTTTATTGCTCCATAGAAGTTTACATAGTACAATTCTATAGCAAGAAGATACATGAATCCATTACACGAGTTTGAGAAAGGATTGAAGCCCCAAAAGGAATGGGGTACATGGGAGAAGAAATGTTATCAACCCTTTGCACAATGTAACCCATTTACAATTTATAGAGGAAGACATTTGAGGAGAGAGAGAGAGGAAATATGAAATTCCTCCCAACCACCCAAAAATGTATTAAAATCACTGCAACAATGATGGGCACCATTGCAAAACCCATACCTCCATGGTACCTTGCCTTATTGGGAAGAAATGAAGCCCATACCTCATCATTTTGGTAGGTGGGAAATTTGGAATCATTTCTCTAAAATGGCAGAAAATATTTACCCATTTTAAAATATTTAACCTTATTAACATTAATAAATTTAGTCATATTTATGTAGAGGACACTTGAGAGCTTTCCAAAAATTCTAATTTTGTGCAAATTTGAGATCCTAGTCAAAAGTTATGGCCATCTGAAGATGAGGGTGCCATCAACAATACATGCAAGTGGTTTATCTACTTTTTGGACTTTGACCATGCATAGTACCCTCCAAAATTAAAAATTTCAGACTTTCGAGTTTAGATATTTAGGCTTTTGACTTCGGAGGTCATTATCTTGTTCATCTTCCTAAGTTTGTGAAACCTCCGAATGCCAAAACCCAAGTCTCGAAATTTGGACTTCGGGTTTTGACCTTTGTGTTTTGATTTGTGTGCACCGGGATTTAATGTTCAAATGCCAAAACCTTAAAGTCCAAAATTCAGACTTTGGGTTTCGGACCTTTGTGTTTTCAAGGGTTTCGTGGTTTCAGGATTCGAGGGTTTCTGTTTCGATTTTGGGTACTTATTTATCACTCAACCTTGCTTTGCCAAATCCGAACTCTTGAATGTTTGAAGTCCAAATTTCAGAATTCGAGAATTCTATGTCCTTTGGAACTTTTGAGTTTTATGCTTCAGAATTCTCCATCATCGAGTTACAAAATTATTACATTGTTGACCACAAAACCCTCGAGCCCTTTCAAACTTTGGACTTTCGGGGTTTCGGTTTTTGGCTCATTTTTGCAGCAAAAATCAATCACTCAATCCATGAAGTCTAAAAATTTCAGACTTATGGCCTTTCCACTCTTTGAATTTATTTCTCGACTTGGATTAAGCCTCTTTTTCTTCCTTACTTGGATGACATGGCCCCCAAGTTTAGAAAGTCCCTTTTTGAGCTCTCCTTCATATCTCTTCCATTTATACAATACCGAATCCTCATGCCTTTGGCTTAATGAGTCATTACGACTCGAGCGACCCCCGTGATCATTTCATGTCATTCTCTCATTGATCCAAGCCTCGACTTGTCAATGCGAGCTTTTATGGCCGAATCGATCCCTCCATTTTCTCTCTGCGAGGTCATGTTTGTCCAATTTTTCTTGGGGGATAAAATTGGACAACAATTATCATAAAGCTAAAAAAAATAGCCTCCACAATTTGGATGTTGCGTACAAGTGAAAATTCTTCCAATTATTGAGCAGATGTAATTTTTTTTTACAACTTTTGACAACGACTCAAACATTTGACGACGTTTTTGAGAAGGACATTACAATATAAATTGACTTGACTTAATTTTGGAGACTGTTTACAATGCTTCTCAGGTTTATAAAATAATGCAAAGACACAATTTTTGAAAATTTAAATAACAAGACCACATTGACACATTACTTTAATAATAAAATATCAACACTATCTCGAATCAAGACAACACAATTATGCAACACAAATAAAAATATGTAAAGAATATTAAATAACAACTGACTCATTAATTGACAAGATGACGACTTGACTCATATGAACATCATAGTGGGTAAGACTATAAAAAATACAAACTAGAGAATATAAGATAAATGTAAAATGATGGACAAAGTAATTAATAACAAACTATTAGTTTGAGTGGCATGCAACAAAACGGAGTTCGGAGACACATACACACCATAAAAATATTCCTGCGTGTCATCCTCACATAATGCCGAATGTGGAGAGAGAGGCCACGTTGCAGAGTGGAAGACATGGATATTTGGAGTAATATATTGGATGAAGCCACTTCTAGAGAACTGGAAAATTCAAGCGGATTCAAGTAAATGAATATTCCAATTAGATATGGAAAATTCAAGTTGATTCAGACGTGCCACAGAAAACTCGAACAATATTTCAACTACGGGCTTTGAGGAATAAGATAATATATTTGAGTCAAAATTATTGGAGCTTAGCACACAAATCCATATCGCTGGTTATCTCTTCAACCCTACACGATAGAGATCTGGTAGATTCCACCTGTTGTGTGCATGTAGATTAAAGTGAGGGAAATGTATGCAATTACATGTAGAGAGATTCTGAAGCTCCACTGCCTTTGATTCTCATAGAATAGATAGATGCATGTGCGTAGTCAAGTCAACTATCAAGAAATCCATATTTTTTGTGGGTGAAACCAATCCACTTGACCTAAATAACAGATCAATCACAAGGAACTAAATACCATGCAGAAACTAAATTCAAGGTAATAATTTTCTTTCAAAAAAAATCATAATCAGGGCATGTATTAATGGTATTTTCCTCAAACATAATTACTCTTCCATTGAAGTTCACACAAATCCCTGCTCTAATACCAGATGTGAGATCTGGTTCATTTTATTAAAATTTGAAGTACAATTATACACAGAAAAATATTAAAACACAGATCTTCAATTCAATGGCTTCTCTATTATTCACTCGAAGCTCATCACACAATATATAGGAAATTATTTTCCTATAATCAAGGAGGTTGTTTAAACATCTCTCCTATGTACGTGAGTTGTTTAAACAACTCTAAAAATAAAAATAAATACGTGAAGTTGTTAAAACAACTTCACATAAAAAATTATACTAAACATATACACACCATAATGTGAACACTAATAAAGGTACGCTAAAGTTTTTTCTATCAAGCATTTTCCTTTCCCCTTGCATAGTAGAGTTTTATAGGTCGAGTATGGTAGGTCCTCTTTTGGGGGTGCATTCTCCTTTTAGAGTGGTTGCATGCGCCCCAAAGAAGGTGGTTATCATTGATGTTTTTGTCACACTCGACACAACGTATTTCAGACCGGTTCAGTACGGTGCACTTTTCACCCTTTGCATCATGGGTTTACATACAATGAGTGAGTTCAGACCAGTCTATGAAATCCATACACAACGGATTTTACAGGACATGGAGTCCTTAACATTTATGGGGAATAGTTAAAGGTTGGAGGACACAAAGAATTTCTTCCCTATAATTATTTGGTCAGTTGGTGTCAGATCACCTAAAAACTAATATGCTACGAGAGATCTCTTCACACACATTTCAGCAGAAGTGGTTAAAGGTTAGAGGACACAGAGCATTTCCTCCTTATACTTCTTCAGCCAGGGTGGCATGAGATCACCCAAAAACTCACGATAGTACATGATATCCTTCTACACCCTTTTTCTCGACATGGATTAGGTGCACATGTTTCCTTTACACTTGTATATTTTGTATAGAATTTTTACATACATACATATTTGACTACTTGATCGTTTTATCTTTATAGTGCGAGTCTGGTCGTATGAGAAACAAGTAGTCAAATTGGGGGCAACAACAACAACAACAATAACAATGATGAAAACACAACAAAAACACACTGATAAGAACTTGCCTTTACTAACCATGCATGTACACTACACACCGCAATAAATGCACACGCATTTCACCCTAAGTTCACTCTCATCACTTTTTATGCGCATTTTTCATCTTTAGAATTCCACACTCCCACTTTTTCTTAAATTTATCATTCCACGCTTGAGTCTAGTCCATCGAAATGTCTCTTCTACACTCTTCATGGATATCAAGTACACATTTCTTATTTACTTTATGTTACCGAGCTTTCCTCTCACAAACATAAATTGGGGCCAAAATGTAGTCACAAAATATTGCACATTAGGCATTATTTAGCCCGGTTTTCATACTATTATTTAGAGGGTTTTTAAGTGAATAAATTACTAATTAATCCCCCTTTTTGGCCATCTTATTTTATATTTTATTTCATCTTTCCTGCACATTCCCACATACATACCTTTCTATTTTCAGCATTTTCCCATTAGTTTAGCCTAATTCTAAGTGCCCAAGCCTATAATGCCTTGGGCACCTCGGTCCCACCTAGGGTGCCCCGATCCATTTTATCACTTTCCCACCTCTTTTGGTCTCTTTCTAGCCATTTATCATCTTTATCTTTTTCATGGTCAGCCATGTTGGGGTTAATTACGAAATTAAAGCAAGAAAACCCTATAAATATAAAGTTATGAAACCATAATGAGGGTCCTAATGTCACACACTACTATCACTCTATCTAGAGTTGCATCCATTACATCACTTGCATCCACATAGTGCCATGCATCAAGGCTAGGATATCTGCATCAACACACACAACATAGGGGGAGGGATTCTATTCTATTCCATGCACACATGCTAGTACATTTTATATAGTTATTATTGCTCTTACTTTCACAAAGTGCAATTAGCACAAGAGCACCTAGGGCACGACACACACACACACACACACACACACACACACACACAAACACAACACACGAGAACTACATCTAGGTTCGAAATGTAGTGCAACGCTAAGTGATAAGACCACTAGTTTGGTGGCTGAGGTCAGTCTGACCCATTCATTATGTATCTTTTATTTTTCTTAGGGTTTGATACTTCCCATTCTCTTATAGGTCATCACATCATTATTCAAGATACATCTAACATAGTTTCACGATCTAGTGTGACAAATAAAGAGTATTTTAGATCATCTTACGACCATACAAAATTTATATTTTGAGCATTTACAGAGATCAAGGTGCCTAATCTATAGACTAGGGTGCCTCTGGGTGCCCTAGTACTTTCCAGGTACCTCATTCAGCTCGATCCTCCAGATTTGGCCTTTGCAAGACTTATAAGTGGGTGTTCCTACTTTAGATTTTATTGTCACACCCACACACTTTGTGATAATACCCAACAATTAGCTAATTCATTTCTCCTCTTTCTCTTGCATATTAGGGTTTTATTTCACTTAGAATAATTATTTAAGATTATTCCATACTATTTTATTTCATCTTTACAACATTTTAGTCTCCTAATTAGATCAAATATAATTACTAATTCCCTCTTATTTAGTTAATTTTAGTTAATCACCTCTACGCCTCCTCCTCCATTTCTTATGTTTATTCTTCTTTGTTGTTTGCTTAGCTTTGCTTCTCGTGACTTGTTTGTTGTTCATCTGCTTTTTGTTTCTGTGGCATGTGTGTGTCTGGTGTTTTGAATTTTGGGTTATGACTTAAATCCACCGGGTTTTTTTTGGAAACCCTATGTACTTTTCTTGATCATATCAATATAAAAGTGTGTTTCAATTAAAAAAACCACCTCTATTGAAAATAAGTACAACATAAATATAAATAATAGAGCCTATTGCAATAACTAAATCCTAAACACAAACAATAAGAGGAAATCTATTTATAAATTTTAATGAATTTAAAGACTAAGGAGGACCACACAAAATATTTGGGAGAGCCATTTGGTATTATTAATATTTGATTCATAAAATTAAAATCCATTTAAATAAAAAATGATATTGATCCTAAATTTTAATATTTTCATATAATTAAAACTAAATTTCAAAAATATTATATTTTGTAATTATTGTTGAGATGTATCGGTAGTAGTCAATTTTTTTATAAAATAAATAAAAATATGCTCATTATATTCATGTGAGTTTATATGTTTTAACTGGAGAAACAAAAGTTTCCATAGAAAAAATGTTAACTCAAAAGCAAAAATTTAAGTTAATTGCCATTATTTAATTAGATAATTAATATATGTATAAGTTTGCATGTTTAAAGATATATATTAATCATGAATTGATGTATACCTAGAAGTCATCATGGATACTTGATTAGTCTTCCCAAGTTTTGCTGCAATCTTAAACTTAAACTATTGGAAAAACATGAGCCATAAATAGATATCAACGCTTATGTCATTGGTGTATTGATCAAATATTTTAATCTCTTATGTTGTTTTCTAGAACCCAAAAGGTGTAACAAGTAGGTAGTGCCTGAAATAACAACATGCATACCATTGCATAGGACTCTTTTTTATGATGGTGTGGTTCATCTTGGATTTTTAGAAAAGGAAATCAAATGGTACATTTATCTTGATGGTTTTTCTAGTGCCACCATATCACTATGACAATCATATGCATATGTATATGGAGATGTAGTTTTAAGTGAAGGAACATAAAATTGGTGATTATTCTTTATTGTGTAAAATATTTCCTAACACTACATTGTCCAATCCATGGCTGCTTATTATTTTTAAGAGATCCTTTATTGATGGACAAATTGCATCATAATTATTGAGTAAATATTTAAATATAAATTTGTAATACATTATGTATCCTAGTAATTTCTTACATCCTTATTATTTTTGGTGGTGATTTAAGTTTATCATGATTGTAATTTTGATGAGGTCTATTATTTTTAGTAGTGGTTTCCAAGACATGTTATTGTTAGAGTATAACTCAATTTACCATATTCATATAAATTTTAAATTGATTAATACATTCTTACATGCAAGAAATAAGATATGAAATTGACCAATTTACTTAAAAGTATTTATCCAATTGTTATGCAAAAAATCAAACTATAAGAAATGAGAAATGAGAAAAGAGATATATGCTCTAGAGATAATTCATGGATCAACTACATGAAACTATCTCCACATATCAAAAGTAGGATATTATGGATAAGGAATAAATATATTCATCAAATTACTATTCGAAATGAAAATAATAACAACCTTCTACGCACACAATCTTCCATATCTATTATAGTCATTAATGACACTTCAACTTTAAGGCTAATCACTTCCACTTGATTTTTACATTTGACTTGTGTTATATTGTACCTTTTCTTTTCTTGTATGAAATTATTTAAAATTTATGTATATAATAGGAATTACAATACCACATAATAAATAATATTGATCAAGCCTAGGTTGTAATGACGATTAAACACTTTCCTTAACTTGAACGATTATACCATATTAAGACAATGATGGCATTTTTGTAGCTAGAAACACCTTGTAGTTTTTGGTCATTGGAATTTTTCATTGTAGCTTTTTATTATACATAGTTTTGAAGTATTGGTCATAGTTACATAAGAAAATGTTGTTTGATGAATTTTAATTCCTACGCATTACTTAGTTGCTCCATTGTTTTTAACATAATAACATAATAATGTGCTACAATTCCAAGTTTTCAATATGTTGGTATAGCCAAAGCACTTCCTATTATAGGTTTTCAAAATTTTTAGCCTTACCTACAGATATCTTAATGGTCAAATATTTTTAATCTCAAAATTGTATAGGTTCCTTCTTACTTACTTTAAAGGTGGAAGCATCGGTGGCATTGAATTTTTTTCTTACTATGTATAATCTAAATTTTGGATCAGTAATGTTAGCATCATGAGCTAACAAAATCACCATTGATTTATGTAACTTTTGATCACTTAACACTCTTTCTATGAATCCTGTTAGATGTAACCATGGAACAAGATTCAAGATGAAGTTGCGGCCGAGAGGCATAAAATAAGATAGGTTTCAATTCATAAAATCAAAACTTGATTTCATATTTGTGTTCCTCTCAAAAAATTATGTAATTCCAAAAAAATGGCACCCAATTTTGAGTTCATATGCAAAAGGTATGGCCTTTGGAAGGTAGCTACTTTGTATGGTGACAAAACCACCCCTAAAGCTAGAGTGGTAGTTTCGTAACCGCCTCCTCGAAAGTGACAGTTCTGTCATTTGGGAAAGTATGGAAAGAGTAAACAGATAAAGACAGTTTCTCTTCGATTTCGAGTCTTTTGGGCTTTACATTTGAGCTCTCATTGATGGAAAACTTGTATATATATGTGGGAAGGTATTTATAAGGGGGAGGAAAAAAGATTTCTAAGAAAATTTTCTTCTTGATCATATGTGGTTTTCTGAATTGGAGTGTGAAAGAAAGGTGTGAGTGAGTGAGTTATAGAGCTTGTATGAGTGTTTGAACATCATAGTGTTCATGGAGGCCTTGAGAAGGTAGTAAGATTGTACTTAAAGACATGATAGTGAGATGAGGAAGCATTGCTTCACTCTTGCTGGAGTTTTCTCAATTTGAGTTTCTCCAAGGTAATCTTGTGTCTCTTTTATTTTTTTCTCTCTCTTTCATTTCTCAATATTTATTTGATTATGCAACACTCCTAGTTCATTTCTAAAGCAAATTTAATGACTATTTATGAAAATTGAAAGCAAATAGTATATTGATGAATGATGGGAATTGTGAGGAATGTATAGGATCTATGTTGGTGAAACTTAGTGTGGAATATCCACCTAGTTTATAGATCAATATAGGCATTAAATAGGAGTTTGATGTAGAATCAATGAATATCCTAGTGTTATTTGTAGATGTCCTTATACTATCATCTTGTTTAGTAGCTTTATGGGACTCTCAAACTTATGATGGTTAGTCTAGTATTTGATTGATGGAATTATATTTTGTAATTCATGCTTGTATATGCCCCAATTCATAGTTATTTTTATCAATCATCTTGAACTGAAATTGTTTTTTCCATTGCTTGCATGATAACCTATATTTCCTTCTCATCCACCACTTTAATAATACATGCATTAATGTTGATTCTTATTGAAATGACACCTAGTAACCACTTGAGGGTTCTCCAACTTGATTCATTTGAATCCATGTGTGAAGGTGCTCAGAGGCATGTTTAATTCCCTCTTTCTTAATTAGGTTATAACTACATCAAACATTTGGAGGGAATCATTAAATAATTTATCCCTCTTCATGATTATATTTCCACCTACTACGAATGTCTTAACCTGATGTACTTGATCAATGTCTTCTTGACATGCTTAGATAATATTTCCTACAATTGCATGTTCCAATAAAATAACATGATTAACATATATTGTGTTTGTGTTAGTTCATTTATAGTATTTATACACATTAGAATATGCACCTCTATCATCACATCATTTACAAAAATACAAAAAATAATATAAAGCATAATAGTCACTAATAGTAATCCCACTAAAAAAAACTAATCCCTTATCCTTAAAAATATAAAGTAATGTTGATCAAAGACTACACTCATTTAATTATCCTCACTCACTCACATTTATTATTATCACAACAATCTATGCACACACAATTTTTTAATGAAATCCACCTACCATCCCACACCTTTATGCTTAAAGAACTCATAAATCATCCCCATCTACCCTCACCTAAATCTAGATAAGGAGGCACATACCCCCTTTCACGTCCCTTAACTCTTTGGAAATTTTAGCTCTTTCTCAAGCATTGTTTATTCATAGGTTTTCCTTGAGAAGAAAGAAGATTTCTTGGATAACCAAAATCTTGTAACACTTTCAGATTTCCTATTTTTGACACAAGTAACAATCATAACCGTGTTGGCTTGTGAATGATCTATAATTTAGTTTTGGTCACACATGAGAATAATGATAAAATCCAATTGGTCAACATACCATCAACAATCATAAATCTTCTACCAATGATCCTTTCATCATGGCTTCATTTCCTTGAGACCACGAATAGGTATACCATTTCATTTAAGTTATTTCATTCATCATTGCATGTCTTTTCATGTTATTTTATCAACCTTTAAAAGGGCTAGGGATTTGAATGAGGTATGTCCCCTAGTCACAAATGGATACTAATATTTTCTCTAGTATTTTGATTGTAAATTAAAATTTAGGATTTAGCTTACTATATTCATAGAAAAATAACATAATTGTCCTCACACATACAATGGTGATATAATCCCATCTTTATTTGTAGCATGATTTGAGATTGATTTATTTGATATATCTAACACTCTTTAGGGTAGCTTATATCTTGAAAAACATTATTTTCTTATATTGTTTCAATAATAACATTACATCTTGTAGTGACTCTTTTTGTTAGGAGGCTCACGGTCTTAGTTGCATTAAGTTTTCATTGTCCTTGTTTTTTCATGTTTTAAGATGAACATTGTGGAATGCTATGATTTTTCTTACCTAGTCTTCAATTAATTACTTGACGAGATCTAGGAATTTATCATCTATTTCCTTTTTTATGTTGGTTATCTCCTTCTCCATGCTTATTTTTTTTGAAGAAGTTGTAATGAAATGGAATTTATGTTTTCATGAAGCGCATTATGTAGACACCCCAAATTCACATACCTATTCCCAATATCATCCTAGTTCATCCCTTTATGATTGATTGATTAAATTAATTAAATCATGCATTATACCCCTTTAGATAATTAAATTAATCTTTAGTACCCCTTTAGCTAGCTTAATTATCATTTATTAAATAAATGATTAATTAATTAGTGTGCACATTATAACTAATTAAATTAGTTATTTAAATGGGAAAGTACACCTATTTTCCTAGTCAACTGCCACTTGGACTCCACTTCACCAGTCTAGTCAACTCCACTTCACCAATCTAGTCAACTCAGGTTCTAGAATCCTAGAAAGGTGGGGGAAATTAAATTACACGTACAACCACCTTTTTGGATGTAACTTTTGCCAAATAAATTCCTTTACTATCCCTCAATGGCATTTATCTTCCTGGAACCATTAAAATTTCCTCAAATGTTATTTTTAACATGTGCATTTAACCATATTCAACCAACTTCCAACTACTACTTAGCCTTATAAAACACTTTGTAGACACAAAATCACGCACTTGGGTACATTTCTAGGTCTAAAAGCATATTAATGTATATATGATTCCCAAGCAAGAAAAATAGTAGTTGAAAACTATCTTTAACCTATTTTCTTGGTTTCTTGTTTTCTCTTTGGTCTTACACACCCTACAACCTTGACGTAACTTGACTGATTTATCTTTTATGACCACAAACATTAGTTCCCGGTTAGGGACATCGCTTGCCCGGGCGCTCTGTCCCATACTTTGGGTGCTCCTAACCCTTTCTTACCTTACTCGATATTTTTGGGTCTCTTTTATCTTTTGGGAATATTTTTCACTTATGGGTTGGCCTTCTAGTTGTCAATTACAAAATTCAAACAAAGGAATCATATATATATATATATTATATTATATCTACAAAATTTCTCAAGGACCAAGTACTAAACATTACTATCATCACCTAAGCTTGCACTCCAAAGGCATTAAAATCACTTCAAAGGAATCCATCTAGCATCCATTTAAGGGAAAAGGAAACATCAATTATGCATACATGACATATGAAGGGGAAATCTATTATATTCCATCCACACATACTATTATAGTGCTAAATTCTAGAGCTAGCCTGTTATCACCGTATAACCTACAAAAGGGCATCCTAGGGCATCATTTATAAACACACACAAAAGAACTATATGGAGTCTAAGATATAGTGCAAAAATTGGTCATAAGTTCACTCTTTGGGTGACCAGTCGAGTTTGACTCCCCATTATGCATTTTCATTTTTAGTTTTGATGTGGTTTATGGGTATGTACAGTGAAATTATCTTTTACATATTACAGTACCTTCGATGATCAAGGAGCGAATATGAGGGACCAATAGGAATAAAAATGAAACCCTTGCGATATAGAAGAAAATAGATCCCGAGCTCTTGCACAATCACCAACACCGAGATCAAGTCACCAACACCCATGCACCTTTAATATACACTAGGTGCCCCTTATCCAGACTCTATTCCTAAGTTCTAGAATTTACACTAAGCAATAATGATGCTACTTTCATCTTGTTTAGGACTTTTACTTACTCATATCACTTCATTTCCACTCAAAATCAGCTAAGTCTTCTTATATCTCCTTCTTGCTTGGGGTTTCATATTGTACATGCTTGTTTGCTTGTGTCATTACTATATTTTATCATTTATACATTATTTGTTATAATAGTTACTCTAAAATATAGATTTAATTCAAATTAAATTAAAAAATTTGGTGAACCCCACTTGTGATCAAACATTTGGATCCTTATTTTTCCTATTCTATTGGATCTTCTTTCATGGCTCCTAAAATTCCTCAAATATCCTTACATGAATTACTTCAAATGCACCCACCTTGTAAATATGTTCTCCAAAAATCCCTAGACACTATGTATCTCCCTCACAATACACCACCTACATAGGTAAGTTCCATATTTGATCATATCTCTAATGACCCTATTGATCATGATACCACAACCAATCAATCCATTTGCAAATCAATTCAAGCTTTACATTGTTTATTTCAAGATAAAATTCAAGCTATGGAAACCATGATTACATCTCTCATTATTAAAATCCAACATCTCAAGGATGCTTCTTAAGCCCATGCTAGTTCTTCTTCTACACCTCATCCCAATCCTATGTCTTCTACATGTGCTCATATAAGTGAAACTCAATTATTACCATTACCATAACCTCTCAAGTTTGATCTAAATGCTAAGAAACATGATATTCTTCTTGATATCCTCAATCACCAATTGATTAACTTACCAACTACTCATTTCTATCCTCCTTATTAGTGTTCAAGTACATAGGTCTTCTATTTTGCAATTATCACAAAATTAATGGACATCATGACAATGATTGCTATTCTTTAAAATGAATAATTAAGCACCTTGAGCATCAAGGTTTTATTTCATTTTCTTCACAACATCCTACTACATCTCCAATTGCTAAATCCCAATGGGATCCTAAATCTAGTCCTTCCATGTCTAATGAGCATCAATCCATAATCACTAATGTTCCTTATTTATTAAGTCAAGATCCACCTATCCACCTCATTCCAACTAAGAAACCACCTCTCAAAATCCTTCCTCCATCCCCTCCTCTTATCAAGTCTTCTACGACGTTATCAATTCCAAATCAGTAACCACCAACCAATTAGGACTAACCAATTCACCCTGTCATCGCTAACCTCTTTAAATTTCTCTTGTCAACCCCAAACCTAACCTCTTCCCACTCTTTCTCAAGTACCCACAATTGTTATGACTCTATCTATTCTCATGACACATCTCAAACTCTCCCACAATGGTATGGTATCTCTCACATCATCACATAGATCTCCATCATTGGCACACTTGGGGGCATTGCGCTTTCTTACCCCATCATTATCAATCCTCTTTAGTGTCTACTATTACACTTTGCACTCCGAGCACCATAGCTAATATTCCCACACACTCTCATCTCTTTGATAAATACATTGTATTATCATTACCCTATGACGCACTCTAGTTTCATGGTTCATACTCTACTCTTGAGGTCTGATTCTAAAATGAATCTCACATCCACTCCACATTTCATGATCAACTCTTCATGATACATCTTTCTAAAATCTACTCTCACACAACATATTACCTTATGAATAAATCTAATGATACAATTCACACTTGACTGTTGAGGGCATAATATATCATTAAACCTCACATTACACACTTCACTCTCTGTGATTCATTACATATCTTTTTAGCATCTACTCACATGACACCCCATTTTCCAATGACACAATCTTATTCTATGGTTCATTCTTGACTACTTAAGGGGAATTTATAAATGAAACTCATCTCATTCACATCCGCATTTGGGGACATGCTACCCTATCATTTTCACATCTTGCATTCCATTTCATCATACTCATATATTTGCATATCTTGGTTGCATCTACTCTTGTTAGCTTATTCTATTTACATGTTATACTTTATTTTCCATGCTTTGGATGATTAGTAGTATGTCATCATATATATATATATATAATATATATATATACACACACACACACACACACACACATACACGTTCACTTTTCATTTTGATGTGAATGCAATCTCTTACAAGTTTTTACAACTGCAGTGATGTTTGGAATTTTACCTTTTACCAGTCCCACTGAGGCTCTGGGGCATCTACCTTGACTACTCTCACACACAACAAGTTCTATTATTTCATCATTTACTACTTTTTCTTACTAGCACTTGCTTTTTTGATATATACATGCTTTGACATACTATTTATCTTTCTAACATGCTAATGGGTGCTTCATGTGTAACATTTTCCTTGTAGGACTATATACAACCATGGTTATCTAACACATTTTTCTTGCTATTGTTTTCTATTATATGCTATTGTTTGTGGGCTATAACCTATGTATTGTTATAATCATTATATGCTTTTGGAAGCTTCGGAGCTTATTTTCTTGTGACATTGTGAGCGATGTCCCATGTTTGAAACCTATTTTTGTAGTCTATCTTATCTGCACACTTGATTGTTACATTGTCTTTTTTCATGCTAGCTAATTTTACTACTAACACATATTTTGAGTACACTTTGTTTGCATGTGCCTTGGCATTTACTATCATGTACATCCCATACCCCCTATAGGTATCCACTTTAGATCAACACCAAATCCTCTCCTTTGGGCCTTATTCTCCTACTATCGTCACATGCACCCCAAATGAGGGAGAATACATTGGGTGAAAAAATCACCCTACAACAACTCAAAACTATAATTCGATTAAAACAACATAAAAAGCAACACAATAACATAGTCATAGAATGACCCAAAATATAACTTAGGTCCAAACACATAGTAGACACCATTGCCTGAGAATCGAACACTAGTGCACTCGGGAACTCAAGTCCTCCCACGGGTGTTAATGTCCTGGGGAAAACATGAAATTTCTTAAGTATAACACAATTTTCAACATTTTACAGAATATTTTTATAGTAATAGGCATTGCCTTTAGTCACAAAACACATTCTATCTCCTATATTCGGTAAAATTGGAACATTATGGAACACTTTGGAACAAATCGGGACATAACAAAACAAATTGGGATGTACCATCTATAGTGGTGCTTATTGGGTAGAGTCATGGAAGGAGAGTAAAACCAGACCTCTCTCCCCAACACTTTCTTGGTGTGAGATCACCCAAAAAAATCACACTTGGCGTGATATCACCCAAAAATCACACTTGGTGTGAGATAGCCCAAAAATCACTCTTGGCTTGAGATCACTAAAAAAATCTCTCTTGGCATTCAAATCAACAATATCCAAGCAACATGATACTTTTCTATATTTTACTTTCTTACATACCAGTGCACACGTTCCTTTTACACATTTTAACAATATCTACATACTTATACATAATTTTCTCTCGATTTATCATATAAACATAACTTTGACTACTTTCTTACTCTTCTTTTACAAGTTTGTCCTTATAAGAAGCATCAAGCACAAGTTACAACAAAATTATATAATGAATACGCTTTCACTCATAGGTTTCACTTCCCTTTCGTAGTCTCCATGATTCACTTTGCATTCATTCCACACTTCACTTTCCACTCAAAGACACACTATTCACCAAACTCTCTACAGGATCATAAAGTATACATCTCTTATCTACTTTATGTTATCGAGTATTCACTCAACAACATAAAGTGGCATCAAATGTAGATGAAAAATCATGCACTTGGGTACATTTCTAGGTCCAAAAAGCATACTAATGTATATATGGTTCCTAAATAAGAAAACTAGTTGTTGATAACTATCTTTGGCCTCTTTACTTGGTTTCTTTTTTATTTTTGGTCTTACACGCCCTACAATCTTGAAAAAACTTGGTGATTTATCTTTCATGGCTGAAAACACTAACACCTAGTCGGGACATCAACATCGAGGTGTCCTTGTCCATAATGAGCACTCCTAACCCTTTCTTATCTTACTCACTCTTTTTGAGTCTCTTTTATCTTTACACATATTTTCACTTATGGTTCGACCTTCCAGGTTTTCATTTACAAAATTCAAACAAGGGAATCATATATATACCTAACTACATATCAAAATAAGGACCAAGTACTAAATATTACTATCATCACCTAAGCTTGCACTCTAAAGGCATTAAAGAACTTCAAAGGCATCCATCTAATATCCATTCAAGGGAAAAGGGATGCATCAATTCTGTATACACAACATAATAAGGGGAAGTCTATTCAAGTCCATCCACACATACTATTACATTGCTTACATTCTAGATATAGTCTGCTATCACTACTGCTGTAACTTGCACAAGGGAATATTAGGGTATCATTTCTACACACACATAAGACCTACATGTATTACGAGATGTAGTGAACACTAGGTCATAGGTTCACTTTTTAGGTGATTGTTGGGATCGTATGACTTCCCATTTTGCATTTTCCTTTCTAGGTCGATGTGGTTTGTGGGTATATGCAAGTGAACTTATATTTTGCAAGTTATAGGTACCTTTGGTGATCAAGGAATGAATATCCAGGTGAACAAAAAGAATCAATAACATAACCCTTGCACATTGAAGAAAGCATATCCTAAGCTCTTGTAGAGTCACCCATGCCTAGATCTAGTCTCCAAAGGTGCTAGGTGCCTTTTCCCTACACTAGATACCCTGTCGCTCTATTCCCGAGTTCTAGAATTTACAATGAGTAATAATGATGCTATTTCCAACATGTTTAAAAATTTTACTTGCTCAAATCACTTCTTTTCCACTTGAAAATCAGCCAAGTCTTTTTATCTCTCCTTTTTGCTTAGGGTTTTGTTATCCAATTTTACACCCCCCAAATTTTCTATAACTTGAAAAATCTAGACTAAAGCGGTTGTTATGGAGAAATCACATCACCCCCAAATTTCTTGATTTTTAATGGGGCATTTGATGTGATTGCATAACATGGAGCTATCATGAGTGTGGGACATTGCAAAATGAGATAGTTCTTTGAAGAATGCTGGTTCCTGCTCTAACCTACCTACCACTAACTACTCCTAATGTAGGTAAAAATACTAACTAATCCTAATCTAATGCTTCCAAGGAAAAAATATAGAAATATTGTGTGAAATAAACCTACAATAAAAGTGGTGATACACCAGAAAGGAGTGTTAATCACTCTTCCAAATCCCTACAAAATGGAGAAAGGGTGAATATTGGGAGGTTGGAAAGATGCAACACAAAAAAAGATCACACAAATGAACTAAGGGGGAGGTTGGACATTTGCAACACAAACTTGAAATTGAAACATTCACCATTTCATGGAAAATACAACCATCAAACTTACGGTAGACAAGAGATACACATAGATATTGCAAACACAATGAGAGGTAAGATGCAAACAACAAACCATAGAGGTTGGACAAGATGCAACACATATATGTTTATTTCTCCATAGAAGTTTACAAAATATAATTCTATGGCATGAAGAGGCATGAAGCCATTATAAGAGTTTGAGGAAGGCTTGAAGCCCCAAGAGGAATGGGGTGCATGGGAGAAAAAGGTGATCAACCTTTTACACAATACAACCCATTACAATTTATAGAGGAAGAAATGAGGAGAGAGAGGGAAGAAAATTAAAAATGCACTCCAATATCCTACAAAATCCATCATTGTCCTTGCAGGAGTGATGGGAAAGTTTGCAAAGCCCATACTCCATTATACCTTGCCTTCTTGGGAAGAAAGGAAGTCCATACCTCATCATTTTGGGTAGGTGAGAAATTTGGAACCATCCTCTAAAATGGTGGACTGTATTTCCCCATTTTGAAATATTTAAACTTATTAAATTTAATAAATCCAGTCATAGTTGTGTAGAGGACACTTAGAGCTTTCCAATAAGTCTGATTTTGTGTAAATATGAACTCTCAGTCAAGAGTTATGGCCATATGAAGATAATGGTATGATCTTTCTGTAATAAATGTGAGTGGTTGATCTACTTTTTTTGGACTTCGACCTTGTATCACACCCTCCGAAATGTAAAGTTTATGACTTTTGAGATTAAGAGCTTTGGTTATTTTGACTTTGGAGGTCACGATTCTATTCATCTTCATGAGCTCATGAAACCTCCGAAATGTCAAAACTCATGAAGTCTGAAATTCAAACTTTAGGTTTGGGCTTCAATTATGATTTGCGTGCATTGGGGGTATAATGTTCCAAAATTTTGAAACCCCGAAGTCCAAAATTCATACTTTAGCTTTTGAGACCTTTGTGTTTTTGAGGGTTTGTTTTGAGATTTTGGGGTTCGGGGTTTCAAGAATTCGAGATTTCGGGGATTTGGGTTTCGGGGTTTTGGGAGTTCGGGGGTTTTAGGATTTCATTGGTTTGGGTTTTTAGGGGTTATGGTTTCGGGTTGTTTATCCATCCTAATGTTGCATATCTCTAAAATCCCAAAATCTTGAAGTCTAAATTTCAGACTTCAAGTTTTGGAACTTTCTTCCCCCATGTGACACTATTGATCCGGCGAGCTTGTGAAACCTCCAAAATCTAAACCTCGAACTCCAAAATTCAGAGTCCATGTTTTGGAATTCATTCACCCCTTTTTACTCATCTTTCCGTCACTTACCCAAATTTCACTTTGACCTACCTCTAAATGGCTTCACCTCCAAAGTCTAAATTTTGGGCTTTAGAGCTCCTTCATTCCCTAAACTAGCTTGAACTTGTTGGTGTGTGGGATCCTATATGTCCTCCACACACATATGGAGGGTCATCTCACATGGGTTAGGTTTAGGGTTTGCTTGTGTGTCATGCACTAGGGTTACTCAACACCCTATATGTATCCCTTCATTTGACATTTATGAGTATGCCAAGACACTCCGCTATCTTTCTCTATGTGCAAGCTTTGTTCTATTATGCAAGTTCTTCCATTGATTGATCGATTCCTCCTTGTGATTATGCTGGAGCTATTACATTTCCTTTAGAGTGCAACTTCATCATGGTGCACAATTTTCAATATGATTCTCACCAACTCTTTCATGGTATCAGAGATGAGATCGGGTAAATGTGTATTCGTCATCTGAGTTGTGATCACTCTTGGTTTCATTATTTTTACTTGTGCATGTTTTTTTTCGATCATTATATTTTGGAATTTTATTACTAGTGTATTTAACAAGTTGTTCTTGGAAAGTTTTTGGTTTTGCTGTGTTTTTCGTGCAAGTGCAGATTTCCTCAAGTTTTTAGGGGTTTTGTAGCTACATTTAGCTAATTTACAAATTTAAATTTAGCAGATCAACAAAAAAAAGGAGGTTCTTTATTCTGTTTTAATTTTTTTTATTAAACTGGAAATTTTGTTAGATCTCTTTTTTTGGTGTTTGCATGGTGTTTTTTTGTAGAGATCCAGGTTTAAAATTAGTGGTTGCATTGGTATTTGCACTTTTTAAAGCCTACAGATCCTTCTCTACATTGTCGTGTAAATTATACTCTCCCCTTCTCTACCGTGGCTGTGGTGCTGTGAGCTCTCCTCTCCACCATGCTGCTCCTCTCTCTAAATGGTGGTCCTATGTTCTACTTGTGTGGTTTGCCGTGGCTCTCCTCGTGGTCTTTATGGCTCACCCACTACCCTTCTACCACTGCCGTGTGTGGATTTCCCTCCTCATGATCTACATGGGCCATGAAGTTTCCTTCAAACCCTAGTTCACTCCCTTCTGTATGAGTTTTTCCACTTGCGTGGTCATTGTCTCTCATGATCCTTCACTGCGAGCTCCTCCCCGAGCTCTCCACCTGCTCCCAATGGTTCACTCCAATGCCTCCACAACGCTCGCCGAATAGTCTCCAAAAAGCATGTCTTTGAACAATACTACCTACAACTTGACTTTTTTTGATAAGTTTATTAAAATTTGTTTGGTGCATGCTTTTTTCGATAAGTTTTTGGGTAAGTTGATTTAAATTTTATTTATTTCATTCAAAACTATATCCTTTCATGGGCAAGTTTCCAAATTGGTAAGGTTGTTATAATTTATTTATTTCAAATAACCGTAAGCTTTTTTTAAAAATTAGTTTCATTTAAATTTGTTAGATCTTAATAGATCTTATTTAGTTTTAAATTTGAATCTTTTAGAAAGGAAAGTATTAAAATATTTAATTAGGATTTAATTTTTAATTAGATCTTAATTAGTTTGAAATTAATTAGATTTAATTAGATTAAATTTAGTTTTATTAATTTCAAATTGACCTCATTTTCAATTAGATAAAGTATTTAAAATCGTCCTTTTCTTTAATGTTAAATATCATTTTAAAAAAACTCCCATAGCTTTAAAATTAGCTAAATTAGGCGTTTCCAAACCGTTGGTCCGAAAATATGTCGCTTAGGTAGGTTGTGGGAAAACAGCCAACAATGTGCGAGGGCATAGCCCCTCTTTGAGACATCAAAGCGAAACCGGTTTATCGCTGATCTATCAGCGGAATATGTGCAAATCTACACTATTCTAACTTCAAGGGGTTTGGGATCTCATCTAGTAGAGGTAGTTCCAATAATGAACAGCAGAAAGGTGGGAAAGAAGGAATGGAGGAGGATAAATATGAAGGAAGAAAAGAAATGAATTCCAAGACGGAAGGGTCGAAGGTTTATGCTTTGAGCCGGTAGTAAATAGAGCCAAAATTACTTACATAAACAATTAAAGAAATACTAATGAATAGATGACAATAATAGGAATGAATCTAATAGAATAAAAACATAGATCTAACTTCGAAAGATATGATGCAAATAACACACACATTAAGCACAAAGTCCGGATATGTGTATTAATATTTCTTACATTGTAAGAAAACACAAAGTATTTCTCTCTAACTTCTCTTTTCATACAAAAATGTTTACCTTTGAATACAACAAGTATTCAAGTATTTATAGAAGGAGAGGAAGGAAGAAGACAAAAACAAACCAACAACTTACAAAATATCTTACAAGATATTTACAAAAGGTCTAAAATATCTAAGCATCAATAGTTGACTTGGGCAAGTTATTGGATGGCAACATCCCATGGTGCACATGGATGAGGTCATCGTGTATGCCAACATGCTTTTTAAAATATTTTACAAAAATGATCAACGTATCTAGAGAGGAGAAACTACTCATCATCCCTCTACTCAAATTTGGTGTCTTGCTTTTGATCGGAGAGTCGATATGACACTCAAACTCGATATTCCGAAACTTGCTGATCATTGCTTGAAGTTGATCATGGTTGGGACCATTAAAATGATCCCAAATGACTTCACAAGTTTCTTTCTCATTCTTGAGCTTATCGGTAACTCGGTGAAAGTTTCGCATGCATCGAGTAAAAAGCCAATGAAATCATACGGGACAAGAGGTTATTAATTGATTCTCGGTCAAAGTGAACTCGGTGCCAAACCTCAAGTAACGATAGCCTTGAAATGATGGAATGTATCATATGCTTCCCTCAAGTTATACGATTCATGAGCATTTATGGAGCCATTTTTGTAACTGTTTGCTCCATGTTATATCATGCGTCCCAAGGCTTCATCTTTGATTTTGTCAATTCTTTCCAGAGGATATATTCCATCTCGATCAACCCAGGTAATCTAATGCGGTGAGAGCCTTATTATGTGCATGCGGGTGATCGATAACACCGACCTTTCAAAGGTCGCCAAAATGAAATGATAGTTAACCATTACGGAATGTTTCATGCTACAACATGGCGTTATCTAATTCTTTGGAGAGGGAACTTGCTACATCGCTTGTAGCTCATTATTTGCTTGAGTTATATCTTGATAAAGCAATGTAAAATTCCCAAGCACTTCCTCACCATCTCGAGGATCCACTCGATCCAAGATGACACTTTGCCTTGTTCACTAATCTTAACATATTCATTTATTTTCTCTTTTATCCGACCGGGAACTTGAATGGGTTCGGTGTGATCCACGGGAGGAGCGTTGCCCATTTTATGCAACGCTTGGAGGAGATGTTTGTTTTGTTCTTGAGTATCCTTTTCTCCTCTTTTTTCCTCTCGAGCTTCGCAGAGAGCATCCATAGTAGAAGAGGTCCCCATTGTGACTTGAGTCACCGTGAAGTCTTTGGGAGACAGATATTCTTTTCTCTTGGTGGGATTTGGGTAAGCTATCTCCATGACTCTCTCTCTCGAAGTGCTTTTAGAAAAGTGAGTTATTGCTTTCTGCTTCTTGGTTCCCTTCTTCGGAATAATGGAGAAATCCATGGCCGTAATGGGAAATTTTCTCTTATGTTGGCTCAGATGGTCAAAAATCCAACTAGGACTTATGGGAGTGGGAATGGAGGGAGAAGAAGAAACGGGAGTGAGAGGGGGAGCAACTACAGAGGCCTCAGGGAAGTGTGTTGAAACACTCGGTGGTGGCATTGACAAGGAGTCCAACGCACCACTGCTTATGGGGCCTGGAGTTACTAACGGGGAGGAGAAGGACGTGGAAACGGAAGGGATCATCATTAGGATTGAGGAAACATTGGGTGACAGATCCACAAGAGAGGAGAAGATGGAAGAGGTGGGAGATGGAAGGGAGGAAGGGAGAGGAGAAGACACATCCATAGGGATAGATGCTTGAATGACAGGAGGAGGAGAAGAAGTGGAAGAAGGGATGATGGGTACTTCAGTAGTTGTAGTTGTGATAACATCCTGGGTGGATGTATCCGTTGAAACATCTATGTTTCTTCTTTACTTGGAGACACCAAGTCGACTACTTACTTCTCAGAAGTAGGAGGAAGGCCTTCAGGAGTTTCTTCTTATCTGCTTGGTTTGCCCTCCTTGTCCTTTCCTTTTCCTTTCGGCACATGGGCCGGCCTTTGAGGTGCTTTTCCCGAGGGAGAATTAGTGAAGTCAACTCCAAGGTATGTAAGGCCATTCATGACACCAATGTTTGGTGTACTACAACATGGGTTTAACCCTTTCTTGAATGGTCTTTGGCACTTTGGCTCTGTCAATCTCCGTGAATGGCCAGTTCTCCCCATCTGTGTTAATGTAAACCTGATCGATTTCTTGATCAGTCTCTTTGAATTTATTTGGGGCGATGGCAACGTTATAGTGGATGATCTCTTCCAGAGCCAGCTAGGAGTGATCCTTCCGCCTGATGTCTATCTCATGAGTTAGGTCTATCCAAATGTCCTCGATCTCGGGAACATGGATGGGATCAATTTTTTCCTTCGGGAGGCAACTCCGATAGTCGAAGGTTGGCCTTGCTGGGAAGTTGTGCTTCAAATTCAGCAGTTCCAACTCGGCATACATCTCCTATGCTTTGGCAAGTGTAGGGTAGGTGTATCAGCCAACTGTAAGGGGGAATGGAGTTCCTCCTTTCTTTCTCTTCATGCACTTCTCATGATAAGTGATTAGCTACCTTGACAATTCTAGGAGGATCAGCTTTGGCCTGTGAACCTTGGTAGCTTCGTTGGTTCTCCCTTGAAATTCATAGCTCTGAGGTATGTGAATGTGGGGAATTGTGTGAACAACGCTCCCCATTTCTTCGTAGCAGCAATCACACTCGGGTTGGTTTGACTTTGTCTCATGTTTGGTCTCAATAGATAGAATACCTCATAGAAGAAGGCATCATTTATTTTTGAGAACTGGGAGATGCTAGATTTGAGCCTTAGCTCTGGGTAGAACTCATATATCTTGACTTGAGGTCATACCCCATTTCGAGCTAACCCTACGAAATCTCTCTCGGCCATTAGCATAGTGTATACAACGTAGGAATTCATGTAGAACTTCCTAGTTGTTAGAACTTGTTGAAGCTGCTGGTGAGATGGTGTCACTGATGATTTCACCCTAGCCAAAGCATTTATTAGGCACATTCTTTCTCATGTTCTCTAGGTATCTCAGCATCCATTTATGGAAATGATGGGCATCAGGGAGCCCGAATACTCTACTCAAGAATGTGATTGTATCACTCAATTCTTCATTGAAATCACTTCAGTGGATGGTTTGTGGCCATTTGGACACCGGCTTCTTGTTCTTTAGGTAGAGTTCATTCATCATCTGCATGCACTTATCTTCATTATCATCCCATGCTTTCTTGTAGTCTTCAATACTTATTTCCACATATTTCCTGTGATGAGGAATGCCCAAGATCATCTCAAAGTGACGAGATGTGAGGTTTATGATGGTCTGTTGTTCTTTATTTTCAACACATCTAGTGTCTTTGTTATAGCATCGGGCAACCAACATGATAAACTCATTATTTACGACACTCACTGGAAGCCCAACTACAAAGTGCAATCCACTGCCTACTAATTTTTTCATCCATGGGCCACTGCTTGCCTGAGTGGTCCTTACCTAGAAGTCATCCATGTCAATATGACCCCTCGTGAGTCTCGATGTCAAGGTCACTCTCTGCATATGAGTCGCAGGCATTACGACTCTCTGGTACTTGTACTTCATTTCTTGCTCTGATTGTTTAGCTTTAGCTTTAGTTGGTTTCTTACTTGATGAAGACATATGTGAGCTTGAGGACGGAGATGTTGTTGTTCTGCAAGAAGAATCAAGAAGGTCCAACATAGAAGGGCCATGTCAACCATCATGTTATCCATAATGGGAGTTTGAAGAATGACATAACACTTTAGAATGTGTGAGAAAACAGTTAGGTTTAGCTTGCAGAAGGAAGAACGAGAAATTTTAAGCCTCGGGCGCAAGGCACAAGCTTATAGTAGGGTCATAGGGCTTATTATTGCTAGCGCAATTTCTCGATGTCGGCATGCCAATTATTACACTAAGCACATTCAGGAAAGTGTCAACATGAGGAAAATTATGCTTGGTGTTGACCTGGGAAAAGTTGCGCCAAGGTAGAAGGGGCGCGGTTTGGAGAGGTGTTACATGACAAAATGCAACGCCAAAGGGTAAAGCATAGGGCACGGATCTGAAGCATACAACATGTCATGTCAATGTTGTGGAAGTTGTGCCAGTGCCTCATGAAAATCTGCTAAGTGCTCTTTTTGGCTAGGCGTGGAAAAAGGTCATGTTACATGGGTTTAAAGTGTGCCACAACATAGCTTTGGAATATGTAACATGAAAAAATAGTGCGCTAAGGAGTTTGACAGTTAATAGTTCATGGATTTCTTGATTTCTTGATTTGGATTTGATGGCAAGAGAGACATTTTTGGTAAGGCAAAGCAAGTAGATAAGGATGGTTTTTGGTTCACTTCAGTGGTAGAGCCCTCCCAGATTTGCAGATCTGGAAGGAGAGGAAAAGAGGGTTTCAACTGGGAAGTTGTGGATTTTGAATGTGTTCTTTAGATTTTAATTATTTGATAAAAATCCTAACAGACTAACACAACAAAAATGAAAACCACAAATGGGAGAGGAGCCACTCACCCAGATTTATAAAAGACGAAGAAAACATGGGGTCCACAAGCTTGAAAATGGCACACGAGGGCTGACAGGGATGGCTGACACACATAGAGAGAATAACTTTTGCAATTTTCAATTCGTGAAAATGACATGTGGCAGGTTTATATTTATAGAAAAATTTACATTTATTACCTCACCAACCACTTTGGTGCGCTTTTCAGAGCATCGACACGAGGAAAAATGCACCTTAGCGCAATTTTATTGATGTTAACACAACATTTTAGTGCTTAGAAAATTCTTAGCGCACATTTCTGGATGTTGACGCAATATTTTCAGTGCCAAAGGGTGTTTAAAGGGGCACAATGTTTTGGATGTTGACATGGGCAAAGTCATGCCGAGGAAAATGCATGGCGCAAGTTTCATGATGTTGACATAACAATTTCGAGCTAAAGGATTTTGAAGGGCGTGATTTTGGGATGTCGACATGAATGAAATGGCACCTAGTTCAAAAAGGTGCATTTTTGGGAGTGTTGACACACCAAAATCTGTGCCGAAGAATAAGTGAAAATGGCTAAGTTCTGAAACAACTTGATTTTCGAAAGGGAGTTTTGGGCCATTTCGAACGTTGTCAAACTTCCTAGGGGCCAAAATAGAATTTTGGTATAGTTACCTATAAATTTCCCTTGTCAATTTCATAGGATAACACAAAAGATAATTTTTGCCGCGTTATTGTCGTTTTTTTACTAATCGTGCGCTCAAGTGTGTAGTAACACTCTGATCTCCTATTTGTCTTCCACGTGATTTTCTGGCATTTTGAAGATATCTTGGACTCATCTTGAGTTCATTTAAAACATTGTATTTTATGCTTATTATTGCTTGTGACTAGTGAGAGCATCCGCCATAGTTTGCAGCAAGGGGGTATCCTTTGCGACGTGAGAATTTTTTTCTCACAACCAGATTTGATTTCACCTCCTTCCTAGTTTTTTACAATTGTGCTTGTGTACGGTGTCACTTTGTTGTGCTCCACGAAACACGATTGTGGTCTCCTCTCTTGCACGTTATTATGCTGATTGCAAGGTGAGTTACCAAGTGTTTCAAGATGCACGCTCGGACCCAATTGTATTCAACACACTAAACTATAAAGTGTCAAAAGCAGGGGGTTATTATATTGTCCTGGGTGGTTGTGATTCTTGTGTTTCTTTTCTACATTCTCTCTCTCTCTCTCTCTTCACTATGGATGTACTTTCAATTCCTTTGCTTACACCGTTCAACTTATTCGAATGGAGATCAAAAATAATTATGAAACTAAGGGGTAAAGGGTTATTTTGCATCACCATGGGAACCGACACTCGAACTGCATAACGACCCCGAAAATCCTAAGTGGTTAAACCGTAGTGATGAAGCTTTAGGTCTTCTTTGCATGTCTGTTTCTCCTAACTTTCTCTTCCACATTGAGTCGTTCAAACACCTAATTCTACGTGGAAAATGTTAGATGGAATGTTTGGACAACAAGATGACATGAGAGCACATGAGTTGGAAAACAAACTACTAGGGTTAAATCCTAGCGATTTTTAAAACCTACAAGCATTCTTCTCTAAGTTTTTCCACACTATATTGTAGTTAAAGGAATATCAAGTAGAGAATAAAGATTCTCAACTGATCTTGTCGATTCTCTCTAAGTTAGGTCCTGAATATTTTGTCTTTGTGTCAACTTTTTATGCTAAAAAAGCTACCTTGGGAAAGGATTGGAATATGCCCTCCTTTGACTGTTTTTCGTCCCAAATCATTCAAGAATAGGATAAACTCATTTAAATGGGGTCTCTCAAGTCCAAGTCACATTCCCTTGTAGACAAGTACTAGTAAGGAAAAGAAGACTAAAAAGAAGAAAGAAAAAAAGGATCAACCTAAGAAGGAAACCAAGACCAAAACTAAATTTAACACGAACACTTCGACTTCTGAGCCTAGAGCATAGAAAGACAAGTATTTGTGTTCCTATTACAAGAAACCTAGTCATAAAGAGCATATGTGTATGAGAAAACAAATTGATCACCTTACTCATTTACTTGAGAAAAATAAAATAGGTGTTCTTGAGTCTATCAAACAAAATGCTCCGAAGGCCGAGTCTTCTACTACAAAAGGTTCTAAATCTGATAAGAAGAAAGGAAATTCCCTTATAGCCAAAGCTCCTTCATTGACGTGGATTATAGATTCTGGTGCCTCACACCACATGGTTTCTTCACATGTTGAGTTCTCCAACATCGAGCCTTGTGGTATGTCCCAAATCACGATGGGTAATGACACAACAATGTCGATTTCCGAGTAGTGGATCGGTAGAGATGGATGGGGAACATTCAACCAAGTGTTGAGTGTTCCTAATATCTCTACCAATCTCCTATCGGTTTACCAAATTACTCACCTTGGTGAAGGAATGCGAGTGGAATTTGGTCCTAACTTGGTGATTATTTGTGAGCTTAACAATGACACTACAGTGGCTGAGGGAAAGGTGGATCACCATTCACGGTTGTATACCTTTTCCCACTTTACTTCTGATTCTACGCCCACTACCTTGCTCACTCATGCAAATGAGGTTAGTAAGCTATGACATGAGCGTTTTAGACATCTAAATTATCGCTACCTTGAACAATTGAGCCAAAATGAAATGGTCATGGGTTACCCTGCGTCAAGTTTTCTAAGGGTTTTTATGAGGGTTGTACCCTTGAAAGCATCCTGAAAATAACTTTGACAAAGGAAAATATTGGAGAGCTACTCGTCCTTTGGATCTTGTTCACAACGATATTTCTGGTCCATTTCCATCTCCTTCATTTACTAGAGCTCTTTATGTGCTGACCTTCATTGATGACTATCGCATGATATACTTGGGTATATTTTCTTAAGCTTAAGTCTGAAGTCTTTGAACATTTTCAGGACTTTAAGGCTCTTCTTGAGAAAAGGTGGACCCGTATATTAAGGTTATTCAAACTAGCAATGGAGGTGAATATGTAAACAATAGGTTTATGGATTTCTATACTTTTGAAGGGATATCCTTGTAGCATACGATTGCTTATAACCCTTCGCGAGAATGGAGTAGCGAGAAAGAAAGAACTATATTCTTAAAGAGATGACCACTTATATGATTCAATTGAAGTCTCTTCCTCCATGATTGGGTTGAAGCAATGAATTGTGCTAATTACATTTAGAACCATGTTCCACACAAGGCAGTAAGAGGGATGACACCCTTTGAAGCCTAGTTTGGATGCAAGCCTAATGTTGAGCACTTTTGAGTCTTTGATCCAAGGCTATGGCTCGGATTCCCAAGAAGAAATGCAAGGCATTAGAACCACAATCAAAGCCTTGTATCTTTGTAGGGTATCTTGATGGCATGAAGGGATATTGATTGTTGAATCCTATTTCTCATGAGCTTTATATTGAGAGAAGTGTTAAGTTTGATGAGTCTTCTTTGACTTCTACTTCTCTACCTATTGAGGTTCTTCAGCTTGTTGATTCAGATTCTGACTCATCAGATGATGATGTTGTTGAGCATGCTCCTCTTCCTAATCCTCCCAACCATCAAACCCTTGAGTCTTTCGATTCTGATAGTAGTGATGATGAGGACTATGTCCCTTCTCACTCAAGTGATGAATCTTCCGACTCTGAGCCTAATCCTCCTGGTCCTCTTTGGGCTAGGAAAACTTTACAAAGTGCTGGAGATTTAGTTGAGATACTTCGGAATGAGACTTACTCACTCATATTTTGTTGGACCCCACTCCTTCTTCACCTCTACCTTTGATCCATAGTCTTTTCGGGAGGCTTTAGGTATTCCTGAGTGGGATTATGCCATGGATGAGGAGTATTTATTTCTCATAAGAACAAAACTTGGGATCTCACCCTCTTCCAAAGGAAGAAAAATCGTTCGGTGTAAGTGGTGTTCCAAACAAAGTATGGAGTAAATGGAGATGTCAAAAATTTTAAAGTGTGATTAGTAGCTAAGGGTTTCTCCCAGATAGTTGGGGTTGATTATATTGAAACCTTTGCTCCGGTTGCAAATATGACTTCTATTCGATTGACCCTTACCATTTCCGCAGACAAACAGATGGAAATTCCATCAAATGGATGTTAAGAGTGCCTTCCTTCATGGTGACCTAGAGGAAGAGATCTATATGGAACAACCTCCGGGTTATGTCCATGATCCCTCCCTCATTTGTAAGTTAAAGAAGTCTCTTTATGGCCTTAAACAAGCCCCTCGGGCTTGGTATGCCAAGATGGACTCCTTTTTACTTACATTAGGGTTTACTAGGTGTCACTCTGATCCAAATGTTTATATTCTATGACAAGATGACTCCATACTCATTCTTGTTCTCTATGTTGATGACTTGTTGATCACATGCAACTCTTCCTCTATCATTGATTCTATGAAGATTGCCTTGGCCAACAGGTTTTCCATGACTGACTTAGGTCTACTTCATTACTTTCTTGGGATCTAGATTTCACAATCTGACTTAGGAATTTTGATTTCACAACCTAAGTATGCTCTTGACTTGCTTTCTTGTTTTCAGATGTCTGATTGCAAGTCTTCTCCTACTCCTTTTCTTTCTAGGGTTAAGTTGGTTTCTGATTACTCTACTCCCTTGGTTGATGGTACCCTTTATCGACAATTGGTGGGGAGCTTGATTTACTGAATCACACTCAACCGGATTTATCTTATGCTATTGGGATCATGTCCAGATTCATGCAGGAGCCACATGAGTTGCATTGGAAAGTAGCTAAGTAGATCCTTCATTATGTTTGTGGCACCTATATTGATGGCATTCACTATTTTGGAGGGGTGATATTGAATTGATTGGATTCATGATTCTCGACTTGGGCCGGTGACTTAAATCAATCAAATCTACCTCTGGATATAGTTTCTCTCTTGGTTCGGGTCCTATTAGTTGGTCTAGCAAGAAGTAGAATGTAATTGTGATATCTTCTACAGAGGTAGAATACAGAGGAGCAGTTAACGCTGCCACAAAGGTTGTTTGGCTACAGGGTATTCTGACAGAGTTTGGCATCCACTTTCAGTGGCCTACCATTATCTATTGTGATAACACGAGCACTATCTCAATTTGTAGAAATCTAGTTCAACATTAGCGGATGAAGCACATTGAGATCCATATGCACTTCATACGAGAGCTTATTCATGATGGTATCATCGACATTCAGTACATTCAGACAACTGATCAGATTGTATATATATTCACTAAGCCCTTCACTAAAGTGAAGTTTCTTCACTTGCGGTCTCTTCTTGGGGTGAGGTCTTATGCAGTTGCTCATCTTCTTTGGGCTATATAGTCCTTCTCTTCTTCTTCTTCTTCTAGGAAGATGTTGTTTGTACATGGGCACCTTATCAGGCCTTTAGTTACTGGGCCCCATTGACACATCTTTCTTAGTTGTTTAGGAGTGTCTTCTTTTTTTCGACTCATCATAGCCGCTACCCTAGCTTTGATGAAGGGGGGTTATTGGTGTGTGGGATCCTATATGTCCTCCACACACATATGGAGGGTCATCTCACATGGGTTAGGTTTAGGGTTTGCTTGTGTGTCATGCACTAGGGTTACTCAACACCCTATATGTATCCCTTCATTTGAAATTTATGAGTATGCCAAGACACTCCGTTGTCTTTCTCTATGTGCAAGCTTTGTTCTGTTATGCAAGTTCTTCCATTGATTGATCAATTCCTCCTTGTGATTATGCTAGAGCTATTATGTTTCCTTTAGAGTGAAAATTCATCGTGGTGCATAGTTTTCGATATGATTCTCACCAACTCTTTCGAAATCTTGAGCTCCTTTGTAATGTTTCTCGGCCCACTTCATTGACTTGCTAGATAAATCGAGCCTTCCTTCACTACTCACCTCGTAAACCTCCCATTTCAAAACCCCTCAATCGTTCCAAAAACCGGATCCACCAGTGAAGGCCTGGTTTTGCTCATGTCTACTCCTTTCCCATTGTCCATTTCACTAGGGGGAAAATGGATAACAACATTATGATGGAGTATTGGAGAATAAAATGGTGAAAAAATGTACTGCAGATTTTTGAGCTTAGATGGATCAATTGTCAAGTTCCTTTGGTTCCCGATTCGCCAATTGAGCCCATTGAAGGAGTTTGAAGAAGTTCATAGAGCAATCTAGAGATGTGGATGATGAGATGGAATGACAAAAATTCCATCGGTGGGTTAGTTACCCATAAATGTGGTCAAGATAGAAATGAAATGAATATGTGGAGTGAATATATAGTTGCGGGGAGATTGACCAATGTGGGCACACAAAGGGCCTAGGTGAAACTATTCCATAGTTCCACCCCAGATTTTGAATCCTTACCCAAAACACCAACTCATGACCCAAGCGGAAAAAGTGGACATGAAAGGCATAAATAGAAAAGTTCTAAAGTTCCTCAAGTTATTTGATAACCCAAACCACCCGTAGGAAATCATAAAATTGATTATTGTAGACCGAGGAGAAACACCTTTGGGAACCTCATGGTTCCTCCTCGACTCCCCGATATCCATATGGCCATAACTTTCACCCAGTTGCTCCAAATATGAAAAAATTATTATTGTTGGAAAGATCTCTTCATCAAATCTTGAATTAGGTGAGGGTAGGTGGGTGAAAAAGGAAACCATATTCATTATTAAAAGACATAGTTTGATGTTGTTCAACTACCACATTTGGTGAGGTATGGTGCCCATTTCTTCTCCTACAAGCAAAGTATCATTGGGGAATGGATTTGTAAGGGTGACCATACTTGATTTTTAGGAATTTAATGCATGTTATTGTTGAGTGAAGTAGGAATTTGGTTTCCTCTTTTCTCCCTTTTTTCTCTCTTTCCCATTCTCTATATATTGTAAAGAGATGCTCATTTATAGTGGTGGGATACTCTTGTAATGCTAGTGCATCCTTTTACAAGTGTTACATGTGGATTTTGAGTTACAAGCCTCAGATTTGGACATTTGCAAGGTGATTTTTGCCTTCCTCCTTCATTGTAATGAGATTTGAGTTTATTTGAAGCAATAAAATGCTTCATTTGTGGTTATTATCTTCTCTAAATTGTGTTCTATTACATTTTCTTACCTTTCATTGCATCTGCAGTATATTTTGCATGTTTTATTATCATTGTAGGGTTTAAATCTTTTATGATCCTTAGAAATGGTGGTTTGAATGTTGTTTTGGACTATGGCACTCATGTCTACCCTCTCCTCCTTCATTTTTCTCTTATTTCCACTCATCTAAGAGTGTATTTCCCCCTCTTCTTTGTGTTATCACCTCTTTTTAGCTTAGGATTTATGTTTCATGCATATCCATCTCACCTTGGTCCCTTGGAATGATAGAGTAGAGTTAGATAGTTGCATTTCATTTCCTTGGAGTAGTTTTAGTAGTAGAAATAGGTAGAGGAACCAACCTTCTCTAGAGGGTTGTATCAGTGCATGTCCCACAACTTGGAGATAGTCCCATATTGCATAAAATCCCTAGATTATTGTGATTTAAGGATGAGTGCAATTTTGAATTCTAATAGTTTGGCATGCTTGGTGGGACAGATTTGAAAGCTTTATTTTTAGTATTTTGCTAAGTTTTGGTGTGTGACTTAGTAATTTCTAGCCTTTTGAGGCTTGTTTCTACACATCTGATGACTCCAATCTTCATATCAACTAGTTTCAATAGTCAAGGTGCTCAATTTCATGAGAAGAATTCAGACAAGTTCAAGAACAATAGAATAAGAATCCTTTAATTACTTGCATCTCATAACAAGGAGAAGAAGAAGAGGTAGATTAGTTCATAGATCACCATCACCACCGAATAGAACTCTTTCTACTCCACCTCTTGGTAGGCCTTTCTTATTGCCTTCTAGAGTGCTAAGACCCATTTCATTCATGGCAGAGGCGATAAATTTACCATTTTTAGCTTCATGGTGGTAGTACCTTAGCTATTCCCACGTAACAAGACATTCCAGTAGTTAGACTCAAAAGTATTTCATTTTTTACTGGTGATAATAAAGTTACCCCTACTAATCACATTCAAGATGTTGAAAATGTATGCTTTGTTCATCTAGTTATAGAAGATGATGTAGCAGTTAGGCTACTAGCTTCTTCACTCAAAGGTAAAGCACTCTAATGGTACAAAATCTTGAGACCTACATCTATTACCAATTGGGATGATCTTAGAACAATGCTTTGTAATCAATTTGGGGAAAAGGAAGATAACATTTCCTTTATAAAAGATGAATACTTTCAAGAGATCTTCTAATGAGATCATGAAGGATTTAACCTTCAAATTTTAGAGGACATGAGACATAATTCCAACTCTCTTAAGACCAAATCCACAAGGTTCCTTTCTTTACTTCTTAAGAGCACCTTTGAATTTAACAATTATTGTTATGATATAATCTATGGGTGTTATTCAGATTTACCTGATGCCTATCCAATAGCCATTAGGGATGAGAATTATTTGATACAAGCTGGAAAAATAGCCCCTAAGATGCCTATGCCTTTGTTCCCTGAATTACCTCAAGCTCCACAACCTATCATTGTTCCCATTCTTGAAAAAGTCCCCAATCTGCTCCCTCCACATCATATTCTCTTAAAAAAGTAAAAGGATGATGATGAAATGAAATAATTGATTAGAAATTTTCAAATAAATTTATATCCTTAGAAAAAAAAATCCCAATCTTATAAAAATTATCCTAACTAGGGAAATCTTCTAACCAAGGATTCAACCAAGGTTACTAACCCTATAGAAACCAATACCCTAACCAAAGATATGGAAAAAATCAATAAAATGATAGATGAAAGGGTCAAAATGCACCTCTTCCACTTCAAATAGTTTCTCCTACTCACACTTCCTATTGCTAGCTCAAGTAAAGCATTGGTTCCAGTGTAAAACAATGTGATACAAGAAACAAAATGGTGTTTCCCATGCAATCAACCACATAATTAGTATGTTTACATAAATGCATTGTAAGATCGATATTTTATGGTTCAAATTATTCCAATCAACATGAACCATTTATAGAAGCAACCAATCCTAATCTAGAAGGAGTCCAAGAAGCTAACCTTGATACCAATCTTGTGTTCTTTAGGGCTGATGAGTTATGTGCAATGAATAAGTAGTGAGTTGGAAGTTCCAACAAGCCTCATAATCATGTTATTGATAACACAAGGTTTAAGAAGAGAATGTTGGATTCTCAACCTTCATCTTCTTCTAATCAAGGCAACACTATCAACAAGGAAAAGGAAGTTGAGATAGATGTAAGTAAAAACAAATTTCCTGAGGTTCCTAAAACCTATTTTAGACAAGGAAGTTGCTTCCCAACCAAATATTCCTATCCCAATGTTGTAAAAATCAAGGAAGGATAATATTGTACCTCAAATGCACAATTCCATGGGCCTTCCTTTTCAATATTGTTGAGTAAATGAAGAAAACAAATGTTAATGTGATAATGTGGGATGCTTTGGCTATTCCATCACAAAGGGACCTCCTACATGAAGCTCTCAAGTAACTTCCTCAAACTGATTCAGTTGTTCAAAAGATTCACATTGTTGTCAAATTGTGTTAAGTAAAGGAAGAACATATAAGAATTTTTTAAAAACCCCACCCTTTTATATATCCTTAATTTTAGGTAAACATTTGGTTCATAATTGCCCGGCTATACTTATATGCCCATTGCGACATTGATATCCTAGGTCTTAAGTACATCCCTATTTCTAAATTTGTTTTACACTTGATGGCTTAACCATTGGTGTCTTTGGAGTGATAAAATATCTCGAGTTAACCTTTTTGCTTGTCTAAGTTAACCATAACTCATGATATATCAGTAATTGACTTGCCTCCCATGTTTTCCATTTACTTATCAAGATATTTCATTTCCAAAGTAGGTGGTTACTTGTCTTCATATTGGTCTCATATGCTCCTAAGGACTAGATATGGTACAAGATTTACCATACAAGATGATCCTATATTTTCTTACCATATTGAGTCTTATGATCCCACTCCTCTCTAATCAAATTTCCTAATATAAGAAAATGAAGAACACTATTCGATTTCGAGAGAGAAACCTATTCCTCCTTCAATTCTTGATATTTTATTAGATGAATGGGCTAAAGAACACTATGAATTTGATCCCTATGACACAAATTTGGAAATTGGACTTGGAACCTATTGCATTCTTGAAGAAGGGTCTACTTTACCTGTACCACTCAAGAAAGAAAAGGATAGTGCTTCTAGATTATGGAAGATGTTATTTGATGGTTCTAAAAGTAGAAATAGAGATGGAGAAGGTGTGGTACTATTTCTCCAATGAAAAAGAAATTATTCTTTGGCCATAGGTTGTAGTTTGCATGTTCAAATAATGTAACAAAGTATGAGGCATTGGTGCATGGTCTTCTAATTGTTGAGAAGAGAAAAATCAAAGCATTGCAAATATTTAGGGACACTGAATTGGTCATTCAAGAAGTTAGAGGGAAGTGTGATGTAAAGAATAAGATTTTGAAATCTTATAAACATAGATTTTGGATAATCTATAGAGTTTTGATGTTCTTGATCTACAAGTGATGCCTAGGAAATTGAAAAAGAGTAGACCAAATGACAACGATTAGTTCTCAATTCTTACATGCTTTGAGGATCTTGTTAAAGGAAATATGCAACACATCAAGGTGGTAGTCAAGCCATCCATTCTAGATAATGAAACTAGCTGACAAGTATTTGATAACAATGAACAAATTATTCAAGTATCCAAATGAAGCCGAGTTTTATTTAAGAATGTAATCTAATTTACATGAAAACTATGGTGACCAAATTATTTAGCTAAAGACAAAAAAATTTCCAAAAGGATTGGTCACCTTGGAAGCATATTTTCAGTCTTGATGATGAATTTAGAGGTGAAGATAAAAACATAACAACAAAGAAAAATATGTCAACTAGTCACAATTACACAAGGAAAGGAACTTCTACTTGGAAAGGTATGTGATGACAATGAGAAAAAGATTTTATATCCTTGTGTCAAAATTTCAATGATGTATTTTCATGGGATTTTAAGGACCTTAATGGGTTTGACCTAATAAATTTCCAACATTCCATTGATCTTGATCCTAATGTGAAACCAATTAGACAAAAAAAATACTAGTTAACTATAAGATAGAGTCCCTCACGAGGAAGGAATTACCCAAAATGATTGAGGCAAAAAAAGTTTCCTATCAAATAATATACATGGGTGGAAAATCTTGTTCTGATGAGGAAAAAGAATGGAGAAATTAGACTTTGTGTTATTTTAAATACTTGAGCAAAGGCCTTCCTAAAGGATCATTATCCTCTACCTTCTATGGAGAAAATTCTACAAACTATAGTAGGAGATGAAAGGTTTTCTATACTTGATGGATACTCAGGTTTCAATTAGATCAAGGTTAGGGAGGAGGATCAATACAAGATTGAATTTACAACCAAATGGAAACATATACTTGTTAAAAATACCTTTTGGTTTATCAAATGTAGGTGCCACATTCCAAAGAGAAATGGACATTTCTTTAAAGGGTATATCAATGAATTCATCCTTGTTTATTTGGATGATATTACTATTTTCTCAAAGTAGAGTAAAGATCATATCAACCATATTGAGAAGGTATTTAAGAGATGTAGGGAATATGGGGTGTCTCTTAATCCCAATAAATATAACTTTGCACTCCATAGGGGTAAAATTTCTATTCTATCTTCTCTTCTTTTCTTTGAACTGTCATTGCTACATGCAATAACACTTCAAAGAGAGGTAAAATGAGAGGTAAAATGTTAACATGGTCATCTAAAAAATAATTCACCTATATTATAATAGCCATTTATCCTCACCATAAAACTTATAATAATTAATTGTAAATTTAATTAATTATTATAACATATATAACTTTTTAGATAAGATAAACGAGTTTGGTTTTAAACCCGGGACAAAAAAAAACCCTTACAAAAAGAATCTAGTTTCAAAAAACAAACAAGGAGAGATGGAGGAAAAGTCAAAAAAACTTGAAAACATACCACCAAAAAATAGATCCATGATCCATATGATCTTGCATATTAAACAATATTGTTTTTGTCACATCAAAATAAAGGAGAAACCAACAAAAATAGAAATAAAAGGTCATCCAACATCCAATGATTAGTTCTCCATGGATTTGTCTGTGAGCCCTAGTACTTGGCCCACCATATTTCCTACTAGGGACCTTAATGATGACACACTTAGGATGTTTCCCTTCATTTTCTCGTGTATGGGTTTCCACATCATCATCCTCCTTGTTTTTGACCTAGGTAGACATTGCCACTATGCCCAGTTGTCCTTTATTTCGAATCCTCACTATCGATAATCTACATGTTGGGATTTCCCTCCTTCTTAGCCACCTAACCTGTGCAATATGGAAATTCTTTGTTCCTGCATCACATAATCCCCCTGTATACCCTTTATAGTAATGTTTTGAGTTTTGATCCTATGATGATAGTATTTTAATTCTTGAATAAGGTTTTTATTAATAATGAGGATGGTATCAACACTAGATTCAAATCTCATCAATCCGGCCTCCCAATCCACCATATCCTAATCCCTTTTGCTAGAAATTATAAATACCATTCTTCAAGTTACACAAGATATTTGTAACCCCCTTAAGAAGATTCATTATTTTAATACAATTAAGGTGAGAAGCCATGGTCTCCTTATCGAATCGTAGGGTCATTAGGTATAACCAGGATGAGAGGGGATGGTAGGATTACTTCTTTGAACAAGAAAAATAATCAAACCCTGATGGAGGGTATGTACACCTTATTTTAAAAATCCTCAATAGTAAATAGAAGATACCTATAAAGGAAATAAGCTAAGCTCATAGTCTGGTCTCTGCGCAAGAAATTCAGAATGGAGAGATGGTGGGTAAAGATCTTACAGAACTTTCCCTCTAAGTTGAGATATTTCATGATCACCAAAAAACATCCTCCCATCCATCAAGAAATTAGGTGTGAGCTATACCATCATCATAGGCAATAATATTCTCCCCACCTAAAAAAAGTGATAATTTCATGTTTTTTCTAGTTTTATCCTTAAAATTTTTAAGGCCATCAATTTTTAGCCTAGTAATCTTAGAAATGGTATCCTTAGTAACCTCAATTTAAAAACCTCTAAATGTGAAACCCCCATCAATCCAAGAGATTGGAAAGTCCAAGGAAAGGGTAGGATCATTACCTTTTAGCCTCGAAAATATATTGAGTGAAACCACCTTTGTGCAACAACCTCCAAAGTACATTATCATTTTTGAGATGGAGAAACGTAGTTGGTTTGGTGTATACTCTGTCCCATCCCATGGTGTATTATATGTAACCTTCTTAAAAATGCAACCCTCTAAGCTCATTTCAAGAAACTTAAAAAAAACCAAGTGAAATGAATATGGCCAGTATTCCAAAAATTAAAGTCCTTTTGAAAACTTGAGCGTGAGAGCTAGGGGGTTCATCATTACTCGACCTCCTAAATTGTGTCTTCATTAATGATATTTTTGATATGACCCCAGGGTATACATGTCCCTGTCCACGTCACCAAATCCTCCATGTTAGTACCTTTATTGGCCAAAGAATCTTCAAGCCTATTTCCCACATGGCAAGTATGAAGGAAATCCACTGATTAAATGATGTGAGGATGCCACGATCCTCCATGTTTAAATTATTGAGCTTCCAACCAATTTTACTTTTATCCTTGAGAGCATTAATCACACATGTGGAATCACCTTCAATGATGATGGTTTTTAAGCCTAAATATCTACACATCATAACACCCCATAACATAGCCCTCGCCTCAAAGAACATTGTTGGATTGGTTACCAATGGGCCCCATATAAACATTGATGTATCTACCATTATGGTTACACACAAGACCTCCTCCCACCATATTGGCCTTCAAATGTGCCGAGTCATCAAAATTAAGCTTGTAGCTTTATACCATCTTTTAGATCGGTTTAGACCATTTGACCTTTTCCCTCCCGATAATTATTCTTCAAAGGGATGTTAGGTTTTAGATCCATGCTCCTAAGGATTTATTTCTCCCAAAGATGAATACCCTCTAGCTTGTTTGGTATTTATAATCCTTTGAGTATTGTCTTTTAGATCCTATTGGATTTTCAATTTTTATGTAATCACCTTCTCTAGTGAAGATGATTTGTTCTAAGATCTTGTTGTTACATTCAATCCATATTCCCGCACAAAAAATTCATGAGGCAACACCATTTTCCACATTTCTCTGACTAGGGAGTTCTAGAAATTGAAGCTCCATTGATCCATAAATAGCACTACATATCCAGGAAGAACCATACACACCTTAAAGATACCCAAAACCTCAACAAGGACTTGAAATGAGAGGGGTCACTCAAAAAGAAAAAGATGCTTAATAGATTCATCATTTTTTTTGCATAACCCACATATGTTAATAATGATCATTGCTCTTCTTTGAGATGGTAGAGCCCATCCACCGTTAAAATATTGCATTTGATGACCTCTCAAAAATAGATATTAATTTTGGGAATAAGGTGTTTATTCAATACTTTCCTCCATATGATATATTTTTTGTTTAATGAATGGGTTCCAAATTCTCAAAATTTATTAGGTAGCCATATTTAACCTCATATTCCCTAGTATCCGTGGATCTCCCTAATCAAGGGTATTCATCCCTTCGGGAATGTCTATCATGGGGGATGTGGGTATCCTTGAGTTTCTTGTTTAGTTCTAAAAAGGGTTGTCTATCCCTATTGAAGTGAGGGGGGGGTTCATGAGGATGGGAATCCAATAGAAAACGTTTGAAGATTCCTTGATAAATTCCTCTCGATATCTCTTTAGTTCCCCACTTGGGAAAGAAAGGAACCTTTCCATAAAGCCAATTTGTTAAATCTTGTTATTTTTTCTCACATAAGGGAATTACCAAATTATTATCTCGGAGGTTATCTTATATAAAAAAGAAACAAGATCCAAATCTCACTTTTCAATGGACTTTTTAATATAAAACCTAAAAGACTTTGAACCAGGTCAAAAATATTAAAATTGCTTTAAGAGGTTTTACCCATTATGCCATCCTCTTTGATAAAGTCTCCGGTCCAACCATTAGGTTTATATTTAATATTCATGAATCTCAACTTTAACTTCATTAGGGCTTCATTCTCAATCCAAGGATCCTCCCAAAATTTTATAGTAGTTCCATCATCAAGGTTCCACTTGTAACCTAACCTGGTAACATGATTTCTAGTTCCACACCTCATAGCCTCCTACCTTAGGAGATATTAAATTGCTAAGATTCTCCCTTAGCCTAAAGGCCAAAAGGCCAACAACTTATAATGAACTTATACAAATTGTTACATAGAATGATGGGTCTAAATTCCCCCAAATCCTTAGCCTCTTTCTTTTTGGGAATGAGAGAAATAACGATGTGATTATTTTGTTTGAGCAAAACAACCAAAGCGAAAAAAATATTGAACAGTAGAAACCACCTTAGTCTTCACAATATCCAAATAAAGTTGAAAAAGAAAGTGGGGCAAACATCCGAACCAAAGATTTTGTCCCCTTACATGTAATCAAGAATGGATTTAATCACTTCCTCATAGGGAATAGCAATGAGTTCATGATTCTTAGCTTGGTTGATGGCCATTCAAAAAGATTGAAGATCTCTTTAATCACTTCCTTAGGGAATAGGAATGAGTGGCGATTCTTACTTGGTTGATGGCCAATTCAAAAAGATCTTCCTAGAAATATAATCAATATGAATATCTTCAACAAATAAGTTCTTGAAAAAGGAAAAATGGTGGAAGAGATATCTTTTCCCTAGTATCCATGTCCCCATTGTATTTCCCAATTTCTTGGATTCTCACCTTATTAGCCTTGATAGTAGCAAAGGTGTGAAAAATTTGGTATTTCTATCCCCTATTTAAGCCAAGTGATCCTTGATCTCTCTCTCCAATAAATCTCTTCTCTATGTAGTATGTTTTGATATTTTACAAGTAATTCTTTCTCTTTATATTTATCCCCTACTCCTCTAACCTCCTTGTTCCATAGCTTCTTCCATGTCCTTGAGATCTTTGAAATTCTATTTTTTTAAAGAAAGATATTTTTAAAAATTTCCTTATTCTAGATTTTGAGCCTATCTTTTATAATCCTAAGTTTTGTAGCCACTATGAACATAATAAAGCCCTCAACCTCTATATTCCATCATTATTCAATCCTTTGTTCTAGATCCGGATGAGTGGTCCACATTTTTCAAATCTAAAGGGTCTTCCAATTGGTTTCTCTCTATCATTGGTTTTGAGGATCTAGAGGGTTATGATTTGAACCAATACGAGCTGAGCTAGGGAGGATAAAATGTATTGTTTCTCCCGTATCCATTGGTTATTGACTAGGAAATGATCTAATCTAATTTGAATTAGATTATCACCCTCCCACCTATTAGACCAAGTGAATTTAGATCCACTAAGATTCAGATCTATAAGAGCATTCCACCCTAAAAAATTACCCAAGTCCTCCATGATTTCAGTAAAAACATTAACCCCTCCTTTCTTTTCAGAGGGAATAAGAGGGGTATTAAAGTATCCTCATATTATCTAGTTCAGATCACTAAACATCCTTATGAAATTGGTTAGTTCCTCTCAGAGCAGCCTTCTACTAGTAGTAGTTTTGGGAGAATATATGTTTGAGAGAATAAAATATTTTATGGAACTAACTTCCGTGAAATGATAGCTATATGATGTTGACTATTAATGAGTGGAAATCCTAAGGTATTCTTATGCCACATGTATAGTAGTCTAAATGCCCTATCCAAATCTTGATAGTGGAAACCAACTTCTTTTCATAAAGAAGAATGAAATTATTTAATTCTTTCCTCATTCATCTTGGATTCTTGTAACATTATCACATCAGGGTTCTCCTTCCTTTGAAATAAAATAAGGTTATATGCTTACTTGGCTGGTTTAAGCCTCTTATATTCCAAAAAGAAAATCATTTGAATAGGAGGGTTTTTCACCTATCTACAACATTTTTGATGAACTTCCATGATGTCTCTATTTTCACTCTCTCCCTTTTATCCCTCTCAGATGGTCTTCCTAGAGATGCTCTATTAGATCCATCATCCACCTTAGATTTGGTTCTCGGGTTTGATCCTATTTTGAGGTGGTAAAGGCAATGTCTCAGGGACATCAAAATCCAAGCACACCTTGACAAGGCTTTCTATCTAAACTTCCTTAACCTCTTTTTTACTTGAAGGTTGTCCTTTATCACATTATCATTAGCTACAAGATCTCCATGGAAATCCTCCTCTATAGTTGGAATATCCTCCAGATTGACATCTAACGTTTTAAAATATTGATTAAGTAATAATGGTATTTCAGTTATTTGGGAAAAAAATTTCATCTAAAGAATCCGAAACTATAGACCCAACAATAACATCTTCCCGATAGTCTTCAAAAACCACTCGAATCTTCATCCTTGTCGGATATTGGTTTTCTTCCCTCTTGTTGTCCTTCTCTTGACTTTTCGTGCAACTACTATCTCTTCTATGACATGGTCTTCTCGTAATCTAGTCCATAATCTCTACCGGCTTATTTATCTATCTCCAAGGAATGGTTAACCTTTGAAGGCCCATTACCATTAGGTTTCCCGACCCCTTTTCCCTTTAAATATTACTTATTGATGCCTTTTTTCTTCTTAAGAAAGGATTTTTGGGCAGCCACCTCCTTGGATTTATGACAAGATTTAATAACATGGCCTACTTTGAAGAAAGAAAAAAACATGAATAGTGAAAACTCATAGTCTATCTTCTGAATGTGAACCCCTAAGGGGCCTTGATCTTAATTCTTCTAGGTAAAGAAGATTCAAGAACCACATTGAAACAAAACCTTATAAATAAGAGCCTTGTTTTAGCATGTAACCATATCAATAATGACTAGAGCTACAATGGCTTTAGAAATCCCATACAATATGTCTAGATCCCAATATTTCAATGGTATTCCTGTAACTCGAAACCACACAAGATATTATTTGATAATAATATCAAATTGGTTGAAATTAACCTACCATTTTGAACCAAAACCATCACACAACCCATAAACCAGGGGCCTCCAACAAGGATTCTTAAAAAGTCTTCCTCTAAGGATAAATTGATCACAAAAAACATTAACATATGCTACTATTTCCATCGATCCTTTGGGAATCCATTTTTGATATCTTAATAAAGCTTCATTAAAATATCATTACCCATTACCTAATATGGATCATATTTTAAGAATAGTTTCTGGTTCTAATAGATTATCTCTTCTGGATGGTTATAGTGGATATAACTAGATTCTAGTCCGAGAAGAAGATAGGTATGAAACAAATTTTATCACCAAGTGGGGTACTTATGCTTACAAAAGAATGCCTTTTGGCCTTTCAAATGCTTGGTGCAATGTTTCAACATACAATGGACATGGATTTTTGTAGCTTGTTAAATAAATGCATCCTAGTTTATTTAGATGACGTTATTGTATTCTCAAAAAATTCAGAAGAACATATAATAGATCTAAGGAAAACTTTTTAGTTATGTAGACAATTTGGAATATCTTTGAATCCCCTAAAGTCTATCTTTTCAATACATCAAGGTAAATTTCTTGGTCATATTGTTTCTAAACAAGGTTTAGCAATTGACCCTTTCAAATTGAAGCCATATCACAACTATCATTTCCTCATCACAAGAAGGCATTACAAAGTTTTCTGGGAAAAATCAACTTTGTTAGAATATTTGTTCCAGATTTTGCAGCATTGGTGAAACCATTGACAACTATGTTAAAGAAAGAGAATAATTTCTCTTGGACCAATAAAGGGAGAGAAGGGTTTGAAGCAATTAAAATAGCAATCTCTCAAGCTCCTACTCTTGCAAATCCAAATTTTGATAAATATTTTACAATGTATGCACTTGCAGGAGCTGAAACAATCTCAGCCATATTAACTCAGGTTAATGATGAAAATGTTGAACAACCAATTTCTTTCTTTGACAAAGTTTGCATGATTACAAAACAAGGTACACATTTCTTGAAAAACAAGTACTTTCAGTAGTCAGAGGACTAAAGAATTTTAAGTACATGCTTTCAAAAAAAAATTCATGTTCTTGTTTCTCATCCAAGTGTAAAAGCTTTCTTGTTAAATAAAGAATTGAATGAGAAAAGAGCAGGTTGGATAATGAAGGTCATGGAATATGATGTTGATATCCGTGTTGTGAAGATAGTTCGAGGTAAAGGTTTATGTGAACACCTAATTGTTGATATGGAAAAACAAGTAGGCTACAAAATCAGATGATCCAAAACAACATGCTGAAGTTACGTATCAACAATCAGACGTCATGGTGCAACCAGAAAAATCAAAACCTAAACTTGCTTAGGAAGTTCAGGAATCAAGATGGATGACTAATTTAGTTAACTATCTATAGCATGGCATTTATCCGAAAGGTATGGACAAGAATAAATGAAGGTATTTCAGGTTACAAGTTGTACCTTATGTTTTTATTGATGGTGTGTTATTCAAAAAAGATATAAATGGAAAATCTTGTATGATGTGTTGATTATGATAGAATTCAGTAATTATTATTAGAATTCCATGAAGGACCTATAGGAGGTCATTTTTCAGCACGTACCACAACCTTAAAAATTATGAAAGCTAGTTACTATTGGCCCAACATATTCAAATACTATTTTGAATGGATCAGAAAGTGTAAGAAATGTGTTTTTTTTTTGGAAAAGAACGTTTAGCTTCACTTCCCTTGCAGCCTATTTCAGTTGATCAACCTTTTATGTAGTGGGGTCTTGAATTTATTGGCATGATAAACCCACCTTCGTCACAAGGAAACAAGTGGATTTTGAATGCTACTATTACTTTACACATTGGATTGAAGCAATAGCCTTGAAAGATGCTAATGAAACTTCGATACTATCCTTTTATGAAGGTATAGTTTACAGATTTGGTGTTCCAACAACTATCATTTCAGATAATGCTTTAGCATTTCTTGGTGCAAAGGTAATAGATTGGGTTGTCAACCATGGAATTTATTTAAGTTCATTCATCTAATTATTACCCACAAGGTAATGGGTTAGCTGAAAAGTACTAACAAGAATATTTTAAGGATCATCAGAAGAACACTCAAAGATAACCAGAGAGCTTGGCATCTAATGTTGAATTCAACACTTTGGGCTGATAGAGTGACTCCTAAAAGATCAGTTGGCAATTCACCATACAAACTTGTTTATGGAAGAGAAGCAAGAATGCCTATTTCAGTTGAGTTACCTACACTAGATTTGCTACATCAAATGGAGTTACTTGAGAATGAACCATTGTAGGTTCGTTATGTAGAATTAATGGAATTACAAGAGCTAAGAGATCAAGCTCATGTAAACATGGAAAAGAATCAAAAAATGAAGAAGAATTTTGATAAGAAGGCTAAGTTCAGAATCTTCAATGAAGGAGATATTGTGTTAAAATGGGATGTTGATCGTGCAAAGCCAGGAAGACACACAAAGTTTGATATAATCTGGAGTGGTCCTTACATGATTTCAGCTTACAAAGAACACAATGCATTTCATCTCTCAAGGATGAATGGAGAGGAACTTCCCATTCCTATGAATGGTATGTTTCTCAAACACTGTTATTGAAAATCCTACAGTGTCTATTTAGAGTAGGATTTCCTTTCAATAAGTGTAGTTCCTACACATTACAATGTTTTTTAATTCAATAAAGTGCATTCGTGCACGTGATCTAGTTTACTAGATCCTTTCTAGTTTTAGTTTGTTTTGGAAGGGTTGACCTTCAAAAAGGTCATATTTTGGTTACATGCTTTGGACTCCATGCCCAATGGACAAGAGCAAGGCACTAGTTTACAAGCTAGCAGGAAGCTTTCCCCACAGGATCGCTAGAAATGTTGACAATTTTTCACTTGTGCAAAAATGGGCAACTCAAAATTTGTTATGATGGATGGCATTGGTGAAGTGAACCTAAGCTAGGGGATTTTCTTTCAGCTCAATGTTGTTTCTGTTGAATTAATTAATGATTACATGAAATCTGCAGCTATGTGTGTTGTTACAAAACATAACAGATCACATAGTCTTGCAATTTCATGACTATCTTCAAAAAATAACACAAAGCCCTAAAGGATAGATGTGTTATCTTGATGAAGACATCAAATTGTAGAATAGATGAAGTGTTAAGTTTTGGAACAATAATCATAATTGTAGATTACAATAGTTAGGAGTTCATTGCTAAATGATTACAGGTATCTTTAAGGTTCTTTCCTTCATGATTAAGACATTCAATTATATTATTGAGTTGTTTAATTCATCATACAATCCATATAGAAAGCTGAAATGCAAAAAGAAATACACAACTCAATTTTAGAATTCAATGTTTTATTCATAAGGAATTTCAAATGTTCCCACACAAGCCATGGGATGTAACTCGAAAAGTAAAATACAACTACTGAAGTAAGAGGTACATATGCATGAAAGAGAAAATAGAGGAGTATGAATGAACCCATCATTTCCTTGAAGTTTATTTTGTTGCAGTTGATGTATCTCCAGCCCTAGCTTTGTTCCATCTCCATCTTGGTAGAAGGCACTGTACCTGAAAAAAAAAAGAGAAAATTGTTCAGTTTATGAGCTCAGGGTTAATCCATATTCCTATACTATCCAAATTTGTGCAGGTGGATCTCTTAACAATAGGAGAGATAAATTACATGAGGATCAAAGGTGCAACTGAAGAAAGTACTTTTCTGTAACAACATACATGATTTACTCACTCAGAAATAAGGAGAGAGAGAAGAAAATAAAAACTATGGAACATAAGAGAGGCCAAAAATCCTAAATATTTTCTAACTATTTTTTTAAGTGTGTAGGTATAGGTTACAGTAAGAAGAAAAATAAAATCATGTCTTATAGCCCTCACTATTAAAAAAAAAGGGGATTACAGAGTTCAATGACTTCTATCCTATGGTACATCAAGATTGGAATAAATCACAAGTACATATTGATATGAAGGAAGAATACAACTCAAAGGAGAAGTAGAAGAATCAAAATATAAAGGATGAAGTTAATTGAAAGATAAGATTACAACTGAAAATAGAATGAGAAAGAAATATGAGAAAATTTTGATAGGGCTTCGCCATGTAAAATTGACCTTTTATATTTTTCAGCATGCATACTAAAGCTGTAATAAAGATCAAATACAATATTTAAACAAAAAAAAATGGGAACTACACTTTCAGTCATCAAGGTGAAGGACTTTGGAGCACTCATTATAGCTTAACAACTGAAGAAAAATGAAGTTTCAAGATAATCTTACAAAGTGCAACCATTCTAGAAGTACAATTTTCAAATGAAGTAGGTATCAAGTGCACAAAATGCTACAATATAGCTTTAGAGCTAAGATCAAATGCATGATTCATAGTTTTAGAGTTTCAGGTTCAACTTTGAAAGAATCAGATCAAGAAATGATTAAGATCATGCTCATTACAACCAACTGAAGGAGATCTAGTTTATTAAACAATCATGCTTTAAGAAGTAGAATCAAACATGCAAACAAAGAATCAAGATAAATCAGCCATTAAAGCTTCAAAGCAAGGTTACAAACTTCAATAATTATGTTTCATAAATGGATATGACTCAGTGTCAAGTAATATTGCATCCAAAAGGAAAACTGAATCTCAAGAAGACCATTTCCAGAAGATTCAATAGAGAATTTGAAAATGCTAAAGAATGCAACAATTAATTTTTCATAGAGTCTTAGAGTAATGACCTAAAATGCATTGTTTATTCACATCTAAAGTTCAAGAATTATATATACAAAATCTCAATAGCTCAAATTGAAAAGAATCAATAGGGGTTTTAGATCTATCATCTTTCAAATAGAAGGAAGTAAAAACCAGATTACATTCAAATGTATAGAAACAGAGCTTCGTAATATACACAAAGCTTCTCAAGATAGGTAGTAGAACTCTAAATGCATGAAGAAATTGAAGACAAAGTTCAAAAATCTCAAAAGATGGAGATAGAACAAAGCCAGAGGTCGAATAATGGCCATGTTTTGCAAACGTCAAAATAGAATTCCAGATCTATGATTATCGAACACAAAATGGAATACCCAAAGCTTCTCAAGCTCGTAAAATGAAGGTCACATATAGAAAAAGCATGGAAACAGAAGGGTTCTAAAATTAGAAAATGCATGAACAAAATCTCGAATATGGTGAAATACTAGGACCCATATTTGGGTATTATCAAAATCCAACATAGCTTGAGCAACAAACAATGGTTTCTATTAGGGGTTGAGGCCCATAAGCTAGCAAAAGGAATCCAAAATTAATACTCAAAGAAGAACATGCTAGGTTGTAATTTCATAACAGGTTCACGAATTTCAGAGCTCCTAATCTTCCTCATGGCAGCGAATAGTAAACAAAAAACACATATTGTCATCCGAGGATTAATTCCATTTTTCAATGAGGCAAAAAATGGTTCACAATAAGTAAATGAAAAGTATGCATAAATTAAAACACCCAGATTTGGGTAAAACATTACAGAAATAGAAGAGCTCAGGACTCACCAGTTGGGTTGATACAAACAACCCTAAAATCATCAAGTTCAGAGTGAAAAAATAGGACCCTAGAGTGAATCTTCAACTTGAAATCTCCAAGGGAACCATGAAATCACAAAGATAAATGCAAAGAAAGAATGAAGTATCAATATATTGAAGTCAAAGTGATAGTGACGAAGTAGTTGCAATGCTCAAAGATCAAAACTTACCATCCTTTATCAAACAGTGATGCTAGTAATACAGTACCGAGCTTCAAGTTCTCAACAATGGCAGCCAAGAGATCACACAAGAGTGTAAGACCAGAAGATCACATAAAAACTCAAAGAAGTCGGGCTCATGATCTCCCAAAACAATGGCCACATCTTCAAAAACCTTCAGTAAAGCATCAAACCAACTTCACAATAGAGGAAAATAAAGTATTCATGTTCACAGAACTGGTCAGAGCTCCAAGATTATTTCCTAGATCAAGCTCATTGCCCAGATCTAAGGAAAAGGAGAGCTCATAAAAAAATAATAAGGATAGAAGTGCCAAGTTTATGCACTCACAGAGCTCCACCATTGAGGAAAACTCATTCGAGACCAAAGAATAACACATTTCGAGCTCGACAGAGAACAACAATGGCAGTGAAAATTTTTCCAGAGCTTTTTGCAACTGAACTAAAACCAGGAAATGAACTTGAGTTCATTTTTTCATTTTACATATCCCAAACCAAACATGCCCGAGTAACCCTAACTCATTTGAGTTAATCAATCGATGGTGAAAATCAAATGGTGGGGTAGATCAATGCTCAAAATCCATCACAAATACCCATGCCAACCACCACTCAAATCAACGGTGAGATCAATTAGGGTTTTCCCCATCAAAGGCTGAGAAACGTTCACCAAGTTCAAAACATAACCACAGTCACCTACCCCATTAAATGCGAAGGGTAAAACCCTAATTGTGGGTACGTGAAGATCAAAGGCCAAGAACCAATAGTACAGAGACCGACGGTCTGCATCAAAAGGACCTAACTCAACCTGAGTTAATAATGCCACCGAAAAATTTCCAAGGGGTGAGTCATCATCACGAGGGGGCCAACCCATATCACATTAAAAATCATTGCATATTGACTTTCAAAAGTCTAAACTATAGTCCAACACCATGATGCAAAAGCCGACAACAATGATCAACTAAAAGGTAAGGTTTTAACCTATAATCATCAAGTGTTATCCAAATTACAAAAGCCAACAAGTAAATTACATGGTCATGTGTTAATCAAAGGTGGCCGAGTATGGTATGGTAACCTTTTGCAAAGTAACCCCATGTGTTTCCTAAAACCATGGTAATGTGCCAAGTCCACGAGGGTGGCCAAACCAAATGAAGACTAGTGCTAACAATCAAAGGTGGTCCCCACTGATGTGATGTTTTGAAAATGACTCAGAATATATTGTCCATGTGATCACAAGGAGATAGAGCAGAGGTCAACATCAGAATGCAAACAACCTTTTGAAGACTTGATAACCTTATTTTTCACAAATAAGAGTTGATTATGATTGCACATGTGCTCACAGTGGTCCCCACAGTGAATTAGAGTTTTCTTACTAAGTATTGGAGATCGGGGTATTATTTTCACTTACACAGGAATTAATTTTTCATCCAAAGGGCAAGTTGTAGATGTCACATCAGCCACAAGAAGACAAAATTTGCATGCACACAAGAATGAGACTTGCTCATCAAGCAAGATTTATTTTTAGCAAATTACTCACCCATGCTTTTCTTAAAATAGAAACAGTCAACTGCAGTTGACTGAGTTGTAACCAAAGGCTATTAATGCCTCTTTGTATTAGCATGATTATTTTTATTCCACTTATTTATTAATAAATAAATGGTAAAAATAGGATGCATGGGAGTACAATTTTATCCTATTTTTAGGAAAGATGGGGAATAATTTTTCTATATATTGTGTGCCTTGGCAAAGCAAAGCACAACAGAGAGGACTTTTGGACATAGGAGTGTTGAAGCAAATTTTTCTAGTTTTTCCTCTAAATGAGAAGTATATTCTACCTTTCCAATTATTTGCAGTCTTGTGTATGTTTTATTAATCCTTGTGAATGATGAATTCCTTTGATTAATCATCTTACCCTATTACAAATTCAATAATTTCTACATGATATTAATGTGCATGTATAACTTAACAATATTGTTGTGATACTTTCCCTCAATACACCAAAGTGTTTTGCCTTTAATATTTTACAGAAAATGTTGGCTTGTGCATCAAGAATTCATTCTCATATCAATTGTGCATGTACTCAGTCAAAGACCTCATACAAGTTTGGTGTATCACCTTAGTTTTTAAATTCATTTACAAGTCATCTTTTACCCTCAAACCCCAAAAAATTAGTTTAGGATACATCAATAAGGAACCGGCCTTGATACCAAAGACTCACCTAAAAATAGGTATACCCACAAACCTGAGGTGTTTCCATTGTATCTATGAAAGAGAGAGATCAATTTAAAATCGACAAACCCATGGAAAAAGTAGAGGTTTCTTCTATCAAAAATGGCCACTATAGGTAAGAGAATTCTAGCAGCTTCCTTGAAAGTATAAAATCCAAATGACCAAAGTCAAGTGCATCATAGGGTTCTAAGAACCCTAACTCAACTGTTGACTATGGTTACTCCCGACTTAACTATGGTTTAGAAAGCTTGTTACCTTAGAAATAATAAGCCACGGTGTGAATTTGGCCTTATCTTCATCAAAAAGTGTTTGGGTATTATTACATGCATGATATGCCTTTTTATCAAGGTAAAGGAATTAATAATTGCATGTCTCCTAAAAATAAAATAATAATCTATTCATGCTTGTTTAAAAAGAAAACAATTGTTTTCCAAAAGTAGGACATGATTACTATTCATGCATGTGCCACAAAAGAAAAAATTAGACCTTTTAAAGATAGCCAAAGCCATTATGATGCATATAATCCAAATATGGGATGAAGCCAAAAATATCTTTTGGAGTCAAGTTATAAATAACCTTTACCTTGTATTAATTGCGTATACCTTAATTTATGCAAGGAGTGATCCGTACACTTTCCAAGAAGAGAAGGAAAAGTAGTCAACTACAATTGACCACAATTTTGAGAGAGTTTGGTATTTTTATTCTTAGCATCTTATTATTTTATTATATTCATTGGAGACTAAAATTAATCCATGTACGGGGTAAATTTCTTGTAGAGTGGTAGTTATTCTACATATACCTAGATTTTTCATAAGCCCAGGGGCTTATTATTGAAGACTTATGCTTCAGGCCTCTATTTTAGAGATTTGATGAATAAATATACTGATTTATTCCTCTAAAATCATATTTTTATATTATTTCAATGTAGGCTCAAAGTGTGTAGGAGTGATGCATTAATTCTTTCCACATCACAATTTCATGAAACTTGTATTGTCTTGTTTCAATGATTTTGGTAATCACATAAGTGTATTTAGGTGCCTTTGTGAGTGCAAAATTTGTTAAACAGAGTTTAAAGTGAAACCTTCAGTTCTTGCATCATTCATCAAGTGTTTTGTACAAGATAAGTCCCTAAATTTTTGGTGTGTCACCTTTACAAGATTTAGTTTTACATTCCTTCTAACCTTCAACTCGGTCAAAATACAGTATTTAGTGATTCATCAAAGGGAGCCATCCATTTTTGGAGGTTCCCCTAATTTTGAGACGCCCACAATTTGGAGTGGATCCTATTGTACTGGCCTAAGTTAAATAGCCATCCAACGAAAGGCATACTTCAAACAATAAGAGTTCCTCAACAAGGTTAGACTAAAATGAAACATAATGTTTCTCATTTTATAATGATAAGTTGTGTGATATACACACATTTTCCTAATGAGATAATGAATAAATTAGACTACAAATGAGAAAAATTCATATTTTTGGATACTCATAGAATAAAAAATCTTTAAATTTATTTAATCAAGTCACTAGAAAATTCATAATTGGCAGAGATGTATAGTTTGTTGAAAATGATGCATGGGATGGAAGGATTAAGAGAACAATAAAAAAGAAGAAGTTATTACTCATGATGATATGGTGGATGAAACTATAGAATAGAAAGGTATTGTATCTCCTTCTAATCTTGGACACACATCTCAAGTTGTAGAACAAGCAATAGCTCCAACTATAGATAGGATATTCTGTAAGATTTTATTCATCTTCATCCACGCAAGAGACACCATAAATAACACCAGAATAAACTTCTTCACCACAAAATAGTCCATCATTTGATATCCCTTTGGAGTGGAAAATAAGGAGTCTTAGTGAGATTTATGATGTTGATATAACTATATATTTTTAAGTTCTTACATTGTTTTATCAAGATGGAGATAAAATATACTTTGAAGAGGCTATAAAAAATGAAGTTTTGGTTCAAGCCATGGATGATGAGATAAAAGCTATAAAAATAATCAATTTTTTTAATTTTATATCTTTCAGAAGGGAAGGACATGATAGCAATGAAGTGGGTCTAAAAAACCAAGTACAAGGTTGATGGTAAAATACAATAAGATAAAGAAAGGATAGAGTTTTCAAACAATGTTGAGTAGATTAAAATTAAAAATTTTCACCAGTAGTACATTTAGATATGGTAAGAATGGTTTTATCAATTTCATCTAAAAAAAATGGCCTATATATCATATATATGTAAAATCAACATTCCTAAATGGTTTTGTTGAAGAGGAACATTATGCGAATAAGAAATAAGGTGATGAGAATCAAGTTCGTGAAGTATATCTATAAAAGTTGAGAAAAGGAATCTATGGTCTAAAGAAAGAACCTAGAGTTTGGTACAATAGAAATGATTTTTATTTTATTAAGAATGGTTTAAGTAAGAGGAAAATGAGCCTACTTTATACATCAAGATAAATGAACAAGGTAAGATTTTGATTATTTATTTTATGTGGATGATTTAATTATTATTGAAAAACTATATACATATTCATTCAAATCAATTATGAAGAAATAATTTTAGATGATAGATCTAGATCTCATGCATTATTTTTAGGCATTGAAGTTCAAAAACTAAAAGTTGTATTTTTATTTCACAAGAAAAGAATGCTAAAGATGATTTGAAGATATTTAACATGTTTAATTGCATGCCAATGCCAACACTAGTTGTAGTAGGTTTTAAGTTAAGAAAATAAGACAATGGATCATTTGTGGATAAAACATTATTCAAAAGGTTAGTTGGAAGTCTCATGTAATTAACACCACAAGGCATGATATCATGTATGGTGTGTGCCTCTTCTCAAGGTTCATGGAATATACAAAATATTCACATTGGAAAGATAGAAAAATGATTTTTAGGTATGTATGTGGAATGAAGAGTCATGTACTTTTGTATTCAACATTAGATGAGTTAAAAATTATAGGTTATACATACAATGATAGTGTTAGTATTATAGATAATAGGAATATTTCAAGACAATCTCCAAATTTTCGTTCATAATTTATGGTCTCAAAAAGTTATCCTCTTGCATCACTATCTTACTATTATGTATCTCTAAGTTGATTCAAGTTAATATATAAAACATCCCATCCACAAGGAAGGTGAACAACTGCGCAAGAGTTCAATTGAGAAATAATATAAATATAAGATCATTGGTAGGTCGCATGTTAAAATAAATAAATTGTGTCTTTTGATGTTTAAAAGAATATACCCTTATGTGTTCTCTTTAAGATTATGTGTTTATGTGGTTTGTATTGACATGATGAATTTAATATGAATCCACTTGCACTATTTAGGATAGACAAATGGAATTTAATGTTCATCTTCCTCTGTAACTACAAGTACTTTATCTCCTATGTTACAATGTGATTTGGATATTTTTATTTAAAAATAATATTCTTGGAACAACTCCAACCTTTGAAATTGATTGTTTGAGTCCTATCTACGACAACAAATTTGTATCTCACCATTCCTCTCAAAGGAACACTTACTCTCTCTCAAGTGTAAATAATTTCAATTTTCTTTTCGAGCACCAAATGGGGTTAAAATATGATGTTAAATACACTAAACATGTCCCTATCTCTCTGAATAACATACAACCCAATATTTCATACATTCTCCTAGAATTTTTCTATTGTTGTATTTATGGTCTCTCAAATTCCTTTTTCATTCCTAAATTGTAGTATTTCACTCTCTCAAACTTAATTTTTATCAATGCATCTTTTTCGGTGTTTCCACTACACTACTTGGGTATGATTGGTAGTATTTTATCTAAATTACTTTTTTTAAATGTCTTTAAAGATATATATTCACTATATTTATTCATATTGTAAGGTAATGTTTTTTTTTCTAAGTTCTATTGAATATTTATATTGATTCATTTTAATAACTAAAAACATTAATCATTTGAATGTAAAATTTTAATGAATTTTTGTTTTAAAAAAATCACATGTTGTTTATTTTTTATATTTTATTTATGATTAAAACTATAATTTATTTCACATTTTCATTAAAAATTGTTTCATAATTAAGAAGATAATTTTTTTCAAAACCAAACATTTCAAACTCCGAGTTGAAATTTAAAATATTATAAAATCTAAATATTCATCAAACAAATGATATGAAAATAAATAGTATGTTTAATGATTATGACTTATGTAACGCCCACTAAAACATCCCACTTGAAACCAAAGAAACAACCTAGGATTAGTTAGGAAAATTATGAAATAATTTTCTTTTTTGTTTGAAACGAGTCTACTAATAGGTTACAAGGCAACAAGCTGTCACTCACAAGTTCCGAACAATTCGATCCACAAGAACACACTTTTCTTTTATTAACAATTATTGGAGGTCACAAGGTTCAAAAATTTAGGTTAGAAGGTTCAATAAGGTTCAGAGGGTAATTCCTCACCATACCCACTCTCTAACAGGATTAAAGCTTCAAATTGATTTTTCTCACACTTAATGCATTAAAAATTTCCCTAAATCATTCCCATTGGATAGGAAATTTCCTCACCTTTCCAATGATATAAAGAATTCCTCCTAACTCCTCATAAAACTCAAGTTATGGGCTAACGGGCCTTGGGGTGAAAATTTTCCCCCAAGAGCGGTCTGCGAGCCCAGGGATGAAAATTTTCCCAAAAGGGTGGGTTGGTGGACCACGGGGAGGCTTTTGAAATTTTTTTCTTGCACGGAGGTAAAAAATACTTTTCCGCCCGTGCTCCTGCTTGGGTCCAAGAGGACACGTGGTGCCCTGCGAAAGGGGAAAAAAAAAAAAGAGGAAAGGCGGGGTGACGAAGTAACTTGATAAATTTGCCAAAGGGGAGGTAAAAGGGTTAAGTTGCACATGCGGTCTGCATGTCTATAGAAATTATTTTTCCAAGGCAAGGCGGGTGTGGGGCCGCATAGATAATTATAATTTTTTCCAAAAATAAATTTTCTCAAAAAGATAAAGTTTCAGGGTTCCGCCCCTCCGCCGTGCCACGTGGTAGTACCCGATTGGATGTGGGATTGCGGGCCGGTAGAGGAAACTAAGAAAATTTTCCAAATTTTTTAAAAAGTGCTAAGGAAGAAAATGGTGTCGTGCCTCCGTCGTTGCCTCGGGAGGCCACGTGGTAACTTCCCGAGTGGTGCATGGGCCAACAGAGAAAATTTTGAAAATTTTCCCAAAAATTTTCCTAAGTCCCAAGGGAAAAATTTGGGCCATGGGCCCGCTAAGGAAAATTTTCCCAAAATTTTAATGCCAAGTGAAGAAAAATTCAGAAGGCCATAACTTTTGATAGAGATATTAGTTTTGGGAAAACGAGGACTTTCTAGAAATCTCTTGATGCCCTCTTTACACAAGAGTCATTAATTTTAGATTTTGATAAATTTTAAGGGGTCAATTTCATGAAAATGTTTAGCAGGATTTTTAAAAGCAAACTGGTAAATTTTAATGGAATAATTTTCTTTTTTGTTTAAATGAGTCTATTAACGCAGAGTTACTGAAGGCAACAATCACACTCATAAGTTCCGAACAATTCTAATCCACAAGAACATACTTTTCTTTTATTAACAATTATTAGGTCACAAGGTCCAAAAATTTAGGGTTAGAAGGTTCAATAAGGTCCGAGGGTAATTCCTCACCATACCTACTCTCTAACAGATTAAAGCTTCAACTTTATTTTTCTCACACTTAATGCATTTAAAATTTTCCAAAATCATTCCCATTGGATAGGAAATTTCCTCACCTTTCCAATGATATAAAGAAGTCCTCCTAAATCCTCATAAAACTCAAGTTATGGGCTAAGCGAGGCCTTGGGATGAAAATTTTCCCCAAGAGCGGGCCTGTGGGCCCAGGGATGAAAATTTTCCCAAAAGGCAGGTTAGCGGACCATGGGGAGGATTTTGAAATTTTTTTCTGCGTGGAGGTAAAAACCACTTTTCCGCCCGCTCTCCCTGCGGGTTCGAAGAGGACACACGGCGCCTCTCAAGCCAAAGTGGGGAAAAAAATGAGGAAAGGTGGGGCGACGGAGTAACTTGATAAAATTTTCCAAAGGGAGAAGTAAAAGGGTTAAGTTGCATGCGCGCCTCTCGCAGATCATCTGTGGAAATGATTTTTCCAAGGAAAGGGCGGAAGTGTGGGGCCACGGAGATAATTATAAATTTTTTCCAAAAATAAATTTTCTCAAAAGATAAAGTTTCAAGGGTTCCACCCCTTTACTGTGCCACATGGTAGTACCTGATTGGATGCGGGATTGTGGGCCATCAGAGGAACTAAGAACATTTTTCAAATTTTTAAAAAAGTGCCAAGGAAGAAAATGGTGCCGTGCCTCTGCCGTTGCCTCGTGAGGCCACGTGGAAGCTTACGATTAGGCTGCTTGGCCGACAGAGAAAATTTTGAAAATTTTCCCAAAATTTTTCCTAAGTCCCAAGGGAAAAATTCGGGCTGTGGGCTCGCTAATGGAAAATTTTCCCAAAATTTTAATGCCAAGTGAAGAAAAATTTAGAAGGCCATAACTTTTGATAGAGAGATCGGTTTGGGAAAATGAGGACTTTCTAGAAAGCTCTTGATGCCCTCTTTGCACTGAAATCATTAATTTTAGATTTTGATAAAGTTTAAGGGGTTAATTTCATGAAAATGTTTTGCAGGATTTTTAAAAGCAAACTGATAAATTTTAACTTATAATTTTAAATTTTGACTGGAATAATTTTTTTGTTTAAATGAGTCCACTAACAAAGTTACAAGGTAACAACTGTCACTCATAAGTTTCAAAACAATTCTAATCCACAAGAACACACTTTTCTTTTATTAACAATTATTAGAGGTCACAAGGTCCAAAATTTAGGGTTAGAAGGTTCAATAAGGTTCAGAGGGTAATTCCTCACCATACCCACTCTCTAATAGGATTAAAGCTTCAACTTGATTTTTCTCACACTTAACACATTCAAAATTTCCCTAAATCATTTCCATTGGATAGGAAATTTCCTCACCTTTCCAATGATATAAAGAAGTCCTCCTAACTCCTCATAAAACTCAAGTTATGGGTTGGCACCCTTGGGGTGAAAAATTTCCCCACAATGGGCTCGGGGATGAAAATTTTCCCAAAAGGGCGGGTTGGTAGACCACGGGGAGGATTTTGAAATTTTTTTCCTATGTAGAGGTAAAACCACTTTTCCACTCGCGCTCCCGTGGTCCAAAGAGGACACATGGTGCCCTCCAAGCCAAAGCGGGGAAAAAAATGAGGAAAGGCGGGCGGCGGAGTAACTTGATAAAATTTGCCAAAGGGGAGGTAAAGGGTTAAGTTACATGCAAGGGCTTGTGCATTTTGCGGAAATGATTTTTCCAAAGCAAGGGCGGGAGTGTGGGGCCACGGAGATAATTATAAATTTTTTCCAAAAATAAATTTTCTCAAAAAGAAAAAGTTTCAGGGTTCTACCCTCCGCCGTGCCATGTGGTAGTACCCGATTAGATGCGGGATTTTTGGTCTGAGAGAAAAAAAATAAGAAAATTTTCCAAAATTTTTAAAAAGCACCAATGAAGAAAAATGGTGCCGTGCCTCCGCCGTTGCCTCGGGAGGCCACGTGGCAGCTTTGATTGGGTGCAAATGGCGAGAATTTTTTTGAAAATTTTCCCAAAAATTTTCCTAAGTCCCAAGGGAAAAATTCGGGCCGTGGGCCCGCCAAGGAATTTTTTCCCAAAATTTTAATGCCAAGTGAAGAAAACTTCAGAAGGCCATAACTTTTGATAGAGAACTCAATTTTTGGAAAACGAGGACTTTCTGGAAAGCTCTCGATGCCCTCTTTGCACAAGAATCATTAATTTTAGATTTTGATAAATTTTAAGGGGTCAATTTCATGAAAATGTTTTGCAGGATTTTTAAAAGCAAACTGGTAAATTTTAACTTATAATTTTTTTTTCAAATTTGATCTTCTCCTTCACTCAACATGCCAAAAAGACATGGAGAATTATTCTAAGAAGGATTTAGGATGCATTGGAAGGTAATTTTGCTTGATTGATTTCAAATTTGAATTTTTACAACTTCTGACAGCTAAAAGATTGTGAAAAGGTTTGGGCCTGATTTTGCAATGTTTTAAAATATTTCCTTAAGTGTTTTAGTCTACTTGGAATCATTTTGATCACCTTAAGATCAATTTAATATTTCATTTGTCTTTTATAGCTTGCAGGGTCATTCTGATTAATATTTGATAAAATTTTTACAAGTATACAATGGAATAAAAGATGGAGTTTATACAATTCAAAACAAGGATTAGTCTATGCCTTTTGCTATACTATAACAACATTGAATTCATTCCATGCTCATTTAAAGTAGTTATCTTTCCTTCAATCAAAATGTAGAAACAAAAATGTAGATTCTATTCTTTTCCAATCATGCATTTCAACAAGACAGACAATGCATTTTCTTCATACATACTTCCTTCTTCCAGTTTTCCAACCAGGGATTTCAAATACAAAATTTTAAATATAACAATGCCATTCTGAACAAGGTAAGACAACTTCCATAAGTTCAATGAATCTTTTACAATTCTTTTCATATATATTTTCAAAATACAACATATAGAATACATGTCTTTCTTTTCTAATAACAGAACTGAATACAGAGCACAACTCTTTTACATTTCAAATTTCAACTTTTTTTTATTCCTTCCCAAAATTCATCATACAAATTACATTTCCTTCACATTCTTTCAAAGCAAAAACAAAGTCTATCTCTTTTTCATTTCACTTTACAAATTTCATAATCCATACATCCTCTTTCCATTTCAAAACATTTACAATTTCATCCACTTCAAAGTGGGAAAGGTTACAAAAGAATTCTCATAAGGGACTGTCAAAACTATCTTCTTTTCTCAGCTCTAGGACAACAACATGCATTCTTCTCATTCTTCCAATTTGATCACAACAAAGGTAGGGGAAAGGCAATGCTCTCCACCCAACCAAGACATCCAATGAAGAGGAGAAGCCATCCTTCTTCATTGGCCCCGAGCCCCAACCACAATGCAATAAGAAATGTATTTCAACTCATGGAAACAACAAGCTTCCACATCACAAAGCAATCTTTCAACATGCACATTTCAAATTAAAAACATAGTCCAAACAAAACAACAGTTTACAACTGCATTGAAACATTAAGACAAAACTTAGGCTTCATCATGCAAGCCAAAGGAGCAAGAACTATGGGGGAAGCTGCTTATGCCTCCCAATGGGAATTGGGTATCCACCATAACAAACCGCCAATATAAATCATCTCACATATCCTTATGCCCCCACAATCCCTCCTTATGCCCCCACATATTTCCTTATGCCCCCACAAAGTAAGAAATGCAAGCTATTTCTTTTCCATGGTGGATCCCAATCCCAAAATCCCTCCACAAGAATTCTGATGCCACTGGCATTCCCTTATGCCCCCTCAATGATTCCCCATAGCCTTCTCCTACACCATTCCTAGGCAGTCTACCCAACCAGCCAACAAACACACAAAACATTCACCATTCACACAAACATAAAAAGAAATAAAATCATATATGAAGAGCTAAGCTCCTACCTCTCCATAGTAGATTTTGTTCTAAAACCACAAGTTTTCAATGCCAAAAATATAGTCCCGAATCAACAATGCCCAAGTATGAAATGCTCTCCAATCTCCTCCAAAATCAACAAGAACTCCAAAAAGCCAAGGAAAATTCACCCCAATTATTTTAATAACACTTATTATTTTAATCGTTATTGTTATTGAGAAGAAAAATTTTATATGCATGTTAGTGAACCCTTTAAAATGGTCATAAATTATCGATCTTATGGTTTTTATTACAAATATAAAAAATTTGGGGTTGGATTATGAAGGAAAAGGTGAGAGAAAGAATTAATTGAATTCCTTAATAAAATATTCAATAACAAAGCAAATATGTACATTGTATATAGGACGGTTGAAGGGGAACCATCGATTGGTTGAAGATGCCATGAAGGCCAAACTTCTACTTAATACCAAATGATAACTAACCCAAAGAATAACCAACAAAATTAAACAATGAAATAATGGATTAGTATTTCTAACATTCCCACCTTACTACATTGGTTATTAAACATGATATTTCTAGATAGTGGACCTCCCTTATTTCAAACATTGTAACAAGTTTTTTTACAATCTCCGCGTCGTCTGCTCACCTTTGAGGTGGCATGCCATCTTTCTGGCTTTATGGTCTTGGTGACACCTTGGTTTTTCCTTGTAGTATTACCACAAAACTTGAAGTTACATGAATACATATTTCTATTAACACCTTCGGTGGTTTCGAATTTCCCAGTTACCATGAACCTCTATGGTTTATGTCTACAAGTTGACCACGAACCTAGAGATGACAGGAGGTCTCAACCGTACACTTCAAAGTGGTTTATCATATTTCCATAATTTTTTTTTCAAAGAACCAAACTCTACTTTATTGCTTTTTCTCCTCACAACGTTCTTTATTCAGGGAGGTACCAAACTCAAAATGCTCCGCATTTTATTGAAAAATGCACTACACATAATAAAACCACACCATGCACAACATAAAGCAAACACAAAAACCAAATGTCACCATAGGAATGATTGGACCCCGTCGTAGATGATCAAGAGAGGACGCCAACCGTCCTCTAACATTTGTGTATCCTAAAGCCTCTAGTGTAGTTATATCAACGAGACATCCAAGTCGTGACAAGGTGGAAGATTTAGTTCACAAAGAAAAGTGGTATTGTCGCCAATTGGACCTAACATAATACGATATGGATTTTTTGTCCCAACAGGAGGTGTTTCACCATGCCTCGACATCTCAACAATAACACTCTTAGGTATAACATCCTCGCATGTAAATAATATACTAACTCCAACATCCTTTACTATTAACTCTACATGTTCTTCAATTTCAGCTTCATAAGGTCCACCTCCTTCCAAAAATACTCATATCGGCCAAGAATAATGGCCAAGCAGGTATAGAACAAGCATTTAGAAAGATCGTGGCATTTTTCAACAGTTAGAGGATCAGGAAGATGTATTGTCATTCCCTCTCCAACAACTATTTATAGTAACGAAAGATGTCATGTTTCACCAATTGTGACGCCGCACTTGCCTTGCTCTACAGTTGTTCCTAGTGGAAAACAATGTATTTCACAAATTAGGACTCGTAAAAATATTGGTTTTTTAATAGAAATTCCACGTAGCCAAATACAATGACGGTACATGTCATGCCATGATAACAATGATAGGAGATCTTCACGCAGGGATGATGTCAGACAAAATTCCTCCAACACGTCCACTCCTCCAATGCATGTGTGAAAATTTATCTCGATCTCGAAAATAGCAGAACACCATGAACTATAGAAAGTGTATTGCTGTGAGAAGGGAATTCTATAGTTTAAATGTCAAACCAAGAACAATTACTCGCTTCCAAAGCAGGTTTCTAATGACTTCTGTAGCAGAAAAGTCTCTAATGCCTAGTTTTCATTCACAGGGAGGTTTGCACACCAATGAGGATGCCAAAGCAAAAAAATGCCAATGAACACTTCCCACTAAAGCAAAATCAAAATGCCAATGAAGACTTCCACTTTTAACTTTTTAGGAAAATTCCAGAGAAATACTTCTTGTGCCAAACACCACGCAAAGGATAGAGGAGCTCTGATACAAATGAAGGAAAATATGAGAACAGGAATTGATTGAATTCCTTGATCAAATATTCAATAACCAAGCAAATATATACATCGCAGATAGAATGGATGAAGGGGAAAAGTTGACTAGTTTAGGATGCCATGAAGGCAGGCATAACTGCCACTGATTACCAAATGATAACCGACCCGAAGCATAACTGGCATAGTTAAATAGTGGAAAAATGGATTAGTTTTTCCAAAATATTCTATATTCTTGGTTATTTTAATTTTAATTGGAGAATTTCTTCTCAGTTATATTTTATTATGTCTTACACTTGTGGTTGAAAAAAATTACATTATCATCGTCATGTTCTTTGTGTTGCACGGAATGCTCTTATTGCAATAAGTTAAAATAAAATTTGGAAAGCTATATTTTGTTCTTGTGAGACTGGGAGTTGTTACAAACATTATTAATAGGGGAAAATAACCTCTGAACACAAGGAGAAAATAGATTCATATGAAATTTCTTAATTTATAGTTAATAAATATTTCTTTAATGTTGTAATTATTTATAAAAATGCTTCTATAATTTTTATCTGTTTAACTTAAAATTATGGAAGTAACTTTACAAGTACTTGAATGGGATAATAATTTTTCACCTCATAAATAGTATTGATCTTGTACAATGTTTATTTGTAATGTTGACATCTCTTATGTGAATTTGTACCCCATCTATAACTTTTAACAAGGAGTTTAAATGCTTCTCAATAACTTTAACCCAATTATTAATCGGAAGGAGAATTTTTAGTATTAAGAGATTTTTATTTTATAAAAAAGATCTAACATTTCTTTAGAGTGTTGGATATCATAAGCACTTTGAGAGGGGGTGGAGGGATGAGGAGGGGGTGGAGGTGATTCACTGCTAATAAGATTAACAACTTCTTAAAAGAACTAGAAATCAAACCATAAACACAAATTAAGGTGCATGCAAGAACATAAGTATACAAGACACCAAATTTATAGTGGGAAACCCTTAGAGGGAGAAAACCCACTTGAAATCAAAGCCTTTTATTAAGAACACCCATTCTTAACATACAATGATTTCAAGTTTTGTTGAGCACCCACTCAACTTGAGAAGCACCTACTTCACAATCCTTCAAGCACCCACTTAGTTGGTTTAGCAAGCTTTCACTTGAAAGGAGCTTCTAGCAATGTCTCCCAAACGCCACTCGGGGAAAAATAGTCTAAATTTTTACAATTTGATCATCTAGCTACTTGTTTCTTAATCAACAGATCATGATCTCCTTTCTAGCATAACTTGTTCATTCACCAATTTCCAATTCACTAGTTTTGCATACTTTCCTCAGTCAAGAATTCATACAACTGCTCCTAAGGATGGCAATTCACTCTTATCATCATCTTGGTCACTATATTCAATTCTGAGATATGCCTTTGTATCTTTTCTCTTCACCGTTGTTTAATAAGTATCCACTTTACAAGATTTTCTCTGGACTTTTTGTCACTAACCTTGTTGCATTTATTTCCATATGTTCATATGGTGATTGCATAATTGTATTATTCTAATAGCATCGATTATACCTCTCATTGTTTGCTACTTAACCATACTTCTTCATAACAGTCATATCCTACACATCATTTTGTTTTCTCCCCCTTTTTTGATACTTCACATAGTCCAAATTTTCTTTTCACGGTTCTTAACTCATCATATTGTTCCACACATCCTTGTGGTAAGCACATACCACTTATCCTCTCTATAAGAGTTTCATAATTTTTCTAATACCTTGATTATTCTTATTAGTCTACAATACTTGTTTCACACTCCTTTTTTATATTGTTTTGACTCTTTAACTATCCACATTAGCGGTTGCTCAAGATTTACAATAGAATCATTCACGATACGATACCTGAGGTCCATGATTTGTATGGAATAGGAAGCTGTTGAAGAAATATTTACATTCGAAAAGAATGAATTCCATTCAAACATCAAGAAAGTTTCCTACCACTTTTTTTCCTTCTTTAGATCGTGATTCAACCAATAACTTTATTTGAACTTTATGAAATTTGTGAAATAGTGATGAAACCTTACTTTACCAATCGAGCACGGGTTTCGAGAAATTATGTCAAGAAATTCTCTTGTGTGTACTTGACCAATAATTTAAATTTATTTTAAAATCTATTGGTATATCTCTCATAGAGATATGAACAAAATTTCACAAGATTTCATTGGTGGAAAAGTTCCAATCGAGCAAAAATATATTCAAGAAACCCTAGTTTAGAGTTTTAAGCCTGTGAAAACCCGAGATAGGTAAAAAGATGATTTATTATTCAAAAGATGATAAAATGTGAAAATTTCAAATGTTGTGGTCTTAATGAAATATCCTTGACCTTTTCTAGCTGACATTCATCCTTGAAGATCCTTCATATGCTCCTAGTGATGAAGTTTTTAGAGTTCTTGGCTATTAAAAATAGTAAACCTTGTTTTAAGAACATTTCAATCTTATTCCTTAACTTTTAGGACTTGTAAATGAATTCGAATAATGTAAATGTTATTACCAAAATTTTGGACCACCTTGAAGTCATATAGACCACATTTGATCATCATTTGTATAGGCTTCCCATTTTTGCTCTAAGTATTTGTTCCTAAAGCCCTTTATCACGAAAAGATTGACAAACCAAAACCTTATTATGTCCAAAGAGGTAATACTAATGATGAATAATGTTTCTCTAGTCACTATTGATGATGAAAATGATGATTAGGAGTATGATATTGAATAGAACAACTCAAAACACTAGTTCCATGAAGAATTTTGGTAAGATCTCTAAACTTCACCTTCTAGGAAAGCATGGAGAGAATAAATTCACACCTATAATTTCACTTGGAAGTTACCTTGGTTGATCAAGCACCTTAAAATCACATGTGGATTGAGTCTAGGCCTTTTTGTAGAAATTTCACTATTGTTGGCATCTTGTGCAAGTCCATACTAGAAGCATCATTTAAGCAAGATCAAGAACTTGAAGTGCTATATGCAACTTCATGAAGATTGTTGACCTTCAAACGTCATATGATCCTATAGAAAAAAATGTACTCTTAAGAAATTTATAAGTTATCCAATGAGTCATTGGAGGCCAACTTCAACTTCTTACTTATATCTATTCGAGATCACAATCCAGAGGTAGAAAAATGTATTCACTAAAAGTCTCATATCTTTTCAAAAACATGTCCAAATGATTTGAGAATTTATGTACTAGCTCAAGCTTGGAATCTATTAAAAATTAATTTTATGATTAGAATCCAGAGGCCTCAAATTACATTTTTCAAGAAGATTATTTTAGAACAACTTGAATAACTTAAAATATCCATTACAAAATCTAATGAAAATTGACATGGAGTATTTTAATACATCCCTCTACACATTCCAAGTATTAGATAGCCATAGTTTATTGTATGGGGCTCTACCAAATCTCTTTTACCTTAGAGAACACATCTAGTTCTCAAGGTCACTTTCTATGCACTTTGAATTTTAACTTCTATATTTGAACCGAGACTTGAAATTTCTCAAACATACTATAGATACAATCATAAATTTGATCCCATGATTCTATTAACATTTCATGACCTGCAGAAACTCTTTACATCTCATCGTGTACCATAAATAGACCTAAATGGCCCATTAGAGAAAAACATTCCACTAGAAGACCTGATACACACTAAAGAGCTTGATATCATGATTATACCATCATACATGGATTGTATCATATCTAAACTAGCCATTCCTACCATGTCCATTGTTCCATTGGACTCTGCCTCACCAACCAAGCCTAAGAGCATTGACACCATCGTGAATTCTCTCTTGTGAGCTCTAAATATCTTCTAAAGGCGTTACCAACCAACCATCATGTCCCTTATAAGGAATCATTTAATTATTCAATATTTTTCCATCAATGCCACTTGACATCAATGACAACACCAATGACCATGGTTCAAAAAAATCCTCCTCTATCATCGTTGATAGAAACACACTCGAAACCTATAAATTTTGATGGCAAAAAAGCTGGTATACCTAGTTTCCGGTGGTTGCATACTTTGTATTTCTCCCCCTTTGACATAATTAAAAATGTGCACTATACCTTTTTTTTGGATCCAAAACATCATGTTCCTCCATCTTGGTGCTAAAGCCCTTAACAACCCATGTAGTGCGGGGGAATCGACAACTTTCAACATGTAACTATAGATCAACCATGCTTAGAATCATTCAAATAATAATCCCCCTAGACAAAATGCCTCAAATTATAGCTTAAGACCACAAATTAGAGTTTTTAGCCCATCTATGATGCCTTACATTAAACTCTATAACCATGTCAAGGTCCTAAAGCTCTATTTTAGTCTTCATAATAATGTTTAATTGAGATAAACAACTTTACACTACCACCAACTTGACCAAAGAGAGAAACATCTCTATCATACCTGGAATGGTCTTTACAACACCATATCAACCTCTTGAAAGGTTTGCCAATCACACCCCTATCTTTGAGAGTCCATACACATAATGAGAAACTTGCCAACACTCCTCTTAACTTGTAGGTCTTCATATTTTTGAGTCATCAACATTACGATAAAGAGAAAACAAACCAAGTATGTCAAGTATAACTAAAAATATACCCATAATTGAAGCCTAAAAACTTTTCCATCCTCTAGCCCTATGAGATATGATGATTTTATTAAAACTTTAGCTTCAAACTTCTTCGTTTGACATTTCAAAACCGTGTTTCCATGCAAATTGTTGATTTCCTTACTTAATGACTAAGATTCCTTGTTGTCATGTCAAGAATTCACCTTGGTCACTATAACACTTGTCTAGAGCTCAATTCATTGACTCCCCTATCATGTAGATATGTCACACTCCTTGTCAAATCTATATCTTCTCTCTTGCTTGTCATTTTATACTATCAATGACTTAGATCATCATACCCTGTCCACCATTTAACATTGTAGCTCCTTGTACACACTGTCACAAATTATAAGAAATGTACACATTCTCATGATTCAAAATCACTTGTATCCTTTAGTATAACATGTCTAGATGATCTGAATAAAAATTTAGCACTCGTCTCAACCATTTACTAGTTCATATCTTATTTATCATGTGTACCATTTACAAATACTATTAGAGCGTAGTTTAAGACAACGAGTCCTCTAAAATCACTATTTTTCTTACATGACCTCAAGATTGGTCATGCTTATTAAATTACCATGACCAAGATTTCTAAGTGCTTACACTCTTTATTTGGGAAATTGTATGGTAAATTCATATTTGCAAGCCACCTTAAACTTTCACTGAAGCACATTGAATTTGACTAGAAATTGGTCATACTTTACTTTCTAGCATTGTACTGATTAGGCTATCTCTTGATCACCTTAGTTATCTTCATACATACCTAGGAGTTAGTATACTTCCTTGCAAGTTCATAAAATAAGTCTTGAATCACATATATAGACCTATATTAATGTCCAAACCACTTACAACACATACATGGAAGAATGAGTACATATGGACTCATGATAACATTTTACCACTTCAATGACATTCTCAAGGTTTTATACATATCAGGGTATCTTTAACAACACATAGTGCACTACAGGTAACTCAACACCTCTCAAGATATTAATCAAGGCTTGACTTCATAGCTCCAAAGATATAGACCTTCTTGATGGTTCAAAGGCACACTATGACAAAGAAAAAATTTGATCATGAAGACTCTAAAGAAGACAAGACAAAAACAATTCAACTCATGATAGGAAACATATGCATTTTATATGACTTAGAATTCACAAAGTGACCTTTCACACCATATAGTACTCTTTTGAGATCACTTCAATAATCACAAGCATCATAGACACATGAAAACATCTGTTGACTTCAATTTTAATAAGATCAATGCATTTCAAGAATATGCTAACATTTTAAACCATGACATTTGGGATAGAAACTCTTAATTTTTATAAGACATTTCTCTCATTTCTTTGAGAATTAAAACAACTTGTTCATACTTTGACTATATAATTTGATGACACTTCTTGACTTAAAGGATCTCTTCACATCACACCAAGACCTTGATATGCATCATAACTCATATCTCAGACAACTTACACAATACACACTTTTATGCTTTAAAGAGAAACAACACAAAAGACTTTGACCTTCTCATCATGAATAGCTATCTCGAGCCTCATAAACATAATTGAGAGATTAACATACCTTAAAATATGAAGAAAAACTCCTTGCAAAAGATAGATTCTCCTCACTCCAACACTTCTTTTAAAAGTATCTACCTTCTATAGGCCTAGAGAAGGCATACTGAGTCTTGAACCAACTTAGAACAACATGAAGTCATCAAAACCATATGATGACTCCATCTTCCCTTTCTTTGTCCTTCCATTATTTTTAACCTTCTTGGTTACATTTCTAGGAGTAATAAATTCATTATCTGAGCTCTCGTCTTTCTATTTGAGTGCTTGATTAGCATAGTTCATACAACTATTCCACCACTTCTTGAGTTATAATTTATTCTTCCTTTTCAATTGAATTATTTCCATGTTTGTTTCCTTTTTCATCACCTGTTGATATCTCATGTGAGCTAGTTTCTCCTGACACTGTGTTAGCTTGTTGTGCTTCTTCAATATCTTCCCATGTTACTTTCTTTCCAATATTTTCTATTTCAACTTCTGACTCTTATTTCTTGGATGATTCTATATGAGTGTGTTTGATTTCATCTTTTTCTTGTATATGATCTTCCTCTTATGACAATGTCTTGCAAAGTGTCCAACTCTATTGCACTTGAAGCATACAAGTTGACTCCTGTCTCTAGGTGTAATTTTTTTCCATTCTTGTTTCATAGGTTCCTCAAGACAAAATTTTTCTATGTGACCCTTCTCATGACAATTAAAATAGACTATATTATTTTCATACTCAGTCCTAAAATATCTCCATGGATGTTCTTTCTCTATCTTTCTTAAACACTCTCTAGATTTATTTCTAAAAGTATAACATGAAAAACAATATCCATTAAATTTTCTCTCAAACTGGATGTATTTGATTTTTTAATTATCTTTAACCTTCATGTGTTGATCTCCTTGGTCTTCTTTTCATTTGTTTTCTTGATGAGACCAATATTTTCCTCTTCCTCTTTCTCTGAATGTCTTGATCTAGGATTCATCTCTTTTCTTTGATTGTGTTATTTCTTCTCTAAGAATATTTATATTTTCACTTATTTTTTAACATTCTTGAAAAGAACTATGATCTATTTCATCTGAATTTTTTAGGTCATTAAAATTATTTGCAACTTGTTTTAGTTCAGCATTCGGGGTCTTTACTTATTCTTAAAGTTTCAAGCATTTGTTCCCTTTTTCTTTCGAGCTCTTGCAACGTTTTCCACAAGCTGTAGCAACTTCATTTAATTCTTGACAATGGTGAGCCCCCATGTGATTAATATCATTCTTCGGACTTCTATCGAGAGATTGATCATTGTCATATTTTCTTGTCAAGATTTATTTAGCTAAAGAACACATACTTGTGTTGTCGGGATCACCTTCAAGATGTTAGGCTTAAATCAAAAGGACCACACTCTAATACAATTTTTTGGATATCAAAAACACTAAGATGGGGGATGAATCAGTGCTGATCTTATTAAAAACATATAAAGCTTCTTTAAAATAACTAACAATCAAACCATGAACAAAAATTAAGGTGCATGTAAGAACATAAGTATACATGACACCAAATTTATAGTGGGAAACCCTTAGAGGGAGAAAAACCCACTTAAAATAAAATCCTTTTATTAAGAACACCCATTCTTAACATAAAATGATTTCTTGTTTTTTGAGAAACCACTCAACCAAAGAAGCACATACTTCACATTCCTTGACACCCACTTTGGAAAGTATCCAAACACCAACTTAGCATATTTAACAAGCTATCACTTACAAAGGAGCAACTACCCCTATGTCCCAAGTACAAACTTAGGAAAAAATAGACTAATTGTTTTATAGTTTGATCATCTAGATACTTGTTGCTTAATCAATAAATCATGATCTCCTTTCTAACACAATTTTTCATTCGCAAATTTCCAATTCTCCATTTTTGCATACTTTCCTCAATCAATAATTCATACAATTGCTCCTAAGGCTGGTAATTCAATCTTATCATCATCCTGGTCATTGTATTAAATTTTGAGATATGCCTTTATATATTTTCTCTTCACTATTTTTAAATAAGCATCCACTTTGTAAGATTTTCTCTAATAGTTTCATCACCGAACTTATTGAATTTATTTCCACATATTGATCTATTTATTACATACTTGTACTTTTCTAATGTCATGATTTTATATCTCTATGTTATTTCTCTTTAATCATACGACTTCATAACAATCATCTCCTACACATCCATTTTATGTTATCCCCTTTTTTTTGATACTTCAGAGAGTCCAAATTTGCTTTGTCACACTTATTAACTCACCACATTGTTCCACTCATCCTTGTGCTAAGCACATACCACTTATCTTCTCTATAAAATTCTAATCAATTCTCTAATAACTTGATTGTTCTCATTTCACACCAACATCTAAAATTATCATCGTATTCAATACTTGTTTCACACTCCCTTTTTTTTTTCTTCTGAGACTCTTCAACTATCCACATTAGCTATTGCTCGAGATTTACATAGAATCATAAGAAATGTCTCTCCATATTCTCTTTTTGAATTTTTGGCCAATTTTACTTAACAAGTAGTAAATATGACTAAGGTCTATTGAGTTATTATTCAACCTTGTAATTTACATTTTCTTCCTACTTTGAGTTACTCATATTTTATTTAATCACTCTTTGTTTTTTTCATTTCCTTTCAAAGCTTAAAAAAAAAAAAACTTGGGCCATGATTTTATGGAATAGGACAAACATTGATTTTTCATATTCTCTTAACAAGGTTGAAATATTTTCTTTATTTGTAACTATATGAGACTTTTGGAGTTTAAACATGGATTCAAGAAATTTTAAGATGAAACTTTCTGAAACTTTAGAACTTCAATAATATTATTTTGAGATTGAGAAATACAATGATTTCATTCCCAGGTGAAATATTTAGAATTATAACCTTTTCTCCTCTTATTATAAAGTGTAAGGAAAATTTACATCTAATCAAGAGTTACACTAAATTTTATAACTCCATGATTGTCTATGAGGGATCAAGAGTGCTTGGAAGGAATAACACATTGTTCAAACAAGGTCTTGAACTTCAACTTTCTACAACGATTGACAAACGATACTTAAAGCTGTTGAAGAAATCTTTGAACTTGAAGAGAATGAACTCCATTGAATCATCAAGAAATTTTCCTACCACTTATTTACCATCTTTACATCTTGATTCAACTAATATTTTTTTTGAACTTTAAGAAATTCTGTGAACAATGAAGAAACCTTACTTTATAAACATGGGTTTGAAAATTTAGTCAAGGAATTATTTGAGTGTACTTGACCAATCATTGAAATTTCTTTTAAACGTTTTGGTAGACCTCTAAATAAAGATATGAACAAAATTTCATGAGATTTATTTGGTGGAAATGTTTCATTCGGAAAAAATGTTTTCAAGAAACCTAGTATTAGTTTTAAGACCGTGAAGACACGAGACAAGTAAAAATATCATTTATCCTTTGGAAGATGATGAAATATGAAAATTTAAAATGTTGTGGTCTTGTTGAAGCATCCTTTAATTTTTCCATCCAACATTCATCCTTGAATATCCTTCATATGTTCCAGTGATGAAGTTTTTAAAGTTCTTGAATGGTAGAAAATAGTAAACCTTGTTTTAAGAACATTTCAATGTTAGTCCTTCACTTTTTAGGACTTGTAAATTACTTTGAAGCATGTAAATGTAATTCTTCATTAAAATTTTGGACCACCTTCATTCAGATAGACCACATTAGATCATCATTTTTATAGGGTTTCCATTATTGATCTAAGTACTTATTCCCAAAGCCCTTTATCACAAACAAGATTGAAAAAATAACTTTTATGTCTAAAAATATAAAGCTAGTGATTTATAGAATTTATCTAGTCACCATTCATGATGAAAATGATGATTAAGAGTATGAGATTAAAGAGAACAACTCGAACATTGGTTCCATGAATAATTTTGGCAATATCTCTTGACTTCACATTCCATGTAAGCATGGAGAGAATAACTTACACCACAAATTTCACTTGGAAGTTACATTAGTTAATCAAGCACCTTAAAAATTACCTATGGAGAGATTAAGAACCATTTTGTAGCAATGTCACTATTGTTGGAATCTTGTGCAAGTCCATACCAAGAGCATCATTTAAACAAATCAAGAACATGAACTGCGATATGAAACTTCATGAAGATTGACCTTCAAACATCATATGATCCTAAATAATACCATAAATTTACTCTTAAGTACATTAGAAGTGATCAAATTATTCATTTGAGGACAAATTCAACTTCTTACTTCTATCAATTTAGAGCACAATCTAGGAGGGAGAAAAAATGATTCACTAAAATTATCATATATTTTCAAAATAATGTCCAAAATTCAAATGAATTTATACTTTTTTTCACTAGCTCAGGCTTTGAATTATATTAAAAATTTCTATGATTTACCTGAAGGAGAAAATATATTTTTTTTTAACACATAGGAATCTAGAGGCCTCAAAATAAATTTTTCAAGAAGGTTGTTTTAGAAAGCTTGAATAAATCAATACCTCCATTAGAGAATATTATTTAATTTTACATCGAGCATGGAAATATATACCTCTACACATTCCAAGTATTGGTTAGCCATAGGTTTTCCTATTTGGGTCTACCAAGTCTTATTTACCTTAGAGGACAAGGTCACTTTCTATGAATTTTGAATTTTGACTTCTAGAGTTAAACTAAGCCTTAAACATTATCAAACATATTGTAGATACCATTCCAAAGTTTATACATGCTTACGTGAACATTTCATGACTGCACCAACTCTTCAAATCTCATCAGGAACAAGAAATAGGTCTAAATGGCCCATTAGAACTGAAAATTCCACCAAGACTTTTTTACACACTATAAGTGTGACACCCACAAACACCACGTCAAAAAATGACATTTAGCTAGAAGAATTATGATTAAAAAAATTAGATTAAAGGTGCTCAGCTAAATTTTAATTATATGAATCACGATTATCAAAAGGGTATTTTACTAACCGATATATCTCTATGGAATCAATTTTTATTTATTAACCCGAAGTATTATAATCTCATTAATTTTACTATTCCACTAATTTATAATGAATTTTTTAAATTTTATTAATTAAACAATTACTCTTTAAGAAAACCCATTTTATTACCCACTTTGGGTTATTAATTATTTATTTTTGCCGGGCTCTGCTCCTATCGAGTGTGGTATGTGCCACAGCTTTCAGTGTTCCCATTTTATTAAAATTAAACCCAACATTAAATTAATTAAATTTCACCCCACCAAAGTTCCCATAATTTAACCTTAGTAAATTTCCTAGCACAACATTATTCCTATGTGAACCCCTTTAATTAATCAATTGTACCAATTACCCAAACACCTACCTTTTAATCCAAATATTTTCCCACTTAATAAATTTCCCATATAACATCCCATGAAAAAATAAAATAAAAGACTTAATTAACATATTCCCATTCTATTTTATCTCCTACACACTCGACAACATCTCCTTAAGCTTAATATATTAGCTTACCCCACACATTACTATAGTTTATTCATCCAATATTAAAGGGATGATTATTAATTCCCAATCGTAGCATGGGTTTAATCCTCGACCTTAGATCCATGTTTCTCTTACTTTTTCCCTAAGAATCCTTATGGCTTATATTGTTAGAGTAGGTATTTACCTTAGCTCATGTTCACCTATGTACATTATTTACCTTTATTGTATTTATCCTCACCCATTTATGTGTGTGGATATTTTTTTTATTTATTTATATATTAGGAGATATTATCTAGTTGTTAGGTATAGTTCTTTCCTTTGATCTATGGTATTGACTAGTTATTTACTAGATCTATGGTATTGACTAGATCCTTGGTGTCTAGTTCTCTCATAAATTTATGGACTCGACTAGTTCTTTGATGACTAGTTCTTTCTATGATTTATGGCTTGATCTACAACCTTGATTGGTTCTTAGATTGTTATTCCTTGCCTATATAAACAAGGTCCATTCTCATTTTATTTCATTGAATTCCATAATAATATATGATATTGCTCATTTGTTTGCAAAGGTTTATGTAAAGTTATTCGTGAATTGATTTCATCTTATTGATCATGATGTTTGATTAGCATCTATGTTCTTGGCTTGGCATGATCTGGTTACTGCCTTCCTTTTATGGTATCATAGCTACATGACTTGCCACACCAAAAGCTCAAACTGATGGTGGAGAGGGATCTCATCGCATTAATTTTACTACGCCAATACCCTCCCGCATGATGAAGCCGGTATATCGGACAACAACATTAGGAGGAAGTGACACTAGGAATTTCCCGAGAGGTCACCCATCCCAAAACTACTCCTGCAAGTGGCACGCTTAACATAAATAGTTGTTTTCCCGGAAAAGTAGTTGGATGTGACTTTCTCGAAACCAAAAGACACACCCTAGAATAGTAAGTTGCACACACCCACTTTGAAATCCTTAGCTCCCGTCCATATGATATGGTCATATGAGGGCTTAAAGCTTGTGATTCCTACTAGAGGTGCTTAATTCAGATCCATTTCATTTTTATTTGTGTGGTGAAGGTAAGACCATTTTATTCTTTTTTAGTGGCAACTAAAATAAATAGTAGAGCATAATATTGAAAAACTTGTATCTTTTGATCGGTAACTCGGTTTTGAGTGCCTTTTTACAAAAGTGTGTGTTTTTATGCTCTTTCCATTGGAAATATTTATTTTGAGAATCACACTATAATTATAAAGTGCCATATTGTAACACACACTCATTATAAAGTGCCAAAATCTAGGGGGCTCTTGTTGCATTTGGGGCTCTTGTTGCATTACTTGGTTCTTGAATTTATTTTGGTGATTTTTTTTTAAGGATGGCATCTTTATCTACTTCTACATTAGATCATGTTGAGCCATTAATAACACATAATTACCACACATGGAAACCAAGAATGGAAACAATAATTAAGCGGAAAGGATTATGGGCTTTAACTTCTACAGAACAACCAATGTTCACTAGAGAATATGAGAAATTTCAGTACCAATGCAAATTTGATGAGTGTATGGGTTTGATAGGAACTTATGTAAGTGGCGCTTTTTATTTCATTTGGAAAAGTGTGACTCTCCTTTCAAAATATGGGAGAAATTAGAGGATTTTTGGTTTGGTAAGGTAGATCATATGATCCTAAGATTTTCCAACAATTATAGACTATCTTACCAAGTTCAAGCATTTGTTGACACAATTGAAGGGGAGTGGAAGAGATAAGAAAGAAGAAGAGTGTGTTTACTTGATTCTATTCAAGTTGAGAGGACCATTCCAAATTTTTTTCTTCTACCTTTTTCTCTAGCATGGATGCCTTAGGTGACACCTTCAAAATGCCTAACTTAGAAACATTTTGTGAAAGACTTACTAGGAAGAATCTAAATTATCTCACCTTGAGTCTTCCACCTCTCAAAAGGAATTAGTTGTATCTAATCCTAAGGGTAAGGGAAAACCAAACAATAAAACCAAATCCACACCTTCTCCATCTCAAAATGATCCCAAACCCAAAGAAATCAACTCAAAACCCAAGGATTCTTCTAAATCCAAGAATAAGTCTAGCCATTCATGTTCTTTTTGTGGGGTAGTAATCATGAAGAAAATATGTGTTATAAGCAAATGCAAGCCTTAGAGGATACAGTCAAGAAACATAAAATTTATATCTCCACTCCACCTCCTTCTAATCAACATGGAAAAGCACTTAATGTTGTTGGAAGATCTCATCACCACTTGTAAACAATTGGGTTATAGATTCCGTGCTTCTCATGACATGACTTCTTCCAAGGAGTCTTTTGTTTCTCTAGGTTTGAGTTCTACTTCCAAAATTGAGGTTGGAGATTCTTCCTTTCTTTCTGTTGAGGGAAAGGTAATATAAACTTAATGGTGAAAATATCCAAGATGCAATTATATGTTCCTAACATCACTACAAATTTGCTTTATGTGTATCAAATTTGTCATTCTGGTCAAGGGAAAATAGTGACTTTTACACCACAAGGGGTAGAAGTAAGAACTTTGTTGGAGCCTTATTCACTTGTTGCTCAGGGTATTGTTGATCATAGTTCTAGAATATATCACTTTGAGGGTTTTGATGACACTTCTTCTATAGGGACATGATTGGTTTCTCATGTAGATTCAAAGAGTAAGCTTTGGCATGAAAGATTTAGACATCTCAATTATAGGTATTTGAAGGAGTTGAGCACTCATGGTATGCTAGATGGTCTTCCCGAGTTTCTTGTCTTGAGGGAGTTTGTCATGGTTGTGCATTAGGGAAACAACACCAAGATCCTTTTCCTAAGAATTTGTCTAAGAGAGCTTCTTCACCACTTGAGCTTGTGCATAGTGACTTGATGGTTTTTCCTACCCCATCTTTCAATGGAGCTAAGTATGCACTTACATTTATTGATAATTTCTCGAGGTGTACTTGGGTTTATTTTCTCAAGTAAAAAAGTGATGTTTTTTCACACTTTAAAGTCTTCAAGGCTTTGGTCGAGAAACAATCTTCTAGTAGCATAAAGAACCTTCACTGATAATGGGGGGGAGTACTTCAGCAATGAGTTTTTGAACTTTTTAGCAACTCAAGGCATTATTCACCAACATTTTGTTCCTCATACTCCACAATAGAATGGATTAGCGAGAAAGGAAGAATATAACTTTGAAGGAAATGACTAAGCTCGTATGATGTATTTTAGAGATATACCTCCTATATATTGGGCGAAGCATTAATTGTGCTAACTATATTTAGAATTACACACCACATAGAGCACTTGAGCATTTGACTCCGTGAGGAAGCTTGGTCCAACACTAAGCTAGATGTCTCATTTTTTCTTTGGGAGCCATGCTTGGGCCTTTGTGCCAAAGAAGAAAAGGAAAGCTTTGGATAAGAAGAGTAAACCCTTGATCTTTGTAGGATATTGTGAGGACATGAGAGCTTATCGTCTTTTAGATCCTGATACACATGATGTTCTTTTTTAAACACATGTTTAATTTGATGAGTGTTTCACTCCTCATGATTCTTCATCTTCTTCCATTCCTTCTTCTTCTTCTTCATCTCATCTTGAGGATCCTTTCTTTAAGGAGATTGATGAGGTGGTTATAGATGCCGTTGAGGATCCTATTCCCACTGATGTTGTCACTATGCCTAAGTGGGCTCATACTACAGTTTATGAGGCAACACCTTTCATAGAGGATCTTCCACCCACTAGGCATCATCACACACATTCTACAGGTTTTGGAATTTTATGTTAGGTAGTTTCTAAGGATCCATAGTATTTTTCAAAGGCTCATGGGATACAGGAGTGGGATGATGTGATGACAGTTGAGTATTCTTCTTTGATGAAGAATCATACTTGGGATTTGGTATCTCTTCCTAAAGGAAGAAAGATGGTTAGGTGTAAGTGGGTATACTGAACCAAATACGTAGTTGATGGGTCCATTGACAAGTATAAGGCTCGTCTTGTTGCAAAGGGTTTTTCACAAGTCAAAGGTATTGATTACTCTGAGAATTTTGCACCCGTTGCCAAGATGGATTCTGTATGCCTTGTACTTGCTATTTCTACATCACAGGGGTGGCCCGTATACTAGATGGACATGAAGAGTGCCTTCTTACATGGAGATCTACAAGAGGAAATATATATGGAGTAGTTAAATAGATTTGTTCAGGATTCTTCTTTTGTTTTTTTAGCTCAGAAGGTCTCTCTATGGTCTCAAACAAGACCCTTGGTCTTGGTATGAGAAGATGGATTCTTTTCTTCTATCTACTGGTTTTGTTCATTGCCACTCTAATCATACAGTGTATCTCTAACATGTCGGTGATGATATTGTGATACTTGTCTTGTATGTTGATGATCTGTTACTTACTTGCAGATCTTCTTCCCACATTCGAGTATTCAAAGGGCTCTTTCTACATAGTTTAACATGACAGATCTTGGGCTATTGCATTATTTCCTTGGTTTTCATATTTCTCAGATAGATTCAGGGATTCATTTGATTCAGAAAAAGTACACCCATGATCTTCTTAGGTGCTTTGATATGGCTGATTGTAAGCCAAGTCCATCTCCTTTTCAGTCTGGAGTTACTCTTACATCCACATGTACCACACCACTTTGTGATCCTACATTGTATAGGCAGTTGGTTGGAAGTCTCATGTACTTGACCCATACTCACCCTGATATTTCATTTGCAGTAGGGCTTGTATCTCGGTTTGCACATTCTCCTCATAGTAGTCATTGGCAGGCTGCTAAAAGGATTTTGCGCTATTTGCATGGCACTTCCCACTTTGGCCTACACTACACTAGGGGCTCTACTCAGTTGGTTGGGTATATAGATTCAGATTGGGTAGGTTCTATTAATGACAGGTCGTTCCAATTTTGGCTATCTTTTCTATCTTGGTTCTTCTCCAGTTGCTTGGGCATGTAAAAAGCAACAGGCTATTACACTTTCATCTTCAGAGGTAGAGTACATCACAACAAGATTCTGACGAGTCGGCCAGATTCTTTGGCTTCACCAATTATTGACAGAGTTTGGATTCCCACAAGATTCACCGACTATACTTTGGTGTGACAACCAAAGTGCAATTCACATTTCTCGCAACCCAGTTGAGCACTAACGGACCAAGCATATCGAGATACACATCCACTTCATTTGGAAACACATTCAAGATGAAGTTCTTTACTTGGAGTACCTTCCAACTCGGCGAGTTCAGAGACATCTTTAAGAAGCCTTTTGCATCACCCCAAAACCTTGAGTTGTGTGGAATACTTGGGGTTTCAGAAGTTGTTCTTGGGGTTGTTTGTGAGAACATCTTCCTTCTTCTTCTTCTTTCTCTTTCCTTTTAAGCAGATTCTTTCCTTATTTTGGTTCGATATTTCTTTATGGATATATTGTACATGAGTACCTCATCATGCCTAGTTACTGGGACTCATATTGTGGACATGCCACTTCTATTTTGGCCCCTAGCTTCACTTGAGGGGGTGTTAGAGTAGGTATTTACCTTAGCTCATGTTCACCTAGGTACATTATTTACCTTTATTGTATTTATCCTCACCCACTTATGTGTGTGGATATTTCTTTTTATTTATTTAGATATTAGGAGATATTATCTAGTTGTTAGGTATAGTTCTTTCCTTGATCTATGGTATTGACTATTTCTTTCCTAGATCTATGGTATTGACTAGATTCTTGATGTCTAGTTCTCTCATAAATCTATGGACTTGACTAGTTCTTTGATGACTAGTTCTTTCCATGATTTATGGCTTGATCTACGACCTTGATTGGTTCTTAGATTGTTATTCCTTGCCTATATAAGCAAGGTCCATTCTCATTGTATTTCATTGAGTTCCATAATAATATATGATATTGCTGCTCATTTGTTTGCAAAGGTTTATGTAAAGTTATTCTGGTGAATTACTTTCATCTTATTGATCGTGATGTTTGATTAGCATCTATGTTCTTGGCTTGGCATGATCTGGTTATCATTCCTTTTATATATTTCTAACTTCTAACCCTAACTATGCCTCCATTTCCATAGGTTAAGCTACATGAAGGGCAAGAATGGAGGCAAGAGGATTTAAGGTGAAAACTATGTTCGAGAAGGCGCTACATGGAATGTAATGAGAGGATTTCCTCTCACATAGCATGAATCTAAATGTTTTTGTTTATTATCTTCCATAGATTTATTTTACTGAATTTTTATTTTCTTTAATTATTGCATTTACCCTAAAGATATGGTAATTTATCTTATTTGATCAAGAGCTGGAAATAAATGTGTATATATATTCTTATTGTTATAAGTCTTTCTTGTATATTTTTATATGGTTAAAAGATTAAAATATAGATATATATGCACATATATACACAAAGGTGTATATATATACATATATATCTATATATTAATTAATATACAAAGTTTTTCTCTCGCTTTTCAAGGGGTTACGTAGGGGTGCGTGTATGTTTAAAGTGGCACGACCACTATTGTTTTTGTGTAGGGTTTTGGGAGGGTGCAGCTTTGCGACCCACCGCCCTTTACAAAGGGTAGGGTGGGTTAGCCAAACCGCCCACCCCAATCCATATTTTTTTATATTAAATTTTCTACAAAACAAAATCAAACCAAACGGTTTTCAATACTATTTCTTCTTTTATTCAATACTATAGGTTGATCTAGTTTATAGTAAATATATGTCATTTTATGCATGTAAAATAAATATTTTTAATATGAGGACATTATCATTTCAAGATCTTAATTTTTATACGGGTTTTTCAAAAAGACATGTAGTTAAGCTGTGTTTGTGCTCAAATTTGTTCTCCTTTCAAGCCAAGAAACAACATGATTGACATCTTAGAGGCAGCCAAATCAGGAAAAAGGATATGATCTTATCCTAACTATTTTAGGTTGTTCCTTTCAACCAAGGTAAGAGAACCTATTTTGTAACCTCTATTATTTGAAAGGAGATACAGGTACCCTTCTTTTGCATAAATTTTGTAGAGAAGACCTTGGGAAAATATGATCAACACACCAGATCTGACTCTCACGAGTTGTCACTTCCAGATCATGGAGATACTTTCACAACAAGGCAAAGGTTACTAAAGACATTTGAGACCCTGATTTATCTTGCATACTTTGGTAAATGGATTTTGGTCTTGTGTGGGTATACAGAGTAAAAAAGGGTAGTATGGATGGGATTGGATGTTTTTAATAGATTTTGGTGGGAGGGGAGACAGATGAACTTGACTCACCAGATCCTTGAGAGCTTATGCAAAATGGAAAGATTCAGCCAACAAAATGCCACAAAAGTTAGAAATGTTTCTTCAACTAGAATATGTGCCTAAATGGAGGCCCAGATTAGCACTCTTTCACACAACCTATGGGATTCTATCATGAAGGCTCAAGTCAGAAAACCCAATAAAGCACCAAGATTCAAATCAAACCACGCCTGAGGTACACCCAGAGGCTTACAGATAATCTTTATCAACAAAATGAAAGAAAAGTGATTTTAAATCATTTATCTCACTCCCAGATGAAGGCTCTTCTGAGAAATGAAATTACAGATGCCACTAAACTATCACAAGGATTGAGACCTGTGTGATTGACTAGATTTTGATACAAGATTGCAATAGAAACAAGAAAACTACTTGCATGCATTCAAGAGATGAAATAAATACACTTTACTCAAGATTAACACAGAATAACTCAAGTTTGATCAAATTTATCAACAAGGGAAAGTTTCCAGAACAATCTCAAAGCTTTTCAATGGTCTGTACACTTGCAACCACCTTGACACGATTGAATTTGATACAAAGAGAGATATACAAGCTTCTTAGATGGCTTCTCAAAAGGGATGGGCTCTATCAAGCTTTTTCTACTAGAAAATCAGTCCTGACTTTTCCAAAAAACTCCCAACCATTTGCACAAAAAAATTGTGCCATTTATAACATTTACAATAGAGCCCCTTCTCCCCAAAAAAGACAAAAATGTTTAATGCACCAGTGTTCACCATGATTCTTTCATGATTCTCATAATCAAATCTACAAGAAGTCTCCAGGTGCTCGAGGGGGTAGATTTCATCGAATGCCTCCCGCATTCAACTCCTTGCTCTGGTAGATCACTCTTCCTTCAATTTTCCAACCACTTCCACCCCTAATCTATCAAATCTAGCCCTTGCATGCTTGGGAGAAGAAAAATGAAAATCCGATCGGGCACGAAAGTCAGACCATTTTAATGGCAAAAGACACCTTCCAGATCTTCCCACCAAACTTCAGATATCAACATTAACTTCCTTCTCTACTTGGCATGTGTGTAGAAAAAACCAAGAAATCATGAAAACTCACACTTCCAGACATGTTTTAGAAAAATGGAGGGAAAATCAGATTTTGACTCTCAGTTGCCATTGATCTTTACTTTGAATTTGGGCCATCCACGTGGAAGATTCAAACTTAAAAATAGACCCGGGGCTTCCTCTGACTTTTTACAACTTTTGGAAAAATTTCATATTTTTCTCCGCATCTCCGCCCTCGGGAAATGAGCCTGACACGTGTCCTAAGGTGGGCCCTAGTGGGAACCATGGCCAAATTCTACCATTTCACTCCTTTTTGGAAAAGGAAAATTTTCCAAGTTTTCCCCATAGCTCCGCCCTTGAAAAATGGGCCTGACACGTGTCCAAATATGATTGTAGTGGAACCGCACTTCCCTTTTTACTTTTGGCCCCTTTTTTCCAAAAGGAAAATTTTTCCAAATTTCCCCGAGAGTCCACACCTCCACCATTGACTGGAGAAAGCTTTGACTTTTCCTTTATCGGGCTTACCAGGCCATTTTGAGATTTTAATCCTTTTGATGTTAAGAGGCAAAAATCCAAATTTGGCCTCCGATGGTCCACTTCCCCACCTTTTTTTTGACTTTTCAAACTACCATGTGTCACCATGGCACACCTTGAGATGGTCCCAAAATTTAATACTTTGAATGAGCGTGAGCGGGCTCGCCACGTGTCTTGCTCCACCTTAAGTTTGTCCGAATGCTCAAGTTCAATGGAAAACGTGTCATGCTCCAAGTCTCCTTTGGCCATTGAAATGTCTAAGTAAAATGCAAAGTGAGCAGAGGCCTCCACGTGTCATCCTTACACTTCTTTAAAATGAAACTCAAGGGCTAGTTCCTAAACATGCATAGTTCCTCCACGTGTCTCCATGGCATTTTTCAAATGGTGCCCAAAAAGAATCGAAGAACAAGTTCAAAAATCAGTGCCCCACTCCACCAAACTTCCCTCCAATTGCATGAAAAGTCTAAGTTCGTAAGCAAAAAGAACCTCCACATGTCCTCCTCAATGAGCTACTCAAGGCAAAAAACCTAAAAGCAGATCTTCAAATGAGCGCTTTTTCCACCAAAAAGGACACGTGACATTTGATAAGTTAAAGATTTTCTAAGTCATCCCCGAACCAACCAAAAGAAGCCACATCCCCACCGATGCTAAGGATGTAAATTTGACAGAGAAAACACCCATCAAACCGTAAAATATAGAAAAATGACCATTTGAGCTTGGGAATGAAATTTTCTTCAAGGACAAAAGTTTAGAAATGTTACAAGGCTCAAATATGTTTTCAAAGATACATCCATTCATTTTCTTCAAGTACTTAGGGTAGAAATGACAAGGAAGACAAATCTCACCATGGAGAACAGAAAAACATGAAAACGAGTTTTTGAAGGACATGAGCACAAGGACTCAAAATATAGAACTTTTCCAAGAGGAACAAAGAAACTCAGAAAATCATGGACCCATAAGTGATCTATGACCCAGAACAGAATTAAAAATGGCAACAAAGATTAACCAAGCACAACACGGGAAGGAAGAAAGTGACAGAGGCTATAAATCAATAGATTTTCAAAGGAAAATTGGGGCGAGACTATTTTGAGCACCAACATCGGCTCCGACTTGGGATGGGCACTCCCTGTGAGTGCCACAAGAACAAAGGTAGACCAAGTGCCAAAATATCCATTGGGCAATAGGAGTCAATTTGCAGAGCAGAGAAATAAAGCCATCTTCAAAAAAAATAGAGAAACCAACAAAAATAGGTCACCAAGACCGTAACAAGAAAAACACAAAAATAGGGAACAAACAACAAACTATACACTGTACACAAGATTTTCCTTGATCCTGAGGGAATCAATCCAAGAAATGCTTCAAATGCCTACCATTAATAGGCAACTCAAGCAATTCACCATCTAAATCCTTGAGGAAGAAGGTATGTTCACCAATCTTGATATCAATGGAGTAAGGGCCCATCCATAATGAGTCAAACTTTTCCATGCTTTCCCTTATCCTCATGTCTACTATCCCATAACAACACAAGATCTCCAACATTGAAAGCTCTGGAGTGACCTTCTTGTCAAATAACTTCTTCAACTTCTCTCTCTAAACTTTACATGCCTCTGTGGGATGCCCTCCTCTCTTCATCAAGCTCAACAATCTGTTAATGTGAGCATCATAAGGACCTACCTCTTGATCTTCCAACTGTTGCATAAAATTGATATGAAGATAGTTGCATATGAAGGGGCAAGGGCCTGAGTCCCATATACCAACTCAAATGGACTCTTTCCAGTGACCCTCTTGATAGTGATCCTATCTGCCCAAACAACAAACTTCAACTATTCACCCCACTTTCTCTTGTTCTGCTCCAATGTTCTTCTGATGATCTTCAACAAATTTTTATTACTAGACTCAACTTGTCCATTTCCTTGGGATTGTAATTAGAGGCATATGTCAAGTTGATCCCATACTCCTTGCACATTTCCACCAAAGGTTTAGCTCTAAAGCTCATGGCATTGTCAACAATAATCTTGACTAGCACCCCAAACCTACAGATGATGTTGTTTAGCACAAAATCCATGACAACTTGGTGTGTTTCCTTCTTGTGGGGATTTCCTCCACCCACTTAGTAAAATAATCAATTTCTACAAGAATCCACCTATGGCCAACACTTGAAGGGTCTGAAATCTCACCAATGAAATCCATTCCCATTGCTTGAATGGGGCTTCAATTGATATAGGCTGCAAAGGAAGGGAGCCTAAAGCTTTCAGTCTTCCAGAGAAGCATTGAAACTCTCACATCTTCTAACCAACAAGGTTGTATCCTTGAAAAGAGTTGGCCACCAATAACCAGCCCTCAGATCTTGTGTGTTGACTCTTGCAACAAAATGCCCCCACAAACTCCTCCATGGAGATCAACAATTATCTTGGGGGCTTCTTCTTTAGTAATGCACCTTAAGAGGACTCCCTCTGGTTCTTCCAAGCTAACCCATAATCAATGATGACATATTTTTGGGAAGCCAACTTAAGGGCTCTCTTTTGGTTCTTACTTAAATGCTCAGGGAAGTTTAAATGTCTGAGATAAAAATTACATCTTGTACCACTCAAAATTCATCAATTCTTGAAAAACATCTACCCTTTCTTCTTCTACCTCATTTACCTCAATAGTTTGCAAGTTTCTCTCTACCATAAGCTTAGCCAAGCCCAAACCTCTCACCAACTTCATGGTTTGGATGTCCATATCATATTCTTGCAATTTGTTCACCCACCTACATCTTTTTCTTGAGACTTCCATCTCTGATAAGATGTCCTTTACCATGGTGTGGGGAACATAAGCAACAACTTTTAGAACTTAGAATATAAGGCTTAAAACCTTTGTTGCTTTTACCAAGGAAAATGCCTTGCTTTTCCATGATAGTGTACTTCAAGCTCAGCCCCCTGCAAGGCCTTACTAAAAAGGAAATGGGCCTCTCAGCCCCTTCATCATCCTTCTACAGCAAGACAAGAAGAAATAGTGTTCTCTGAAGCAAAGGAAAATATTAAAAGGTTTCTTATAATCTGGGCTACTGCAAAATAGGTGCATGCTTTAATGCCTCTTTAATCCCATTGAAATCTTGGATGGCAGCCTCCTCCCATTTGATGACCTAGTCTTTCTTCAGCATGGAAGTGATTGGAATGGTCAACTCAAAAAGTTTGATATGAATCTTCTAATGAAGTTTATTTTCCCAAAGAAGGACTGAATTCCTTTCTTAGTCTCTTGGAATTGGGACTTGTTGATGGCCTCTACTCTTTCTAGATCAATCATCACTCCTTCTTGTGACACTATGTGACCAAGCAAATTTTCCTTCTACACTCCAAAATGGCACTTCTTTGGATTGAGTGAGATGCCATATTCTCTACATCTTATCAACATCTTCTCCAAGTGCAACAAGTGGTCACTTCTCTTTCTAGAAAATATAGTTACATCATCTTGATAAACTAATAAACTCATTGATGTAACCAAAAAAAGCAACATCCATTGCTCTTTGAAAGGTGGCTCCAACATTCATCAGACCAAAGGGCATCCTGACATAAACATAGGTCCCCCAAGGAGTAGTAAAGGTTGTCTTGATCCTTTCTGATTCCTTCACCACAACTTGGTTATAACCAGAGAAACCATCCAAGGTGGAAAGCAACTCAGAACTAGTCACTAACTGCAACATGTGTTCCATGTTAGGTAAAGGATAGTTATCCTTCATTGAAGCTTTGTTCAGATTCCTAAAGTCCACACATAACCTGATGTCACCATTTTTCTTTCTGACTGGTACTAGGTTTGCAACCCAAGAAGAATACCTTGTGGGCTGGATAATCCCTCCATCTCTTAGCTTCTTCAGTTCTTCTTGCATTTTGAGGGATAAGAGTGGATTGATGGGCCTTTGTTTCTACCTGAATGGCTTTGCATTAGATTCTCAAGGGAATCTCATGTGAAACAGGTCCTCTCTGTATGCTTTTAGTTTAGAATAGGTCCAAGCCATGCAATCTTGGTATTTTTTCAACAACTTGGATGTATGACTGCTTCTCCTCCTTGCTGAGATTACTTCCTAACCAAATTTTCCTTGGCTTCTCCTTTGTGCCAAGATCATGCTCCTCAATATCCCTCGAGGCTGTCATGCATCTATTAACAATGCGATCAACATTATCAAAATTGGACTCAAGAGCAACCAGCCCTCTAGGAATGGTATTGGTTTTTAGTTGGATGATGCCCTTGCCAAAAAAGTTTCTTTTCCTCTCTTGTTGTGCATACCATTGGCTCCAAATCAATGCATTGATCAAGAAAACTCTCCCTTGTTTTGCAGAAATCTTCTGATCTTGAGCATCATCATCAAAAATCTACCAATGCTTAATATTATCAGGGACAGAGGGTCTTGTCAATACCTCAACCTCATACTCACAATATGGGGACATTGTATAATTGTCAAACCGAGACCCCAACACTGCAAGCTTGTCTTCCAAGTCATTGAACTTCCTATCATGATGCACAATGTTGAATGAATCAAACATCTCAATGAAGTCCCAAACTACATGCTTGTATTGTTTCATTCATTGATTCTTTGTGGCATACAATTTTTTGACTTGTTTTACAATTAGTTCTGAGTCTCCTTTGACAATGATGTCCTTGACACCATATTTCCAAGAAATTCTTAAACCCAACAATAATGCCTCATACTCAACAATGTTGTTGGTGCACTCAAAGTTGAGTTTGAAGGAGAAAACAAATCTTTCCTGACTAGGAGAAAGTAGAACAACACCAACACCATTCCCAAACTTGGAGCAAGCTCCATCAAACAATAGAGTCCAAGGAGAGCCTATCTGTTCAAGACACTTGCATTCTTCAATTTTGTGCTCCTTCCATCAACAAATCCCACAAAGTTATCTGCATCAACACTTGTGTACAATACCTCATAGGATGCATTGTTGGGATCCTCAATAAGATGCAACATTTTCTTTTCCCCATACAACCTAACAAGGCTGCCCTCAATTGGAATGGTAGCATAAGACATATCCATTTGGACACTCCCACCAACACTTGTAACCCATTTTCTTGATACAAAGATGCCCCCCACTTGGTCAAAATCAACTATGCAACATCAAGTTTTAAATTTTTACCTGGTAGGCTGCAAGTTGTACCACTAGACCCTTCACACATCCCACTACTGCACCTCTCTAGAGTCCATAGCAGTACACTTCCCATATGCTGCTGTCACTTTGATGTTTAGCTCATTCATGACTTCCAAAGGCATGACATTGCATGATGCCCCTGAGTCAAACATGCAGTTATGCAGCAGTCTATCCTTGATGATCAAAGTGGTGAAGAATGGATCCACATTCATCTGAGAGTCCACCAAGGATGTCCCCAAATAGACCTCAGGTGGTTCATCTAGCTCTTCTGATGCTGGTGGTGCTTCTGGTTCTTCAATGACTGGATGGAGTCTCCACAATGTTTATGTTTCTACCTAGGGAAGTCTTCTCTTCTTTCAACCCCAAGTATTCAAATGCTCTCTTTTTGTGCTCAGGAATCCTAAGAAACTCAACAATTGGAACAAAGACTTTGATTTGACTTAAGACTTGGGAAATATCATATGGGGCATTTCTTGGCAAGGCAAGTATTGGAAGGAAAGCCAATACACTCATTAGGTGGTACAAGATTTTTGACAACTTGGGCATGAGGAGGGGTATGATTTTTGTTTGGAACTAGGGTTTTTAGCAGGTGCATCTTTCCTAGGAGCCTCTTTAGGAATGTTTGAAAGTAAGGGAGCTTTTGGCTTGGCTTGAGGCCCTACCCTTTGATAACCTTACTTCTTGTGTTATATTCCTTCTCTTGAGCCACAACAACATTCATCAATAATTGTCTATCTTCCTCAGAGGGGATGCCTCCATCATACTTCTTTATCATTAAAGCCCTTAAATATTCAAAGTCATTATTGGGAAATTCAAAAGCTTGTACAATATCTACTTCTAAAGTATGAGAGGGAGAAGAATATGGGTACCCTATGAATGCAGTCCCAAAAAGTAGCAGTAGTCCGGCACTTATCACCTCAATTGAAAGTTTCCCCTTGTTGTGAGCTTGTGGAGCAACCCATCATGCAAACATCATCATCATTATCATCAACTTCTTCTTCTTCTTGCTGATCTTCTTCACAAGGAGCATGGGGCATGAAACATTTGTCACACCAATCAATGACATCTGTCTCCTCCACAATAACAACTCTAGCAGCCAAAGGATCGTACCATTCTATTTTCCCCATGCTTAAGACTGCCTATTTCAAATCCAATAGTCCCTTGCCTCTATCATCAGATCTTTGGTGATTTGTGAACCTATCTTGGCCTTGCTTCTTTGTGTTGACCTTGTGAGCTCTACCCAATTCCTTTCTCATCTCTGGGCTAGTTTGTAGGAAATCTCCTTGACAACCCCTACCAAAGTCTTCACAACTTCTTCCAAATCAAGACCTTGCTTGTTTGGGGTTTTTCTGGTTAACCAACTTTACACCTTCCCTCTTTGGAGGCTTTCCAATTTCCTTGATATTGTTTTCTATTTGCAAAGCCATGGTGAAGGCCTACCTCAAATTTGTGGGGTTTTTGTCTCTTAAATAATATGCAACCTTTTATCAAATGCATCAATATATTTGATCAAACATGACTCATCACAAGGCCTTATTCTAACAGAAATCTTCTCAAGGTCTTATTAAACCTTGTGTTGAAATCATGTACTGACTCATTAGGGTTCTTTTTGATATTTTCAAATTCTATCAAAAGAAACCTAGGGTCAGTCCTATCACCATACTGCAATCTGAATGCATTGCTCATCTCATTCCAGAATCAATAGAGTTATCTGGCAATGCTTTATACCAGTCCCTAGCATCCTCTTCCAAGGTATGGATAAACAATTTGATATATACATCCTCATGTTCAATCTCAAAATCTTCCATCATATTGATAAAAGCTTTAGATGTTGATCACCAGTAATAGCATTGTTTCCTTGAACTTTGGCATTCTATTCCTTACATCTTGAGGCACTGCATTTGGGTAACTAGCCATTCCCACAAAATTTATAGGTCCAAAGGTGTTTACAAAAAATGGAGGTCTGGGTTGAGCCATATTGATTTGAGGAGGTGATCTCTGGAGGGGTGACAAACTGATGGGGGCAGAAGGTTCTTGGAACACAGAGTATAATTTTCAAAATGGATACCCCCAAAGGCCTTGCTTCTTGGAAATCTCTATCAACCTCAGAAAAGATAGGAGCAGAGTGTGAAGCAAACCTTTCAAAATCAAATGAAGGCCCCTCTCCAGTTGAGAGTTCAATTCCACAAAGAGGCTACCTGATTCAGAGTCACTTGAATGGAAGTCTTCAATGATAGGCCACTCACTTTCATCAATGGAGATCCCTCTTCTTGTCTGTTGATCTCCAAAAACTCTCAAGATTTTCTTCCTTCTGATTTTTCTTTTCCTAGCTCTGGAAACAATGTCCTAACAGGATCCCTAGCAAAGAAAGATCTTCTTCCTTCAACTTTGCAAATATTAGTAACAAATCTGACTTTGACATAGTTTTAAGACACTAGTACTTTTTAACAATCAGATCAACAGGAGTCACCACTAAGGAATTTCACCTTAGTTGTGCAGATGCACTAAATATGATCTGTCAAAGGTCTGTCAATGCAAGAAACTAGAAATGGAAAGATTCTGACCTTTCTTCACCTAGATTTATCAAATGAAAGCTAGTGCACTAGGTGTGGAAAATGAAATAACTGCACACAACACTTGGAGCATACAAGAAGTGTTTTACTAGGTTCTTGATTTTGAACTGAGAATCCTAAACTCAAATAATCCCAACGGTGCCACTGATGTTGGTACCCAAATTTGTTCTCCTTTTCAAGCCAAGCAACAACATTGATTCAACATGGAGCTTAGAGGTAGCCAGATCATAAATATATGTCATTTTGTAGCCGGGAGGAGATCTGACTGTCCCTTTGTTACTTGGATTTGTGGAGAGATGGGTAGCACCTTAAAAGGATATGATCTTATCCTAACTATTTTAGGTTGTGCCTTTCAACCAAGGTAAGAGAACCTATTTTGTAACCTCTGTTTATTTGAAAGGAGATACATGTACCCTTATTTTTTTGCATAAATTTTGTAGAGAAGACCTTGGGAAAATATGATCAACACACCAGATCTGACTCTCACGAGTTGTCACTTCCAGATCATGGAGATACTTTCACAACAAGGCAAAGGTTACTAAAGACATTTGAGACCCTGATTTATCCTGCATACTTTGGCAAATGGATTTTGGTCTTATGTGGGTATACAGAGCAAAAAAAGGGGTAGTATGGATAGGATTGGATGTTTTTAAATAGATTTTGGTGGGAGGGGAGACAGGATGAACTTGACTCACCAGATCCTTGAGAGCTTATGCAAAATGGAAGGATTTCAACCAACAAAATGCCACAAAAGTTAGAAATGTTTCTTCAACTAGAATATGTGCCCAAATGGAGGCCCAGATTAGCACTCTTTCACACAACCTATGGGATTCTATCATGAAGGCTCGAGTCAAAAACCCAATAAAGCACCAAGATTCAAATCAAACCATGCCTAAGGTACACCCAGAGGCTTACAGATAATCTCTTGTCAACAAAATGAAAGAAAAGTGATTTTAAACCATTTATCTCACTCCCAGATGAAGGCTCTTCTGAGAAATGAAATTACAGATGCCACTAAACTATCACAAGGATTGAGACCTGTGTGATTGGACTGGATTTTGATACAAGATTGCAATAAAAACAAGAAAAACTACTTGCATGCATTCAGAGATGAAATAAATACACTTTACTCAAGATTAACACAGAATAACTCAAGTTTGATCAAATTTATCAGCAAGGGAAAGTTTCCAAACAATCTCAAAGCTTTTCAATGGTTATACACTTGCAACCACCTTGACACGATTGAATTTGATACAAAGAGAGATATACAGCTTCTTAGATGGCTTCTCAAAAGGGATGGGCTCTGTCAAGCTTTTTCTACTAGAAAAATCAGTCTATGACTTTTCCAAAAACTCCCAACCATTTGCACAAAAATTTGTGCCATTTATAACATTTACAACAAGAGCCCCTTCTCCCCAAAAGACAAAAAAATGTTAATGCACCAGTGTTCACCATGATTCTTTCGTGATTCTCATAATCAAATCTGCAAAAAGTCTCTAGGTGCTCGAGGGGGTAGATTTCATCAAATGCCTCCCGCATTCAACTCCTTGCTCTAGTAGATCACTCTTCCTTCAATTTTCCAACCACTTCCACCCCTAATCTATCAAATCTGGCCCTTGCGTGCTTGGGAGAAGAAAAATGGAAAATTCGATCGGGCACAAAAGTCAGACCATTTTAATGGCAAAAGACACCTTCCAGATCTTCCCACCAAACTTTAGATATCAACATTAACTTCCTTCTCTACTTGGCATGTAGAAAAACCAAGAAATCATGAAAACTCACACTTCTAGACGTGTTGTAGAGAAATGGAGGGAAAATCATATTTCAACTCTCAACTGTCATTGATCTTTACTTTGAATTTGGGCCATCCACGTGGAAGATTCAAACTTAAAAATAGACCTAGGGGCTTCCTTGACTTTTTACAACTTTTGGAAAAATGGAAAATTTCATATTTTTCTCCGCATCTCCACCCTCGGAAATGAGCCCAACATGTCCTAAGGTGGGCCCCAATGGAATCACATGGCCAAATTCTTCCATTTCACTCCTTTTTGGAAAAGGGAAAATTTTCCAAGTTTTCCCCACAACTCCGTGACCTCTTGAAAAAAATGGGCCGACACATGTGTCCAAATATGATTGTAGCATAACAACCACTTCCCCTTTTTACTTTTGACCCCTTTTTCCCAAAAGGAAAATTTTCCAAATTTCCCCGAGAGTCCACCTCCACCATTTGAGAGAGAAAGCTTTGACCCTTCCTTTATCGGATTGTTTTCCGATGCCATTTTGAATTTTAATCCTTTTGATGTCAAGAGGCAAAAATCCAATTTTCCTCCGATGGTCCGCTTCCCCATCTCTTGACTTTTCAAACTGCCACATGTCACCATGGCGCACCTCAAAGTATGGTCCCAAAATTTGATACTTTGAATGAGCGCGGCTCTCACCACGTGTCTCGCTCTCCGCTAAGTTTGTCACTCAAAGCTCAAGCTCAATGGGCATAAAAATGCTCATGTCTAAAAAGTCTAAAAAGTAAAGGATACCTTCCATGTGTCCTCCTCTTTAAAATCAAACTCAAGGGCCCTGTTCCCTCTAAATTTCCTCCACGTGTCTCCATGGCACAACTTCAAGATGGTGCCCAAAGGGAGGGTTCAATGAGCGTGAGCTCGCCACGTGTCCTGCCAAAAAAACAACTGTTCAAAATTTGTCTAAGTCTAGGCCACCAGCAAAGAAGCCCCACGTCCCTCCGAAGCTACTCACAAGGAAAAAACCTAAAAGAAATCAATGAGAATGAGCGTCGTGCCAAATTTTCCACGTGGACAAAAATCCAAAAGGATTTAAAGAATTTTTCTAAGTACCCATGAGCCACATCCAACCAAAAAGGTGCCAATCCCCCCTATGAGATACAAGGATGCAAATTTGATAGGAGAAAACACCCGCAAACCGTAAAATATAAAAAATGACCATTTGAGCCTGAATGAAATTTTCTTTAAGTTCAGAAATCTTAGAAATGTTACAAGGCTCAAATATGTTCTTCAAGGATACATCCATTCATTTTCTTCAAGTACTTAGGGCAGAAATAGTAAGGAAGACAAATCCCGACTGGAGAATAGAGAGAATGGAAAACATGAGTTTTTGAAGGAACAGAGCATGGGGACTCAAAATATAGATCTTTTCAGAGGAACAAAGAAACTAGGAGAAAATCATGGACCCATAAGTGATATATGACCTAAGAATAGATTAAAAATAATGAAATAATTCCCTTAAAACTATACAAAAGAGAGAAAGGTATCTTTGATGTAATGTAGATCAAATAGAGATGAAATTCTTAAAATGATCACAAAGTTTTCTTAACTTTATTGACTTTGATTTCTAATATTTTACGCTTTAGCCTATTAATGAATATTTCACAATATTTACAATGATATAGTCCTTTCGATGATTACATGGATTTAGAGTCCTTTTTCAAAATAAATAATGTAGATTTCACAAAAGGTAAACTTCACAATAATACATATGATATAGACTTTTCATTACTTAGTAAAATACATATTCTATAATGCTTTTTCCAACTAATTTTAGGCTTCAAATACATAGAAATTTTATCATAGTTGAAAAGGTACAAAAGGACCTTTCAATTGGACTTCCATTACATACAAATTCACTTTAACTAAAATGCATGTTAATGCAAGACCTCCACCCAAAATTGTGGAGACAACATGTCATTTTTTTTCAAAAACTATAATTCCCGCACCTCCAAAACATAAGTAAAACCTGTATCCTCCTTCCTTTCATATTTAACAACACACATAAGGGGGAGATAGGTAACTCTCTCCATCCAACCATAAATTCCACGAAGGGGTGAAGAAATACCCTTCATTGACCTCCGAGCTCCAACCAAAAACTAATGAAACAAGTTCAAACCAAGTCATCTACAACAATGGATTTCATACACAAATACAAACAATAAGGCTACAACACATATCTTACAAAAAAACACAAGGAATCCAAAAATTTGCAACAATAACATAGGTTCAAACTAGAGTGAAAGGAGAGAATAAACATGAAAGCCCCTTATACCTACCGGGTGGGTAAGGTCTCCACCTTGAAACCTCTAAAAAACCACCATACATAAAAGCCTTATCCCTCCCTCACACTCTTATCATTACCTCAAGTAAAATCTACAAAAGTAATAAAGAACATGCCCTTATTCCTCCATAAGGTGGAACACCCTTCCCACAAATCCCTCAAAAATTCACATATCTCTTATGCCTCCCTCATGGATCCCATTTCCTTTATCCCTACACCTTCCTTTTTACCTACACCTTCCTTAAGGAAATACTACCCAAAAGAAAAAAACACACATATATTCAAAAATTGAAATTCCATAAACAATAAAAACAAGGAACAAACCATTTGTGACACCTTATCTTTCAAGTATTCCAAACTTCAAGCTCCTTCACTAAAATAAAAAACTCCCAAGAAATCACTCTCCAAACCCCAAATGCCATGTAAAAACAAGTAACCCCAAAACATAAGAAGAAAAACATATAAATAGACAAGATGGAGGGAGAGGTGATGTGGTTCCATGTAGGATGCCAAATCATCTCCCTCAAATCCACATCACCATTCCCACACAGACCCAGAGCATCCTAAAGATGTGATTGAGGATATGAAATTTCCAAACTTGCACACAAGCTCACTTTGCACAATTCAAAATTCAATTTAGGAAACCAAGAGAAAGAGAGAAATAATTGCCTCTTTTCCACCAAAATTACATCATTACTAGATGAATATGATCCCCCAAGTCATAGGTAAGGTTGGGGGAAGATATTAAAGAGTGTGGTAGAAGTAAAATTTGTCCCACATTCCTTAAAAATTGTGCTCAAATCCCAAATCTTAGATTGGGTTTAGGAGAGGCACACAAACCAACACCAAAGTCAAAAATCATACAAACTTAAGTAAAGAATAAGGTATAACAACATATACATTGTCCCCCATTCATCACATTAAAAATTTAACGAATACTAAAAATTTACATAGATAATTAGGGGTACACTTACCACATAGGAAAATAAAGGTACGTTAGGACATAATTTAGAATCACTACTTCCACAAAATATTTAAAGAACACAACCAAATTAAATACAAGACACAACTACAAAAACACCCATGGTCACATTGCAGGCTATGCTCCCCTCTGGAGACATCCTAACATATGATAAGCACATGATGACACACACATACATACATATGTTAATAAACAAGAAACTAGCTAAGTAGTTCCATGATCTAACAACAAGATAACTTCTACAATAATGAATTAAACTAAAACACTATCATTTTATCTCTAACTACTCTATGATTACTTAAAACATAAATTGAACCTAGTTAAACCTATGAGCAATCAAATTAGATTTGTTGTTTTCTTCAATGGAGGTGAAGAGGTCTCTCTAAAATGGCTACAAGGCCAAGTTAGATACCCTCCTACTAACCTACTATGAAGTTATGGATGCAAGATGGAGGAGCTTCAACAATGGAGGATAGCCAAGATCAAATGCCTATTAGCTTGGCTAATGCAAATGAGGTCTAATGCCAATATCTCCAAATGTGAGAGAGAAGGACTTGTGAGTGAAGTTGTAAGTTTGAGAGGGAGGGGTGACCCTTCTATTTATAGTTTTTCAAATGGAAGAGTTTGAATTTGGGTGCATGTGGGACTAAAGCTCAAAAAGCACTTTTAGATTAGATTAGGATAAACATGCTTTAGGCTTAGTTAAGCTTGGTTTAGGCTAGTTAACTAGGGTTTAGGCTAGTTAAACTTGATTAGCAAGTGATTAGAGACTCATTGAGAGTTGGGAGGGGTCTGGATAACCAATTGTGACTGATAGATAGCCTACGAAGCCAATAGAAGTGGTCTAGAGAGAACTAGGGAGGTTCTGAATGGTCAAAGGAGGAATGTTTAGCTAATAAGAGAGATATTAGCCAAATAAGTTGATTATAGGAGGAATACGACCGAGAAGGTGTCGTGAATGGGCATCCGAGAATGGAGTGAAGAAGGGGAATTAACGAAGTGTCATCAATTGAATGAATTGATGAAATGCTAAGTGTAAGCATATTTTAGGTGTCTACATTTTCCCCTCTTTGAGGTGGCGTAAGTGACGTCACTTCAAAGAAAGTAGACAAGCATAAACAAGTAGAAAATTTTGAAGGGATAGAAGAAAAATGAGTAGAATGGAGGATGCCCCCTCGATTGTCGATGGGGTGATAGAAGAACTCGATTGACGATCGAAAAGATGACAAAAGAGAACAAAAGAAAGAATAGTGTGAAGAAGAAGAAAAGGGGATATAGAAGAAAAAGAGTATGAGGAAGAGGGAATGAGCTAACATCCATCCAGTGCCTTTTAAACAACTTTATTTTTCATCATATTGCTAAGGATCTTCATCATCGGTCCTTATTAAAAAGAATGAACAAAAGTGTAGTATGACATGAAAATCCATATACGAACAAATGTCCATTGCTAAAAACACCAACTCCATGCAACATACAAAATGCAATGCAATACGAGAAAGTAAAAGATGCCTAACTCCATGCAACATACATAATGCAATGCAATACGAGAAAGTAAACAAGCTAAACCTAACAGAAAACAAACATGTAATGTGTTTTTTTGTTATCAAGCTTCAGTTCCAACCTATGTGAATTAATGACAAGGGTTAATGATGGTGCCCCAAGCAAGGATACATGCAAGGGAAAATAAGGAGGACACTTGGGTCCTATAAAAAGCAATGTGCACTACAAAATAGTACCAGAGAACTCATTGTCAGCCCCCCGTACATGAAAAGTAAGCAACCTAGCTTTTGTTGATGGAGGTAGATCAAGATGATCCACGAGTCACACACATGAATAGGTGAGAACCAAAGAGTGACATTTTGTAGGATGATTTATATTTTTGAATTTTTAGAATGTTTTTTTTAAACATATTTGAATGTTTTTTTTTTATTTTTCTAACATATTTGAATGTTTTGATTTTTTCTAACATATTTGAATGTTTTTGATGATTTTGAAAGTTTTCTAAAACTATGTACAGAAGATGAGGAAGCGTGGATGCCCCTAGCGATAGATGGGATGTACAAGGGCATAAGGCCACATGCGTACGAGAAAGGTGAAGATGCAAAAAATGCCCAAATGATTAGGTGGGAGTATTCAAAGGAAAACTCTTCACGTAGAAGTGGGACCCAAGGCCATTATGGATAGGTTCAACATGATGATGAACGTAAACCAATGAAGTGTTGGGAAGAAGCAAGGATGCCCCCAACGCGTAAGTTGGCCTAAAAGCACATGATAGAAAGGAAGGAGAAGATTGTTTTTTTTGTGAAAGGGGACAAAGGTGTCCAAAAACATGGAAAAAAAGTAATCTTATACACATGGATGTTCTGAATGAAGTAGAAGAATGATGTGAATGATATGAATGTAGCTTAGAAGCCTCATGATGAAGAAGTGATTAGCCAAAGGCACAAATCATGAGACAAGAGATAAGGACTAAAGTAAGAGTCTGAACAAGGTCCAAAAAAAGACACTTGGTAACATACTAATCCTACTTACTCATAGAGATCCAGTGTGTGCACATGGAATTTAATTACCTCTTGAAGGGAAGATTTAATAGACAACAAGTGAAGACACCCTAGCCAATGTGTAGGAATGATTTATTTTGATAGGTGATAGGTGATTTGTGAATGGATGGTGGAAGGATAGTCGTACATTGCTCCACTTGCTACTACCAGAGTGTCCATAGCCCCGATGGAGATGTATTTGATTCTAATCACAACATTTCTCTACTACTCAGTCAGTGTCCATAGCCCCGATAGAGATTATTGGAAATACCCCAAGAGAGAGTAATATATCAATTTACTTTTGCTTTTAGCTTTTAGCTTTTGATTTTTGATTGATTTTGATTCTTTTTTTTTTTCGAAAACTTATTTCAGCTCTCTTGTTTGACAAGGGGTTAAGAACCACATGATGGCTTGATGGAAGGAGGTGGAAGTGATTGTGATGATGACATTGGCTAGTGTCAACAAATATGTCCAAAATTTCTTCACAACAAGTTTATTAGATGTTGAATGTGATAGATCTCTAAGAGGTCAGTCGTTCTTTAATTTACCAAGGTGATAAAAGACCAAGGTCAAATAGATACCATAGAGATAAATGTCACAAAATGTGTGTGAATAAGGCTAACCAAAATATCACCAAAGGGATGAAAATGGTAGGAAGACTTGCAGAAAATAAAAGGAAGGGAAGAAAGAAACATCCATGTGTACGCAATACCTGATTGCAATGTTTGATCTTTGTACCTTTGATTTTTTTTGTTTTTCTCATGTTTTTTTGTATTTTTGAATTGTTTTTTATTTTTTAGATTTTTGATAGTTTTTGGAAAGTTGGGACCAAAAAAGTCACTCTAGATGATAAGATCCAACAATAATGTTTGCACTTCCTTGATAAGGGAGACTAGGCATGTTTGTTTATCAAGAGTCATATTATCCCCGATCTCGATGATCGAGGTGAGCTCATACTCAACAAATGACTGATGATTTATCTTGAAACATGGATTTCATATGTGGGAGCTTGAGTTCCCTATCCATAGGTTTATGCACTTTGCACCATACTTGATGGTTACGTTGATGTGCATTCTTGAATCATGCGCTTGATTTTTAACCTTAAGATCATTTGAGTTGTTGGGAGCTTTGAGCTCTTGGAAGTTTTGACTTGAGCTTGATAATGAACTTGTTTGGGTTTCTTATAAGCTGATGTGTGACTTTTCTGATCCCGAGAAGGAGAAGAAAGTGAATGTGGATGTTTAGAACTGATGTGAGAAATGACCATGGGCTTGCCACAACCATTGATAGAAGAAATATGTGATGGATGAAAAGGATACGGTCCAAGAATTGAAGAGGATGGGCTACGAGGAGGTGAGCCACTAATAGAAGATGATGAAGGGCTACTAGGATATGGCCCTAAGATGGAAGAAATTGGGCTACTGAGGACATGGCCCAAGAATAGAAGAAGATGACAAAGGGCTGAAGAGGCCCAAGAGAAGAAATGGGCTAAGGGATACTGGGCCCAAGTGAAAGATGAGGAAATACTAGGGTGTGGCCCAAGTATAGATGAGGAGGGACTACTCGGAGGTATCCCATAGATAGAAGAGGATGAAGGGCTACTAGGACGTGGCCCAAGAATAGAAGGTAATGGGCTACCAAGAGGTGACCCACAAGTAGAAAATGGAGGGCTACTAGGATGTGGCCCCAAGATAGAAGAAGATGATGGGCTACTCAATGGTGACCCAAGGAGAGATTTTGATTGAGGAATGATGATAGATAATGAATGATTTGGTAATGAGAAGATAGGCCATGGATCAATGCTAGACCCCGACATCTCATCATGCTCAAAAGAAAGGTGAAGATGGAATAAAGAAGAAGAATCAAGTTCCATGACTTTAGGATCTTCCTCTATGTTATGATAAAAGGAATCAACTTCTTTTCCCCAATACGTGAGCGTATCAAGTTCTAGAAAGAATCCTTGTTTGCAATCCTCTAAAGGGATATCATCATGTAGTCTATTGTTTCTTCATTCTGAGAGAAATCAATCAATTAGTAGAGTTGTTTTTCTTTGGCCATAGAAGGTTGAATAGAAGAAATAGGTCCGATAAGGAGGGGAAGATTGATTGATAGAAGAAGATGACTCAAGAGAGGAAGTAGGATTGGAGGTAGGTGTCTCATGAATGGATGATTTGGATTTGACCTAGATTGCTTTTCTAGAAGATGATGTAATGTAGGAGAGAAAATAGGATCACATAGCCATCCATTAAGTTGTGACGTAGGAGTCAAATTAGATGATTGACTAGAGGGAATCCAAGTCATGGAACTCTTCGATGGAGGAAGAGGTCATTGAGATGACTGATGAAGGAGGTCCTACGAAGAAAGGGAGGACCGTGACTCAAGAACCAAATTAGATGTTTGATCGATGGAACTTGGAGTCACATGAGTCTTCAAAGGAGGAAGACATCATTGAGGTGATTTGGAATAAAGGTCCTGCGAAGGAAGGGAGGACCATGATTCAAGATTTGATCTAGGGTATCCAACAATAGTTGGGATCCAAGTCTTCAGAAGAAGAGTGGGAGTCCGAATGGTAGTTTGGATCTAAATCAAAAGAAGAAGAGTGGGGGAACCCAAATAATAATTTGGATCAGAAGCATCCAAACCATACCACCGACTATGAGCTGAAGGTGGGGAACAGGGTACCCAAATGGGCCCTCTAGACAAGAACCAAATGAGGTTTAGTTGTAATGGGAATCTTTTGATTTGAATTCCTAAACCTAGGTTTCATATTGTTGTAAATGTGAGAAACTGCATGATAGTCAGTCATTGTTGGCATCATTTAAGCACAAATGTCTAGACCTAGATAGTGTGATGGAACTCCTTCAAAGGGAAGGAAGTGACATGTCGATTCAGGGAAGCATAATGACAACCAACTAGACATTTTGTAAGTATGGAGATGCGTGCGTGATTTTCTAAAGAAGGTCTAAGGAAAATAGACATTGTGATGATGCAATCTCGATGAGATCAAAAATGATTGTCCTAGAAAATAATTTTTCTAGATGAATAATCACAAGGAACAATCATGCAAGTGTGAAACACAAAGCCAATCAACAAGGAAATACACCCTATGCAAATGTGTGTGCAAAGTGATAGTTCGATGCAAAGATGATCAACACAATGTCAATATTTACGTCAAGCTCGAAATGAACAAGGCATAAATATTAACAAAGGGTAGATGTGACTCCCAATCAAAGGATACCAACGACAAGTTCAACAACCAACAAGGCCAAAATGTTAAAGGGTGAGGTTTACAAATGTAAGCCACGTAACCACACCAATTGGACACGTTAATCAAGCTTCACGAAGAAGTGAGATATTAGTGCCAAAGTGGTATCGAAATGACACAAACAAAGTAAGTGACACTCTTCAAGATTTTGGACAATGTTTGAAGTAAAACCAAGTCAAAGTATACTAAGGATGTGTTAAAATGTGTGCAATAATGCCACAATGTGGATACTTAGATCACGTTTATGAAAAACATGACATAAGTATCTTAATTGTGTCGAGACAATGCAAACAAGGTAACACATCAAAGGGAGATCAAATGATGAATCAATCCTAACTATGATGATGATCTTGAAATCAAGATCAAGTGGCCATCAAAGATATGAGGATGCATCCACACACTTTAGATGTTTAACAACTCAGCCACAAACATGGATGAGCGTAAATGGACAAAAAAGTGGTGAACACTATCTATGACAACACTCACTCAAAAGATGCCTTCTCTTGCCCAAATGGGAAACAAGAATGCAAAGGTGTAGATCAAAAGATGAAAATAAACTAAGCACCACTTGGGTAGAGTTTCACCTCATCTCAAAGGTGAGAAAGAAACCAAGCTAAGTGAAACATCATCTAATTTCCATGATGAAACACTTAGATCTAACTTAAATGGATTCTTTACCATGTTTGAAAAAAAGGTTTTGAATCCAAACAAGTTATCACTTCATGATGGCCAAGATGTGATAAAGGACTAGTAAAGTGGGCTCCAAGACAAAATGGCCTCCTTAATAAGATCTCTCAACTAGGTGTTACAAAGTTGTCTTAAGAGCGGGCACGATTTACCCAAAAAAGTCACAATGACTAATTTGGAGTATCTCGGCTTTTCTTTACCCCCTTCAAGTACAAAGTGGGCAATAAATGTGTCCATCATGTACTCTTGCCAGGGTCAAGATATGGACAACTTTGTAACTGCTAACTCACAAGGAAAACTAGTCAAGTGGGTAAGCGAGGCGCTTCCTATTTCATCCACGAGGTTACTCAATGGTGGACTACTTTAGGGTTCCTGAACCACCCCCATTGTTGTAGCTTAAGGCATTATGCCAAAGGGGTTATGTTCCAGTTGAGTGGATAGGGACGTACCCTTTTCCAAACCTACAATACAATGTGATGAATATGGTGTGTTTTTTTATCTTTTTAACTTAAATGTGGTTTTAAGTAGCACACCATTTGGCAACCTACATGAAAACACGTGTATTAGAAGGTTTGTTTTTTTTTTTTTTTGATGTCTTTTCTTTGACAAGTGATTTTGGTCCTACATACCAAGGTTAGTAATTTTCCAAAATGTCATATAAAGGAGATAAGATGTTGTTTTTGATTTCCCAGATCATCCTAAGACAAGGAAAGAGCATACGCAACAAGGTATCTCACTCAAATTTGTAATAAATGGAAAATTCCTAAGTACAATGTGAAAATAAGTTCCTTTTAACCAACTTTGAAAGCTAATTAAACCATTTTGCAAGTATGAAGAAAGTGGTGAAACGTTTTTGATTCCCAAGATCACCTAGAAAGGCACGAGAGAAGAGCATACGCATTTTCAAACTTTCACAAATAAAGATGCAAATGTTTTTATTAAGTTAGTATAAAAAAATTAATGAAAGGAAACTTGTAAACCACTGTTAGAACCCTGCAAAAGTTAGAAAACCAAGAAAATCAAAAAATTCTAGAAATCTATTTTTGCACTTTTTTAACAGTTTTTAGTAATTTGCATTTTTGGAGGTCTCCGGGGCACTTTGGGAGTTTTGTGATAGAAGTAATATACCAAAGGTATATTACTTTTGGAAGTTCCCTCACAAAATTATGCTTCATTCTCTTTTCCGACGCCTATTCAAACTCTAAAAATGGGTTAACGAGTCAAAAGATATGATCAAAACAAGGAGCACTAAAAATAAAATGAATGAATCCAGACTACACAGAGACACCTGCACATCTAGAATGATGCATGCCCCCAACCAATGGATACACCCTAACCAATGCACAGCACGCATGCAAGGTAAAAATGCAAAGGGGGATAACACCTACGTGGGATTTTTGACACAGTGCAGCTAGGGTTCCACGCGGATGCACTGACTCAACACGCTACACTCAACAAAACATGTAAAAAATAAAAGTAAAATCCATAAATAAAAAAAAAACATGGATGCATTTCAGAAAGACAAAGATGCTTTGACTCGAATCAAATGATGTGGATGCTTAGGTTTCAATGGAGATGCATCCAAGCATAAAAAAAAAGTTTCAATTTTTACACAGTGAGGTTATTTACACAGTTACACAGAGACAGTGAGAGAGACGAGAGATGACGACCCACCCTGACGAGATGCACGTGTGCATCATCCATCCTCAGAGAGAGAAAAAATTAATGATGAGGACATGCCAGAAGGTGTGCACTGTGTTCTTTCCGAATGGGAACTGCTTGGGGTTTCAACGTGGACATGCCCCTTTACAACACCTACGCGTACCCTATGAAAAACCTACAAAACTCACGGATTCAATTTTTTTAAAGAACAAACAAGTTAGTTGTTAGTCAAAGTGTCCTATTTCTATATCAAAAACCCACAAAATACATATGCAAAATGAAGGTCATTTATCTAGTGTTAGAAACAAAATGAGGAAATAACAAGTGATTTGATCCAAAAAACTTGAAAATGAACTTTGAAGAACTCAAAAGACCTCCATTAATGGAGGATGGACATAAGTGTCCCACCAGGCATGCCAAATGTATGCATGAGAAGATTAGTTATGTTAATAAACAAGAAACTAGCTAAGTAGTTCCATGATCTAACTAAACCTATCATAAACATCAAGATGAGTGCTAAACAAGATAACTTCTACAATAATGAATTAAACTAAAACACTATCATTTTATCTCTAACTACTCTATGATTACTTAAAACATAAATTGAACCTAGTTAAACCTATGAGAAATCAAATTAGATTTGTTGTTTTCTTCAATGGAGGTGAAGAGGTCTCTCTAAAATGGCTACAAGGCCAAGTTAGATACCCTCCTACTAACCTACTATGAAGTTATGGATGCAAGATGGAGGAGCTTCAACAATGGAGGATAGCCAAGATCAAATGCCTATTAGCTTAGCTAATGCAAATGAGGTCTAATGCCAATATCTCCAAATGTGAGAGAGATTTTTTATTGTGAGTGAAGTGTAAGGTTTGAGAGGGAGGGGTGACCCTTCTATTTATAGTTTTCAAATGGGAGAGTTTGAATTTGGGTGCATGTGGGACTAAAGCTCAAAAATCACTTTTAGATTAGATTAGGATAAACATGCTTTAGGCTTAGTTAAGCTTGGTTTAGGCTAGTTAACTAGGGTTTAGGCTAGTTAAACTTGATTAGCAAGTGATTAGAGACTCATTGAGAGTTGGGAGGGGTCTGGATAACCAATTGTGACTGATAGATAGCCTACAAAGCCAATAGAAGTGGTCTAGAGAGAACTAGGAGGTTTTGAATGGCCCATCCTCTATCATGTCCCAACTTAACGAGTCCTGCACTTCTTGCCATATAATGCACGAAATGGTGTCGTGCCGATAGAACTCGAATTTTTATTGTAAGTGAAGTCTACTAGATAAATATACTCCTCACAACATGACTTCTAATCAGCGACGTACATGCGAAAGAATATCCTTAAGTATCTAGCTCACCCACTCTATCGACCATCTATCTCTAGGTGATAAGCTATCTGAAGTTAATCTTGATCCAGAGAACAAATTACATAGCGGTCAAAAATGTGATGTGTAAAATGGTTACAGATCACAAATAATATTCCATGAGAATGCCATGAAACCTAAATATCTCATCCAAATAGACTCGAGTAACTCCACTATCTATACATGTGGTCTTCACTAGAGAAAAATGAGCCACTTTCATTAATCTATCCACTATGACCATCTTGCGACATCATGGTGATATATCGACGTAGGTAGCCCCACAATGAAATCCATATAAATGGTGTCCCATTTCCACTATGGTATAACACGAGGATAAATAAGGCCAATTGCATGTTTATACTCAGCCTTCACCCTCTCACACTCTAAACAACGAGATACAAATTGGGCTATATACCTTAAAAGACCACTTTGAAATAACTACTTTCTTAGTGAAGCATTTATATTCTTCACCCTGGATGGGCTGAATAAGGTGCACGATGATCCTCTGTTAAAATATTCGTTATCCCGAATTCACCCCTCAAGGTAAATTTGGATTAGCTACATTTTTAATTTAGGATTGAGCAAGTAGAATTGGTTCGTGGCCCAAAATCAGGTTTTGGGGTCCCCTTACTTTCCTCTAACTTCTATGTCCAAGAAAAAATCCAAGGAGTTAGTAAAATTTACAAAAATCCAAAAAAATGAAGTCGGGGATTATTTTAATGCATTGCGAGATCTGGAGGCTGCATTGGTACTAGTGCGAGATCATACCAGGTTCGTTGTACCGAGTTTGGAGCCGAAATGCAAAGGAAACTGTGTATTGTGGGTTTTTTAGAAAAAAGTGTCGCGAGCCTCACAAGTTCAACCAGGATAGTCAGGACGCAAAAATCCAAAATATCTACACAAAAAAGGAATCGGAAAATTTTGAATTTTTTGTCCCGGAGGTCTATAGGATAGTTGGGACGTTGGGATGCATGGGACCCAAAACACAGAAATCACTACAAGCAAGTAAGATGCGGAAAAATTGGATGTCAACATTCATGATGGCCCTTTCAACGGCGAGGATATTTGGGACGGGAATCCCAAAGCTGGGTGATGTGGAGAAAGGAAGCCAAAACCATCTCGAGTACACGTGGGAAATGAGTTCCACGAAAACCCACAATAGCTACACAACAAAGGAGCGGTAAATGCCCGACCTCCAAACTCTAAGCGATCATAAATTTTGACCCGAGCTTCATTTTCACAAAAAAATGACTTTTCGAAGCAGACACGATGTCCTCTACACAAGTCAATCAAATAAGGGTAGGTATTTGAAAATAAAGGAAACATATTAGGATCTAGTCGATTAAATGCTCATTCCCGTTAAATGAAAGAAATTCTGGTAAACCCAAAACAACTACCTACACTCGAATGCCATATATTTTACAATATCCATAAAAATGCACAAAATTAAATCTTGTTGGAATTGTGGTTCGAGCCTAACTTGAGAAAAATAAATAAATATATAATTTTATGAGAATTGATGGAGATATTTATGAAAATATGGCCAAGTTCAATAATGTTTTATTTGGTGGTTGGGATGCATTCAATGAAGCATGACCATACATTTTTCATTGATGCAAGTTATGAGACAGGATATGCGGAGGAATTTTGCAAGTAACATAACATCATTTCACTTCATTTACTATCTCTTGCAAGTGGTTGAAAGATAGATTTTGGGATTTTCATTTCCCCCTCTCCTCTCGAATTCTATAAATTAAAGTGTTAGGATCATTGTAAGGGGATAGTTTTGAGTAGCAAAACTCTATTAAATTGGTTTTTGAATCCAATGTGTTGCAGGCCCTTGTAGTGGACTCTTTACATGGTGATCTAGGCCCTTATTTTGTAACAGATTGAAGTGTGCATATCAATGAAGCAATAAATACAAGTTTGTGGATGCCTCTTCCCCTACTGTGTTTGTTTTGTTTTTAATCACCTCTTGACTTCATGAAAATATATTGTGTCTATATAATGATCTTGTAGGGATTCATTATCATTGTGTATGTATGAAATAGTTTTGTGAATGCATATGCTAGACTGTTGAGAACTGTTATCACCCCTTATAGTTTGCACTTTGCTTTTACTTTTCACACATTGGAAGATTGTTCTCATACCATCCTTTTCTATTGTATCACCGCTTTAGTGTAGGCTTTGTTTTTTACGCACACTCTCTCCTTGGTCCCTTAGAAAGTTAGATTAGGACAAGATAGCTTATCTGCATTAGATTAGATTATGGTAGGTAGTTTAGGAGAAAGACTCAACTTTATCTGGAGGTCTATCTCAAGTAGCAAGTCCCACACTTGGAGATAGTACCCATGTTATCCATCACACCATGAGATTAAACACACACACTTGTTAAAACCATAGTGTGTTGTGATTCGGTGATAACAATATCATGTCTCAATCCTCTAGCGCTAAGTACATAAATTTGGCCCGAGTATCAAAGAATCCCATCTGAATCTAAAGATAACCCCTCAAACTTCCCCATAAGGGGTCTCGTGAATCAATATCTACTATAGCTACAAGATAAAACCTCTCTAAGGAAGCAATTGCAAGATCCTCGGCCCTCAAATTTGTATCCACTACTATAGCCACAACAAGGTGCCTCTGTTGACTCAAAGTGTCTACAACCACATTCTCCTTCCCCTTCACATGCTCAATCTCCATGTCATACTTGCATAAAAGCTCCATCAAACCCTATTGATGGGATTTGAGATTGGGATGTGTGAAGAGAATGTAGGTTCAAATGGTGCATCTCAGTGTGAACCTCCTACGTAGTAGAAAATATCACCATCTAACCAAAACATGGAGCAATACTATAAACTCAAGGTCATGAGTCAAGTAATTGAGCTTGTAATCCTTGATTTTGTGAGATTAAAAGTCTACAACTCGGTTCTCATACATAAAAATCCTCCTATCCCTACCAATGAAGCATTTGTACAAATGAATTAATCCCTTTACGCATATGGAACTACTAGGATAGGTGTTGTAGTAAGGAATACCTTGATTCCTAAAGGCTTGCTCACAACTATATGACCAAACAAAGTTCTTCCCCTTTTGTTGTAGGGAAGTAATGGGATGTGTAATACATGAGAAATCTCACAAAACCCTCTGTAATACCATGGTAATCCCATGAAATTACGTACCTCAGTCACATTGGCCGGCATTGGCCAATCAATGATAGCTCTAATATTTGAAGGATTGACTGTGATACCTTCCATAGAAATAATGTGACCCAAGTGCTTTGAACATCTAACTTAAAGAATACACACTTCTCCAGGTTCCCATAAAAATTCTGCTCTCGAAGACAATACGGAACTTATGAAGGTGATCCTCATGCTTCTCATGCATGCATGAGAAAATCAAAATGTTATCTAGGAATATGAGCATGAAGAGGTCTAGAAAATTCTTGAACACCCCATTCATCAAACTCATGAACACTACGAGGGCCTTCATAAGACCGAATGGCACAAAAGTGAACTCGTAATGGCCTAATATTATGTGAAAGGCTATCCTATGAATATCTACCTCCATAATCCTCAAATGATGATACCTTACTTTCAGATCAATCAAGGAAAACATCATATCCCCCTTAATCTAATCAAATAAATCATCAATGCGCGAAAGGGGTAATAATTATTGATCATTACTTTATTTAGTTGTCTGTAGTCAATACAAAATCACAAGGATCCATCCTTATTCTTCAAAAAAATCATCGGTGCACCCCAAGGGGATTCACTAGGATGGATGAGGCCCTTCGAAAAGGGAGAATAGTCATCTATACTGACGTGTATGAGATAGGCTCTACTCCAGGAACCAAATCTATATGAAAATATATCTCATGTGGGGAGGTAGCACGGGAATCTCACTAAGAAAAACATCGAAAACTCTCTCAAGAAGTGATGATCATCCATTGAAGACCCACTTGAATCATCCTCTGATGCGATCTGTCAATGACTATAATAGCATACAACTAACATCCCCAACTCACATGCTTGCTTAAAGCTGCATAGTGGATATCAAGCATATAGAAATAGGCCTTGTAAACCCCACTATCACCGACTTAACACCTAAATCATTAGCACAATATATCTTCTTATTATGTAACAATCCACTCTAGCTATGTGTGGAGATAACCAATCCATACCTAAAATGAATCCATAAGAACCCAAAGGAAGGATGTGAAGATCTAAGGTCATGGTGAAGGGTCCTAACTCAAATACGCACTCCTTGACTAAGTAGTCCATCGAGAACTTGGCTCAAAAGTCCATCTCAATGTCCCAAACTATGGCCTGCCTAACTACCACAAACCTGCATCACTATACTAAGGATGGAGAAATAAAGGAATTAGAAGAGCTTGAATCAAATAAGATATAGGTAGAAATACCATCAATGTTACATGTAGTCTCAATCACTATGCCTTGTTGCTATTCTTGATGGTTCTCAACCCTTTGGATATATCATATTGCTCCTATCCATGTCACCAATTTTCACCTATGAAATAGGACCCTTACCCTTGTTATTAGGGTTATGCAAACAATCTCTTGAGTGATTCTTGGGTACACTTGCATCGAAAACAACTTCTTAGTCCTATCCAATGAGAAGCGACTCATCCTGGTGCTTTGATGGTCTTTGTAATAGAACCCAAAGATCCTATTATGAACTACTATTGTGTGCATTGTGGATGATCTCCGAATGACTAGGCTTTGGGATCTCCCTTCGTCTAGCGGTCCCTAGATGGAGGCATGAAACTATTCCCTCTATGAGCATCATATATTTGTGGAGGCTAGAAATGTGGGTGAGTGTACTATTGCTCTGATGTGGCTATGGTATGAAAGAGGACTATACAAATCCATTTTAGCCATGAAGGTGAGGGTAGCCCATTTGGATTGACTATCTTGTAACTCTGGATATGACTCCTCACCTGTATCATGCCTACTTTTTTATTTCTCTTGTTATCCTATACAATATAGGCCTTCTCAATAGCCTCTGCTAAAGTCTATGGAGAATGCATGCACATTTCACCTCTAAAATATAATTTCAAGCCATTGATGAACTTGTGTACTCTAACTTTCTCATCCTGCATGTAATCCACGTCTTGAAGAAAACAGAGAACATGCTCTCATACTATACCACTATCATCCTAGCATGTCGTAGATCGTGAAGTGCATCGATCCGTTGCTAGATGAACCTCATGGAAATGTACCTATTACTAAAATGCTACTTAAAGAGATCCCATGTTACAAATTCTGAATCTAGGTGGAGATTTGTCTCCTATGTCCTCCACCAAACACCTATCCTGTCCCATCTACTCTAAGTAAATGGATAACAACATGATCCTTCATGTTTCTAGAGCACAAACATATCTTGAATCATCTGCTCAAGCTAACTAACCATGCCTCCACCTAAAATCATCCTCTATCTCCAGCACAATGGAGTGGATGAAGCTTATCGATCTCTCGAATATGATTGGCCACTAAAATTATGCCCCCTTTTATCTCCTCATGACCATCCCTCTTTCTACAAATCCTAGATCTCTCTTTATGTCTCGTGGCCCTATCTTCCTATATTGAGTCCTTTCTATCTCTCTCCACATGAGAAATATTTACCCTATGCTCCTCACTATGGTGTAGAGCACCATGAGCCTCCTATGATGGCTCCTTATCATGTTGACTAGATCGCCCCCTATTGATTCTCCTTGTATATAAAAAGTTACCTATTATAAGGTCTATAAGATCTACAAAAATATACCGGTGACTACCTACTTTGGAGTTGGTCCATCTAGTTCTACGTGCAAGAACCCGTCATATGGTTCATACCTCCTACAAAAATGAAGACGAGAGTTAGTCCATTATTTAAGGTGTGTTTCAGTTTACTAAGTTTTCTATGTTTTAAATTTTTCAAACAATTCAAGTGTTCTAGGTTTAGGTTACACTAGGTTTTTAGTTGTGTTCTCAAGTTTTCTTAGGGTCCAAGATGAACCCATAACTCAGATATAAAGATTTTTCGTCATGCTTATACCATCATACTTGACCTATATCACATCTGAACCAACCATACATGTCATGTACATGCTTCCACATAAATTTTCCCTCACCAACTAAGCATGCATGAAATTGAGACTATGATGGACTTTCTCTTGTGAGATCTAAACATCTTTAGATGGCATTACCAACAAACTATCATGTCCATTACAAGGTATCACTTCACCTTTAACTCCTTTCCCATCAATGCCACTTGACATCAATGAAAACACCAATGACTAGGGTTTAACATGGAGTGCATGAACTAGCATCATACTACTATTTTTGTTTTGTGTATAGGTAAAAAACCTCTTCAAAAATTCTTATCTTTTTATAATTTAGTTGATAAACTATTAAACCATAGATGGATAATTATATGAATTGTGATCAAAATCTTATTGTGCCCTTTCTATATTGATTAAATTAGCATCTTTTGATTGCTTACATGTAATATCGGGCATTGGTATGATGGCCATATAGTTTATAAGGTAAATATCATTTTGATGTATTTAACTCCTCCATTTGTAGATCAAAGAAACAAGCATGTGTAAAAGTCATGTATACTAATTAAGATGAGGTGGGAAATCCATCCATTTGAGCTACGTTTTTGTTGTTAAATTTTTTTCTTAAATTTTTCTTTTCCCTTCACATATTCTAACCCATAATTATACCAAATACATGTATGATTGATATAACTATCTCAAATTTTATTAATCTAACTATTTAAAAAAGACTAATATTTATACCCAACATAGTTTAACTTCATCATAAATTGACAACCTTATAAGGGAAAGTTAAAAAAGGAAAATTACTTTAATATAATTAAAATAATAGTTAAATATTGTTATGAAAATTACGAGAGAGTCCTTATTAATCATACCATTGAGAATACAAGACATCTTAAATTTTATTTGCAAGACTTATAGATTAAAAAATCAAAACAATAGATAAGGTAACTATCTTTGGTTCACTTATAGTTAGGTATTAGATAATTTTTTAAATGAGATAAAACTAATGGAGTGTTGGAATAACCCTTGTGTTACATTTCAAAAATAAGAGCTAACCTTAAGGTGTAATTCAAACAAAAATAATATCCATAATAATGATTTATTTTTCAAATAGTGAGTAAGGAAATGTTATTAATCTCAAGAGTACTCTGAGTTAAACAAGTGAGAGAAATCCTTCTCTTTGCCGATCTGACAATGGGATCTTATGAGAGTGTGAGTGACTCAGGTTGAGAAAAACTATTAAAGAGGGTTGGTTCCTGGATCAATCAACTAAACTAGTTTCTTACTTGGGATAAAGAAGAAAATTAAGATAAACTCACAAAAATCATGTAAAGTCATGTTATACAACAATGTTTTAGACACTTATGATTGCATACGACATGTTATTAGATCTTTAAAGACTAGGAAATATCACTTCATTCTCTCTTTGATTGAATTTCACATAAGAATATCACAAAAGTTATGAGTAAGCTATTAATCTAGCATGGGAAGTAAAATTTGAGGACTTTTACGCTTACAAACTATTCAAAAAACTATAATAGCACTTAAAATTACATGTAAAAGATTAAAGAAATATTAATAAAAGTGATAATATTCAAAAACATGCAAAACAACAAGACATTCGACCATGGATCACCATTTCTCTTTTTGGCCACTATGATTTATCTACGTAGCATGCCACTTCTCTTGCTCTTGATTGGAGGCCACATTTTTTTCTATTGTAGCACACCATTAGTTTTTGTCCATGGTTTCTTTGTATCTCTATTTGATAGTCATGGTTTTCTTTGTTATAGTTTTATGGAATGCCACATTTTTTTCTTTAGCACCGCGTTTGTATGAGTTCAAGATAGAACTATAATATCTATCTCCTACTTGATTTTCTAAGCTCGGCCATAATTTTCTCATCTCATTCATGGATTTACGGACTCGGGCGTGGTTTTATGGATGGATTTGGAAACTGTGGTAAGTAAGGTTTCACTCTTTTGTAGTATTTAACATTCATATTTTTTAATACATGGGTTATGTTGAAAATATACACTAGTTTTTGATGGCATGGAACATGTATCTGCTCCAATGTTAATGTTTTTATGAACTCTGTATCTTCAAAATTTGAATTTATAAGAAAAATTTGTAATTTTTTTCCTTTTTCCTTAATGAAAAAAGAAAGAATTTTTTGTTATTTCTTGTACTGATAGGACCCTACACTTTGTTTTCTCCTTTTTGTATATGAATGAAAAAAGAAGATCTAATTTTTCATCATCTTTGATAAATATGAAAAATTAAAGAATATTGTATATCTCCTTTTAAATGTTGGCACTTTATAAATATTTCCTCTCTTGAAATGGAGAACCTTATCCATTATTTTTTAAAATAGGTTAGAAAAATAGTCAAAGGAACCTTTCTTTTGTTATTATTGATTCCATGATACAAGAATTTGCTTTTAGTACTTTTGAGGATGAAATCATCGATTTCTCGACAATACTCTTAAATGATGCATATACATATAGAAAATGCAAGATACTCTAATTTGATATGTACTATGTATATTGATATCTTGATGTAATACTTTACATGCATAAACTGCTAAAGGAAACTATAATCATTTTCTATAATTTTTCCTATAGATGCTCTATTTAAAATCTTGAAACATAATATTTTCTTCCTCCTGTATACATTCTTTTCTAATAATCCTTAATTAGTGATAGAACTCAAATAAATTTGAAGCTTAAAATAATAAAAGATTAAAGATGTCCCAAGCTCTAACAAAACTTTGTTTCCTATTCTATAGGTACATTGGAGCATAATATGGAGTGGTGGGAGGAACAACCATAAGTAAGGGGTTGGTTTCTAGGAAGGGAAGGTCTCCCTTATCTTCTTTGTATTTCTTGGTTTCTAAATAAATTTAAAAAATCACTTGAAAAGATAAACCCCAAAACTTGCATTGGATCTCATATACATTTCCTTATGAGTCTAATCAATTGTTTATGAAATTAATTTTCTGATGTTTCCATTCTTTATAACACTCTTAATTTACATAATTGGTTGAACATTTGAAAATTAATTACTTAGAATACTTGAATATAATCAAAAGGAACTTAACAAGGAACAATTTTTACCTTTTCAAATAACTTGAACTAAAAATATAAAATAATGAATGAACGATAAATCCTAAAACTATAATCTATTTTCACAGCTTAGAAATTTTCTACTCGAAACTTGATTCCCTGCTTGTTTAACATGTCTATTTTTATGTATTATTTTATCCCCATGTTAATCAGAACCACTGAAATAACCCAAAAGGTTTGATGCATGATTATGGTGAATATCAAAAATAGTAATGGAATCATTTATGAGGAATGCACACTATGAAACTTGATTATTTTCTTTTTACATTCCTACTCATTTTCCCATTAATTGAAAAAGGAATCTTTAAAAATTTCATATACCACTCAATTTTGGTGACCAAAAACATTAACATATTTTACATATTTTTTGGATTGATTTTCTTTTAATCGACATGAACCCTTTGATTTATTCCCTCTTATCCATGAAAACAAATTTAAAACCTCTGCATGAGATTAACGTAGAATTCCCAAGGTAAAAGTTATCCTCAAGGATAAAAATCCTTCACACCTAGTGAAAACCAACATTAACAACATGTGTAAACATGTACCTACATGAAAGATACAATTCCTTCAAGGATAGATAAGATGAGGGTAACCAATATTGAAAGAAAAAAAAGATACATGTGTTGAAAACACTTAGAGGAAAGCATAAAAAACTATGTACAAGATCAATCCATCTCATCTCTAGAAACAATGCTTCAATGGATTATGATGCATAATCTTGGGAGCTCTACACCATCCATCATGGCAAGTTGGAAGGCATTATAAGGCTTACACCTAAAAATCATGTAAGTTCCACTCCATAAAGATTCAAATTTTGTGGGACCTCACTTTGTGGATCTATCTTCATCCCACTTGAGCACTATATCACCATCATTTAATATCCTTGAAGTGGTCTTCTTATAAATATTCCTTTTCATTTGTTCTTAGTTCATCTCTTTAGGATCTCATTTCCTAATTTCTGATTTCCTCAAGCTTCATAAGCTGAGAATACCTCACTTACATAGGTTCATTATCCATTAACTCCACTTGGTGCATTAATTTTAAAGATGGAAGCTACATTGAAATTAAATATACAAGATTTTATGGATATTTAGAAATGGACCTTTCATTTGTGATCCTATGAGCCCATACAAATTATTTTAATTTGGTATGTCATGATCTTTGGTTCTCATCATTAGTCCTAATAAGTCTCAAGACATTCTCATTAGTAAATTTAGAAAGGCCATTTCCTTGTGGATAGTAATTAGTGGAAGTGTTGAGAAAAAATCCATTCTTTACATCCCATGTAGAAATATTTCCACCTACTAAATCCTTATCATTATCTAAAATAATGGTTGAGGGAACACCAAACCTTGTTAACAAACCTTCATAGAAATCTAAAACACTTGACTCATTTACTTCCTTCAAGGCCACTACTTCTTTCCACCTTTTAAAGTAATTCGTTTGATTGAGGATCCATCTGTGAAAAAATCTTGAAGGTGGGATAATGAGGCGTATCAATTCCAATCCCCATTGGATAAAGGGATGGTCAACTGAAATTGGTTGAAGAGGTAAGGAACAAGATTTTCCTCACCTTTAAAAAATGCACACTTTTGACATTTCCTTACCCATGCATTTAAATACTTGATGATATTTTTCCAAGCGTATCCACCCTTTATGATCTTAAGGGTTGATATTATTAGAGAAAATTGTCCTTGACCTTGTCCATCATGAAATTATTCAAGTATTTTTTCAACTTGGATTGGTTGAATGCATCTCAAGAGTACACCATTAGTATTTTTGTAAACAAAACACCATTAAAAATGAAAAAGGGAACTACTTTCAATTTGAAATACTTCCATTTAGGGATTTTTAAATTAGGGGAATACATACCATGCTACAGATAAATTACCATGTCTTTAAGATACTTAAAGAAGGTTGGTTTTCAAATTCACTTGGTTCCAGTGGTATAAATAGTACATCCTTTTTGTTCTCTTGAAAATATTGAGACAAATTTTCACACAAACCCTTTCCTCTTATCAATTTTATGACTTTGATCTTAATTTCATACTCCATGAATCTTGTTATCCATCCTACCCTCTTTTCACTTACATCCTTATTCAATAAAAACTCCTTAATGCTACGGTAAGATACCATTAAATATATCATGTTATTAGAGAGTATATTCCTTAACACTTTAAGGGATCTTAAAATAACAAGGAAATGTTTTTAATAAATGAATACCTTATCTCATATTTCAAAAGATATGACTTAAAAATGTCTTTGGATAATCCAAACCATCTTGGTTGTGTTGAGTCAACATTCCTGATATTGTATCAATGTTAGCATAAGCATATAGCATAAAATCCTTTGCAAAATCAGGATTGATAAGTGTAGGAGCTAAAGCAATGGATTTCTTAATAGCTTCAAACTTTCTTGCTCCTTGTTTAGTCCATGTAAAATACTGATTTTTCCTCATCATATCATTCAATGGCCTTGAAAATGAGGAAAAATAAGAAATATACCTCCTTATGAAGTTAATCTTCCTAAGAAAGCTTTGCAATTCCTTTTTATGTTTTGGAAAGGATAGTGCAAGAATGGAACTCACCTTTTAGGATCAATACTCATACCATGCTTGGAGATAACATGACCAAGAAACTTGCCTTCATGTATAGAAAACAAAACTTCTTGGGGTTGAGTGACACCCCATACTCTCTACATTTTTCAAATATCTCTTTGTGATGAAAAAAATGATCACTTGCTACTTCGGAAAAAATATTTATGTCATCGAGATAAACAAGAATAAATTTATTGATAATACCTTTAAATTCCATATTCATGGCTCTTTGGAATGTTGTTCTTGCATTGGAAAACCCAAATGGCATATTATGATATGCATAACTCCCCAACTTGGATGTGAATTTTATTTTGTATTGGTATTCCTCCATGATAAGTATTTGGTTGTATCCACTATATCCATCAAGATAAAATATCTCTCTAACCAACAACCAAATAAAATATTTTTTTCAATAAATGGAAAAGGGTAATGATTGTTAAGTGAGGCTTTGTTCATATCATGGAAGTCCAGACACAATATGATTTCACCACTCTTTTTTCTTATTGGAAAAAGTTTGGAAACCTAAGTAGAATTATTGATGGAAAAGATAATAGATGATTCAATTAGCTTTTGGAGTTCCTTCCTCGTAAATGGTTCTAACATTGGGTTGATTGGTATTTTTCTTTTCCTCATTGGTTTTGTATCTACTTGTAATTCAACAAGTATATTGGGCCAATGAGGATTAAACCCTTTTCACATCATTTTAATACCATGAAAATGCATTACCGTAATTTTTAAATAAATCAATCAATGAATCCTTTTCTGATTTGGAACATACCTTACCAAGATTAAGGTATTTTCCATCAATAATATTAACACTTTCATGATTATCTTCACTAGTATTTAAAATAACTCTATCTTTCTTTAATTCATCATTTTCTCCAAAAATTATTTCAAGGGTTACAAGTCCTTTAGGAATATTATTTGTTTTAAGTTGAACAATCTGATCCTTGTACCTTTGTTGAATATTTTCTTGATTCTGTGAAGAAAATTCAGCTTCTTCCTACAAGAATCTCACTATGTGAGAATCATCATAAAAAAATGCCAATGTGAGTTGTTATCCAAGATGGATGACCTCACAAAACTCTTATATAAGGCTGCAAACTTCCATTTATGATATTATTAGGTATAACAAATTGTGAATGAACGATTGCCATCTTATCAACGTGGTTATTGTTTTCATAGGAATGACTTGATTGTTAACTCCCGAGAAATCATCAATCATATCATAAAATCTATGTCTATAGGTCCTCATCAATGTATTTTTACAAGAATTAGATCTTATTATGGTGTGTTTAATCATCTCATTATAACTGTATACCTATAATGTTTTAATTCATTTTTTCCTTTAACACTCTAGGCCACGAATGAGTGCCTCATACTCTGAAAATTTTGTAGAACACCTAACATGAAACTTAATAGGTAAAAATATCTTTCATTGGTGAGAGAAAGAAGCATAAGACCAACCCCGAACCATGTTATGTTTTGGATCCATTAAAGAATAATTTTGAAATGTCATTTTAAATAATATTTCTTTCTCCATAGTTATAATCTTGACATTCTCCTCATAAATTCAATAGATACCAATCCCTTGTTCCTCAATTTATCTATATGGATCATTCTCATAAAATTCATTTTCCATTCATCTTTAAATAAGTAACACCCTCTAATGCATGAAGGGTATCACATTCAATATTTTCCAGCTACTCATCATTTATAGCCTAGTTAGCATTTTCCATAATAGGTATATGAGGCTATAAGTGGAAATGAGAAAAATAATCGAGTTGATTTTTATCTTTGTTTCATAACTGGTTACAAAGATAAGGTAGGACCAATCAACTAAAATATATCCTCCTATCTTGGATGTGAAATACCTTAAAAGACACATGGAAAAATAAGGAGGAAAATACTTTGTACCACTACATTATACAAAATTGACATACCTAGCAAAGCATGCAAGGTGAGATTCAAATTCTTAATCATTCCTATTGTCTTGGTTAGAGAACAATCCAGCTACAACACATGTTTATTACCTAGTTCATATGTAAATCCCAACATATATGCAAACTTTATTACCATCACTATGCTAATTAGCCAACTATTTACCATACAACTATGTACCAAAGAATAACTAGTTATGAAGGAGAGATAAAATGTAATTCCCCGATCGGTGCAAACTCCTTTCCTTGCTATTGAACCCCATTGCCAGCAAAGCATAGTCATTTTGTGCCCTTTTTTAAAGTTTCAAAGCTCACCTTGTGAACCCAAGTAATTGGTGTAGGTGCGGCCTTTGGCACTACGGGAAAGTTACCATAGCAACCAAATTTGTTACTTGTACCTCATTCCTTGTTGTTGTTGTTTGATGGTCATGCCTTGGATCAATTTCAGTGATCCAAGGCATACCTCATATCCTGTCATTCGTGCTCCCAATCCTGTTTGGAGTAAATTTGACTCCTTTCCTTCCGTTATATAACTTTTTTTTATTGCTAATGCATTTACCTTTTCGGTGAAATTTTGTAACACCTTGTGAGGACCTTCATTCTTTTTATTATCGTGGGTTGATTTTTAGTTTCGTAATAATGTTTGTTAAAAGTTCAAATAGAATTATTTTAATAAAAATAAAAATAAATAAATAAATAATGAAACCTTTTCAAGTTATTTTTAGGCATTTTGTATGAAGGGTACCTAATTGTTTAACTAAGTCTAACTAAATTGTTTGTTCTTTAAAAAAATAAAATTAAAAATATACATATATAAAAGCTTAAAAATACTGTTTTGCGTGGAAGTAAAGGAAGGTATGTGGTGGCGCATGCTTTGATGGGGGCCATGAATTAATGAAAAACTTAATTTTATTCCACCTACCACCGCTCACCATATTAGCAATGTTTTGGTCCTTGATTTGCATGGCCTTCTCTGAGTTGTCTTTTACCTTTCTTTGGGTGCCACATTCTTTCTTGCCTCACTTTGAAAATTTTAATTATTGATAGGTAGTGGTTGGCATTTCTGACCTCCTTTATTGCTTTTAATGCATATTTTTATTGTCTTCTGACACATTTTTTTCTTTGGGATGCATTTAGGGAAGAAACTCCCATTTCCTTTCTCGCCATACTTTTTTGCTCTGTAGATTTGTGACCTAATCTTCCCATGGTTGTTGGCTATGTGGATTTATGGGTTAGAAACCCCTTGCAGAGATGGAACGCCTTGTGGGGAAGCAACATGTGTTGTTGGAGAAAAATTGCAGGCTAAGTGACTGGTAGAAACTCTTTTCAGGCATGTTAAGCCTAAAATTTTCAATATTCTGCAACCCTTTCTATAATTCCATGAAATGTATGTTTTATTCTTGAAAGGCACCTTGAAATGGTTTGGTTTGTTGTCAGTTATTGATTTCCCCAAGTGTACAATTGCCCTCTATTTTCCCCTTCGAGTCGTTGGTTTTGAGTCACCTGGAATGCAAGAATAAAGGGGATTTCTCCTTTTATCAATATTTTATTTACTAGTCATGTGAGCGAGTTTGTTGCGGTGGAAATCTTTCTTGCAATAATCTCCTTTTTGATGTCTTATTTTTAGGAATATATCCTTCCATTAAAAGTGTTTCATAATACATTACAACGTAGATCTATCTTGATTTATCAAAGATGTGAATGGCTTTAGTATTTTTTTTTATGATCATATTTTTTTTTTAAAGTTGAAAAATGCACACTTATATCATCTATCAGGGTTTGACTAATATATATATATATTGTAAGAGTAATACACCAATAGGCTTAGTGTCTACTAATTTTATGAGAGTCACAATATGCATGACCATCGCTCTACCTCGCAAATTCTCTTTGACCAACGAGGTGTGTTGATTTAGATTGGTTTGATTTCATTAAAAATTAAGTAAATTTGGTTCTGATTAAGTCAATGTATCGCTCAAATACAATTACCCAATATTATGTAAAGCTCAACATTTGGTATTTAATACGTAATTCTAGTTTTCAATATTTTTTGAACCAAACAAAATATTCTTTTATTGTTTTGGAATATATAAGGCTTGTTCCACCTAGGCATGTACCGTTATGACCATTACTAGTTGAAAAATAGTTCAAAAATCACTTATTTACGCGGAAAAGGATATTATGGATGCACATGGTAATTCATCAAAATGATGATGTACCTATTTGATCACACTTAAAAAAATGTGAAATAGGTGTTGGCACTCATTTTGGTAACTTGCTCTTTGGCTATAACATGTGTGGTTAAATTCCCTCTAAAGGAATGCTCACATTTTAAGTTCAATTAATACATCTTCATAGATATTTATTCACTTTTTCATCTCCCCACTCTATTTTATCATTTATATAGAAATAATTTATCAACCAAAGAAATAAATTATCTTTGTGCATAATTATAAAACTATTTATTTTACATCACAATTAATTATGCGGGAAAAAACATACAATCTAGAGTAGAGGGACTATGGTCTTGACTAACATGTTTAGTCATACCCTTTTTATATTTTGAATCTAATTTCAATCTCATTATATATATTGCATTTTACAACTTTTTAGTATCATCCTTATCATAAATTTTTCACTTATCAAAGGATATATAAGCGAGTTTAATATAACTTTTTAACTCACATGACACTTTCATAATATACTTCCAAAACTATCTATCCAAAACCACTCAAAGATCTCTTAGAAGTTCCTATATTAGCTGTGCATCGCTTAAAGAAGTCATTATTACATGGTTGGAGTTTACAACTAGCTTAAATTATTTTGTTACCTCTATTTGAAGCATGAAAAAAATCATATAGCCGAGTCCTATTAGGAGGAATTTTACGTCAAGAATTTTAAAATCTTGTTAAGGGATAATTTTTTTTTCACAACCACCGGTTGAAGAACAATATATCACACTAATAGCACATTGTAATGCCCTTTCTACATCTACCCCAGGTTCTTGCTTTGGTGACTGTAGCCATTTTGAAATAGGACTCCTATTAACTCATGACAATTTGGTGATACATCATGAGGTTAGTCCTGAGATTAAGAATGGAATTTCATTATATAAATACATTGCTTGGCCTATGTCGGAAAAGTGTCAAAAATTATTAATGACATTTGGGGGTACTTTCCTTATATTATTTGGGTAAGTTGACGATCATGATGAGGTTGGTTGGTAGAATAATGGATTTTTGTGTCTCTTTTAAATGATTTTGAAGAGAGGTTTTGATTATGTTAACAAGCACTACTTTTAAGTGATCCTGTAAGAAGGAGGGGATAGAATTCTTGGTTTAAAACTGAAACTATAGATTGTTTTTTTTTTCTTTGGGAGGGCTACTGAACCCTTTTTACTATGAAAACGTCCCTCCTAGAAGGTTGAATAATTTTTTTGTTTCACACCAATGATCATAGCTAGTATGATTTTTCTTCTCTTAGACCTCTTTAGATGGATGGATTGAGTATTAGATTTTAATCAAATAATCCATAGGATTACATGATTAAAATATCAATACTCTTGAACTTCGTGTTCCTAACCAATAAGGTCTTGCCTTAGTTTTTTTCCTTTTTTAGATGTCGTTCTTCTAGAATAATGGGCTTTATCCTTCTTGGATGGTGTAAATCTTTACCATGTGTGAAAATGTTGAATTGTGGTTTGTTTTGATCCATTCCATAATTAGAACATTCCTTACATGGCATTCTTAAATGTTAACTTACTGTTGGAATGGGTAGTCTTAGCATGCTCAGTTCTGCGAATTGACTTGAGTTATCATTGTTCGGATGGCTTGTGCGTGTTGATAAAGGAAATATTTTTGAAGGTTTCATCAGGTTGTTTTATGTGGTTCCTTGTACGAATGTCAAATGTGTTGTAATTCTTACAATGGTGCTTGTAATGGAGTTTGGATGGCCTCTTGCCTTGGAATTTCGGTAATTGTGAAATAAAGTTGCCTTGCCTTTTTGTAGTAAAAATTTTTAATTATCTTTGTGAGAAATAATTTACAATATTCACCTTGTTATGAGTATTCTTTTAGTAATGATTTTTTAATCAGTCATGAAAATGTCGTAGCATGGCTTGACCAACTTGTTACCTCCTTGTTCTCATCCAAAGTTCTATTGATTCTTTTGGTGCCTTTGTTATGTGTGCCATGATGAATAGAAATGTTATAACCATGTTTAATTCTCCCATTTAGCAATGGCGGTTCATGTATTTGAGTTATAAAACTCTCATGTTTTAATAACCCTCCATGGTCTTGACATTAGTGCAATTCTCTGTATATTTTAGTAAGTGACAATCCTTATTCTAAAGTTAAACAAAAAAAAAAAAATGAATTCATAGATAAATCAATAAATAAAATAACAATGAAATTGGGTTATTGTTGAGAAATTTAAGAATCTTAATTTGAAAAAAAGTTGGAATTTATACCGAGTGTAAAGAAAATCTACTTTCGTTAACTTTAATTGCAGATTTAACTTCATTCTCTTTTTGTGAAACCTTAAGTCTTGTGCTTCCATTTTGGGAACCCCATGTGTATCCATTGTCAAAATTAATCAAGATGTTCGCTAAATGAAGCTTTTACCCAAATCCAGTTTAACTCTTAAGTTTCATTAAAAGACTAGTTAATAACTAAAGAGATCATGATGATGAAATAAATTGACCTTCTCACTTTAAATCTTACCATAGTATATTGTAATCTTCTCTTAAGCATGGTTAATAGTTGATTCTTGCACAAGGAGGTTATAGTTATGAAACCTTATGGCACTCCACTTGATTGGACCTTATGCTCAAATCCGCCTTGTGCAAGGGAGGTCTAAGTCAAGATTATGTAGCTTGTGTTGGTTTAAGTTAATATGGTGTGGATTGGTTCACCCCACCTCCTTCTGTGTTAACCGAATAAATGATTAATCTAATATTTTTCACATTAAAGATTATCCTCTTTGAGCAGTTTTACCCAAGCCTAATGTCTCTAAGTGTAAAAGAAAGGATTCTAAACCTTGTAAGAAGAATTTTCTCAAATCAAACCTGAATCTCCTAGAACTTAAGATAAATTTTGAAGGGCGTGTTTCAGTAGGAAAAAATTAATTAAATAAATAAGTAACCTTAAGAAGATGTTCTCATTGGGTTGTCCTGAACTATAACTATGTAATGTAGTTGGGTTTTTGTGGTGTCTTGTCAAAGAGAAAAGTGAACTTTACTTGATGGGTGTTAGATGTTCCATGTTTCCTATGTGGTCATAGTTGTGTTAGGTTATTCAAAAAGTTAGTTGTAATATTTGCATCCTCTGTAATGTCATTCCATCCTTCAAACAAGGAAAAAAATTATCCTGTATTTTTTCTTTATTGTCTTGTATGTCTGAAATAGTGGGTGTTACACTTGGTATCAGAGCAAAGGTTCATGCTCTCAAACCTCTAGGCCAGTTTGGAGTTGTGATGGTGTTACATGATGGTGATGGTGTTGCATGATGGTGGTTGATATTGGAAGAGTAATGTGTTTTAAGCGTGATGTGAACTATGTTGTAATTATGATATTGTTAGCACACATGTTGTGTATGTCACTTAGTGTGTAACTGATGGCATGTTTATGTGTTAAAGATGAGAGTATTCTCTCTCCTTTTCAAGAATTATATGTGAATTTGAGTGTGAAACCATTTTTTTGGTGTGTGCGGAAGAAATGTGATTTTTGATTTTCGAGTGTGGGATCCTTTGACATTCGTGATGTGTGGGTGTGCTCATATGTTGTGTGACCAGGTTGGTTGTAGTGAACTGAATTTCTTAATGATGTCATTAGCATTTGTGTAGAAATGTGTGCATTCCCATGTTATATGGTGGTTGACTATGTGTTGTAATTGTGCTCATCATAAGTAATTCATGTGATATGTAATGATTAATGTTGTAAATTTGGGACATATGGTGAATATATGATCCCTATCGTACAGTGATTGCACTTTAGGTGCAACATGTGGTGATGTGGTGCATTGTAAATTGTGAATGTAATGTATGTGATTTACCCTGTATTTGTACCATGTGAAGGCACTATGTTAATATGTGTGAAGTACCATTGTGTAGTATTGTGCATACGTGTTATGTTGTGAACCTTACGCTAACTGAGACCTTGAGGGAAATCAGTAAAATTATATGTTTGGAGTGAGGAAATTACATACCATGGGCCGTGGCTTGAGCCAATTTTTGGTTCCATGGATGATGACCCATGTGTCCTCTTTTTCTCTATCATCGTGGTGGTTGTATGGATGCAACCCAAGTATAGATATGACTTTGTTTAGCCTTGTCGAAGTGGTGGCAGGATGATTCAGATAGAGAGGATGATAGTTGTACTATTGATACACTATTTTACAAGTTGAGGCTTGATGTTTTGAGTGCCAACGACTCATTAAGTACCCCCTTGGTGGCCAGATAAGGCAACATAATTATCATAATGTGATATTATTATATGTGTATTTTATTTGTAAATTGAAATTTTTATTTTATTTCTGCGAGGACAAGAAGTTTTCTTGATTGCCATGCTTTGTATTTTAGGCATTTCCTTTGTTTTGGTACTAACATGTGGATTTTGACACTAACTATGGCTATTTGGCCATTTTTTTGGTTGGTTTTGGAACTTCGTTTACATTTTAATTTTTACCACCTTTCCCAAGGCTTGTACTTTTCCACTTGGCATTTGGATCATATTGCTATGCTGATTCTATTTTCGTGATGTGTGGAATAGGGTCATGGGATGCACCATGGAATGGTTGGACATATGGACTGCTTCATTGTATGGGGATATGCCCCAGGGAGTTACAGATAACTAGTGGTTTGTTGAACCACGAGATATATTTCACTTGGGTTAGGGGTGTCTAGATTCTATGTGCCCGGGGCCATGGGGAAACTAGCCTCCTTGAGGGAGGCATAAGAGATTGAGGGAGGCATAAGAGACTTAAAATAAAAAATAAAATAATAAAAAAATATACATATATAAAAGCTTAAAAATAGTGTTTTACGTGGAAGTGAAGGAAGGTATGTGGTGGTGCATGCTTTGATGGGGGCCATGAATTAATGAAAAACTTAATTTTCTTCCACCTACCACCCTCACCATCTTAGTAGTGTCCTGGTCCTTGATTTGCATGGCCTTATCCAAGTGTATTTTACCTCGCTAGGTGCCACATTCTTTATTGCCTCACTTTGAAAAATTTAATTATTAATTGGCGGTGGTTGGAAATTTTTGAGCTCCTTTATTGATTTTAATGCATATTTTTATTGTCTTCTTGGCACTTTTTTTCTTTCGGATACAATTTCGGGGAAGAAACTCCCATTTCCTTGCTGGCCACATACTTTTTGCTCTGTAGCTTTTGACCTGCTCTTCCCATGGTTCTTGGTGTGTGGATATTTGGGTTAGAAACCCCTTGCGAGAGATGGAACGCCTTGTGGGGAAACAACATGTGATGTTGGAGAAGAACTGCATGCTTTGGGTGATTGGTGGAAACTCTTTTCAAGCATGTTAAGCCTAAACTTTTCAATATTCATTACCCTTTCTATAGTTCTATGAAATGTATGTTTTCTTCTGAATAACACCTTGAAATGGTTTAGTTTGTTGTCGCTTATTGATTTCCCTAAGTGTACATACTGAGTTACCCTCTATTTTCCCCTTCTAAGTCGCTTGTTTTTGAGTGATTGGAATGCAAGAATAAAGGGGGATTTCTCCTTTTTCTCAATATTTTATTTATTGGGTCAGTGACCGATATGTTGTGGCTGAAATCTTTCCTACAATCACCTCCTTTTTGTTGTCTTACTTCTGGGAATATATCCTTCCATTAAAAGTGTTTCATAATACATTTCAACATAGATCTATCTTGATTTATCAAAGATGTGAATGGATTTAGTATTTTTTTTTATGATCATTTTTTTTAGTTAAAAATGCACACTTATATCATCTATCAGGGTTTGACTAATATCAATAAATTTTTTTTTGTAAGAGTAATACACTAATAGGCTTAATGTCTGTTAATTTTATGAGAGTCACAATATGCATGACCATCACTCTACCTCGTAAATTCTCTTTGACCAACGAGGTGTGTTGATTTAGATTACTTTGATTGCATTAAAAATTTAAGTAAATTTGGTTACAAATTAAGTCAATGTATCGCTCAAATACAATTACCCAATATTATGTAAAGCTCAACGTTTGGTATTTAATACGTAAATCTAGTTTTCAATATTTTTTGAACCAAACAAAATATTCTTTTATGGTTTTGGAATATATAAGGCTTGTTCCACCTAGGCATGTACCGTTAGGACCATTACTAGTTGAAAAATAGTTCATAAATCACCTAATTACATGGAAAAGGATCTTATGGATGCACATGGTAATTCATCAGAACAATGATGTACCTATTTGATCACACTTCAAAAAAAAATATGTGAAATAGGTGTTGGCACTCAGATTTTGGTAACTTGCCCTTTGGCAATAACATGTGTGGTTAAATTCCCCTCCTAAAGGAATGCTCACATTTTAAGTTCAATTAATACATCTTCATAGATATTTATTCACTTTTTCATCTCTCCACTCTATTTTATCATTCATATAGGAATAATTTATTAACCAAAGAAATAAATTATCTTTGTGCATCGTTATAAAACTATTTATTTTACATCACAATTAATTGTCTGGGAAAAACCATACAATCTAGAGTAGAGCGGACTATGGTCTTGACTAACATGTTTGGTCATACCCCTTTTTATATTTTGAATCTAATTTCAATTTCATTATATATATTGCATTGTCCAACTTTTCTAGTATCATCCTTATAATAATTTTTCACCTATCAAAGGATATATAAAGCGGTTTAATATAACTTTCTAACTCACATGACACTTTCATAATATCCTTCCCAAACTATCTGTCCAAAACCACTCAAAGATCTCTTAGAAGTTCCTATATTAGTTGTGCATCACTTAAAGAAGTCATTATTTCATGGTTGGAGTACACAACTAGCTTAGATTATGTTGCTACCTCTATTTCGAAGCATGAAAAAAATCATATAGCCAAGTCCTATTAGGAGGAACTTTACGTCAAGAATTTTAAAATCTTGTTAAGGGATAATTTTTTTGGTCGACCAATTGAAGAACAATATATCACACTAATAGCACATTGTAATGCCCGTTCTATGTCTACCCTGTTTCTTGCTTTGGTGACTGTAGCCATTTTGAAATAGGACTCATGATAACTCATGCCAATTTGATAATACGTCATGTGGTTAGTCCTGAGATTAAGAATGGAATTTCATTATATAAATACATTCTTGGCCTATGTTGGAAAAGTGTCAAAAATTATTAATGACATTTGGGGGTAATTTCCTTATTTTATTTGGGTAAGTTAATGATCTTGATGAGGTTGGTTGGTAGAATAATGGATTTTCATAAATCTTTTAAAGTATTTTGAAGAGAGGTTTTGATTATGTTAACAAGAACTACTTTTAAGTGATCCTGTAAGAAGGAGGGGATAGACTTCTTGGTTTAAAACTTAAACTATAGATTGATTTTTTTGGGAGGGTTACGAACCCTTTTTGCTATGAAACCTCCCTCCTGGAAGGATTGAATAATTTTGTTTTGTTTCACGCCTATGATCGTAACTAGTATGCTTTGTCTTCTCTTGGACCTCTTTAGATGGATGGATTGAGTATTAGATTTCAATCATGTAATCCATAGGATTACATGATTGAAATACCAATACTCTTGACTTTTGTGTTTCTAACGAATAAGGTCTTGCCTTGGTTTTTTTCCTTTTTTTTAGATATCATTCTTCTAGAATAATTGGCTTCGTCCTTGTTCGCTGGTGTAAATCTTTACCACATGTGAAAATGTTGAATTGTGGTTTGTTTTGATCCATTCCTGAAGTAGAACATTCCTTTCATGGCATTGTTAAATGTTAGCTTACTATTGTAATGGGTATTCTTAGCATGCTCAATTCTTGCGAACTGAATCAAGTTATACTTGTGAAAATGGCTTATGCGTGTTGATAAAGGAAATATTTGTGAAGGTTTCATCAGGTTGTTTTATGTGGTTCCTTGTATGAATGTCAAATGTGTTGTAATTATTTCATTGGTGCTTGAAATGGAGTTTTGATTGCCTCTTACCTTGGAATTTTTGTAATTGAGAAATAAAGTTTTCTTACCTTTTTGTAGTAAAAATTTGTATTTAGCTTTGTGAGAAATAATTTACAATATTCACCTGGTTATGAGTATTCTTTTAGTAATGATTTTTTTTATCAACAGTCGTGAAATGTCGTAGTATGGCTTGACGATCTTGTTACCTCCTTTTTCTCACCAAATTTCTATTAATTATTTTGGTGCCTTTCTTTATTGTTGGTCGTCGAGATAGGACTTTACAAAGAGCAACGATCGGGGACAAGAAGTCCCTCCTCTTTAATGGGAGAGGTTCCCTTATTCAGAAACGAACCTATTTACAAATGTACAAAACATGATTTGTTGGTTAAACTTGGATATTACGAAAGTGTTTTCTATGAAGATCATCAATTACAAAAGGACTGAGGAAATGAGAGTATGGGAAAGAGCAGAAAGGCAACATACAGAATTATAGATATCAGAGTAATTCTTTATGTATGCGAAGTCACAGTAAATTGAAACAAGATCATTTGTATCGGATAAATAAGATGGAATTCAAAGACACAAAGTTCTGTAAATAACATCTGCTAGAACACAAAGTTTCTTAACATAACACAGATTCATTAATCAAGGACACAAAGTTCCTTCTTGGTTATACAAGATCACCATGCTTGCAAAGTTGAAGAGTATGCAATCGGTAAGACTAACAAACTTGAGACAAATGATCTTCACAAAGAAAATAAATGAAAGCTTAGGAATAACAGAGATCAGATAGACAAAGAATGGAAAGTCCTTCTGTATTGATTTCTTTATGATATATTTACACTTTTCAGAAAATAAGCCAAGTTCTTCCTCCTTCAAAATGGCGTGGAAAGGCCATTATATAGCTTACAAATCAGTTACTCTTTGTAACTACTTCTTTTAACTAAAGATTAGTTAAGGATTGCCAATCGCAATACCTCAACTTATTACAATGAATCCGAGAAAAAGAATTAGAAAAGAAGAGAAGAAAAAGGAGAAGAAGACAGGTGGTTATGACTGAGAGGGGCCCACCGACTTCAAAATTCGCTGCCTGAATCTCTTCAATGCCTCGGCTATGTCTCTGCCACGAGGGACTGACGTGTTGGCTGTAGACTGACCCCAAAATCCGAGACACTTCTCCATTTCTTTATCAAACTCGATATGAGTATGATAATCTTTATTGGCTTCTTCAATGGCAGATTGAAGAGAGCAGACCTCCTTCATTTTCTCTTTGGAGATGGAGCTTTCCTTGAATAGATTATCTTTGACATAAGCTCTGAATTGAGCTTTGATTTCTTGCAAGGAAAGGGACACACCAGAAGTTTCATCTTGAAGATGACAATGAATATCTTTGAAAGCTGATATAACCAGCGTCTTGAAAGCTTCTCCCTTCTGCCAGCTATTCTTTAGCTCTCCCAAAGCTTCCTCCAAAACTTTGATCTTCCATTCCACACTGTAAACCCAGGACTTCGACAGATTATCCTTTGCATCATCAAAAACCTTATTTTCCAACAAAATGTTCTCATCTGTCTGTCCTATAAGACGGAGGTCTACTATGCAACTGCTCCAGAGTTTGAGCTCTTTATCTATGACCCCGATAGTGGAGGAGAACTTCTGTTGCAAATTGCTCACCTTCCCGTGGAGTTTGAAAGCTTCATCGATGAAGTTCAATCCTGCAATAAGCATATCTTCTACCATGGCCTCCATAGCTCTGCCATAGACAGAATACTTGTGCATGTCTTTGATACTCTGCACTTCATCTTGGCTCAAAACTACAGGTGGTGGAAGAGTAGTCAATGGGGTAGGGTCCAAAACTTTGTCCTTAGACAAAAGAGATTTGATGAAACCTGTGAGAATCTGGGCTTGTTCCTCCAACTGTTCAATAGTTTTCTGCCCTTTCTCTACCCTCCCAATGACTCTTGTGACTGTTTCCTGGAGGTTATGGATCTCACCTTCAGGAGTAGACTCTCCCATTGGAATTCTTGAAAGCTCCAAGTCAGATGCCAGCAAGTCTTGCTCTGATTTGTCTACTGTAGGCTTAGCAATCTCCAGGAATTGCTGACCTTGAGCATCAGACACTATTCTGGAGGTGACTTTGGCTTTCTTGGCACGAGAAGGAGTAGTGCCCAACATGGCTGCCACAGCATCAAAATTTGGCCCTGAGCTCCGAGAGGAAGATTTCCTCTTTCTACTGTCAACAAAAGGTTGAACCCACGCAAAAGAGGAAGAGGAAGCAGCAGGAGGGGCAAGAGGACCAAGAGACATAGAGCTCATGATACTCAAGGTTTGCGCAGCTGTTGTCTCAAGTTGAGATGTGAGTGGGGCGCTAGAGACAGTCACTGCAGAAGAAACAATGGCACTTGGAAGCACAGTGCTCTGGACCTCCTTATCTTCATCTGTTGGATCTTCAGGAGCATTTGCTGGGGCTGGTACTTCACTCTCTTCACTTTCGCTGAGAACAATGATGTTCTCTGGTCCCAAAGGCACTTCTACCTGCTTCCTCGGAGAATCCTTTTCCATAGGCTCCTTCTTAACCTCCTTGAGTTTCTTCTGGTACACTTGAGTGGATGAAGAAGGAGTGGAAGCTGTAGGTCCTTGTATTGATGAGGCAGGTGGGGTTTGCACTGGTGTTTCTGACCTGGGAACCGATGCCTCTCTCCTTGGTGTCGAAACATCCTTGGAAGAGGACTCTCCTGAGTGCCTTCTGAGTTCTCGAACCTTCCTGTCAAACCAGACCTTGGTCCTGACCAAAACTGGAGCAAGGATCTCAGCCAGATCATCTTTTTCCTTCCTGTTCCAATCCAAGTCCTCCAAGGGAGTGTGCTTAATCACATTATCATACTCATATGAGTATAGATCAGAATTGTCATCCTGGAGTCCTTCGGGAACTTGGTACAAGCTGAGTTCTTGGATCAATTGCAGGGAGAACCTGCCACAATGCCTTCTCCTGGCCTCAAAATCATCTCGCATACGGCTTGGCCCAATAGAGTCTTCCAGTATCTACCCTATGATGGTAGATTATCTTGATGTTCTGCTCAATGAACTTCTTCAAGTCGAAGCAAGTTCTTGGCTTGAAGAAATGGACAGTGATAGGAACCAGGGCTCTCTCTATGTTCTGTGCGTCCAGGGCTATTTTACAAGTGTAATTTCCCAAAGAGATGGGAAAGTGCAAACCGGAAATCTTCTTGTCCTGCAGGTTCTGTGTAGTTTGTCTAACTGCCTGCATACTTCAATCAAAGCCATCTTATCATTGCAGAACATGGGAAGCCGCAGAGGGGTGCTCTCATAGCCGGCAAGCCTAATATAGGAGAATTTTCTGAATTGTATGAAATAAGCACCGTAGCGTGATATCAGATTCATGGCCATCAAAAAATCTCCTAGCAGTATCACCTTCGAGCAGCCTGACCACGTACATGGTGAAAGCATCATTTACCCTTCTGAAATTGCGATTGCTGGTCTCCAGGGTGAACTGCGGGCAGTAAGCATATACTGGATCATCTTTGTGAGCGTCAATGTAAGAAAAGCCAAACCATTGCCATGACGCTGCCAGGGTATACATTAGGTACGAGGTCATGTAGAACTTCTTCTTTTGCTGCACATTGGACAGCTGCTCTGTCAAATTCATGCTGATGATTTCTGCCCAATTGATATTTTGAGTTCCCTCGCACACCATGCTGATGAGCGGGCACATCCAGAAATGGAACTCATTAGTAGAAGGTAAGCCCATAACCCGAGCCAGCAAGATTATGAAGTCTGACAACTCTTCATTGAAATCTGCTCGGAAGAGAGTCTTGGATAGACGAGACGCTCCCTTCCTAGGGTTTTTAAGCCATGACTTCGCCACCCGTGCCTTGAATTTGTCGCTATCTTGATTAAACAGGGCCTGTGCTTGATCCTGGGAAACAACAATGGCATTATCCATCTCCGGGATCCTTAGTGCAGTGCTAATGGCGGCAGCATCTATCCTGGCAATAAGTTCCCCGTGTACATTGGTTAATTCACTCGAATCAGGGTCGAAGTGAGCTCCGCATGAAAGCACTGTATCAGCACATTGCACCGAGATTGGGAAACCTCCAGAAAAGCCAAACCGCTATCGTGAATCATCTGCGCCATTGGTGTAGGGTTTGCGTCCGCCATTCTTGCCCAAAATCACTGAAATCAAGATGACGAGCTTCACTGTCCCCAATATTGTGAACGGCAGACTCGAGCGGCGAAATTTGTTCCTGTCCCTGAAACTTGATCTTCATATTGATAGCAACTAGGAGGACAGAACCGCAAACCAGACTCGGAAAGGAATTACAGAGGGAGGGGACACACGCGCAGGTTTTCAAATTGCAAGGGTTCGAGCAAAAGATAGCATGGAAGTAGTGTGAAAAATGCAAAGGGGAAATGCTCGTTATATAGCCGATTAGGAGAGAGAGAGACAATGAATGTGCATTTAATACATACCTACCAATTTGAATAAGCATGATATTCGGGTAGAGCGGGAAAAATAAGCACGAATGACACTTGGTTCATTTGGGACATGTGAGATGCGAATGCGTGAAACACGTAGTTCGGTGACTCGCGAAGCGGGGGAAAAGGCGCACAAATGTCTTTTGGGACATGCGGGACATGAGTGCGCTTGCATCTGCGTTTCGGCGTTTCGGCCGAAAATGGAACAACTTGCACAATTTGATTTGGGACATTTGGAACATGAAAGTGCGAAGTACGCGGTTCGGGTGTTTCGGCCGAAAATGGAACAACTTGCACAATTCCATTTGGGACACTTGGGACAAAAAGTTCCGACGGGCCCGAAAAAGACAATCTTCGGGGCAATCGGCCGATCGGGGAACAGAACGCACTTTTGAACTTGGGACAGTTGGGACAAAAGTTCCGACAGGCCCGAAAATCACACAAAATGACCCAAAAACGTAGATTTTCTCAATTTCACGACTTCGGTACATTAGAGAAGACACTTAAACTCAAAATTTTGAAATTTTTACTTTCATAAGAGCAGGGAATTTTGAGTGGACAACAGCTATGCATGCCATGATGAATAGAAATGTTATAACCATGTTTAATTCTCTGTTTTTGTAATGGTAGTTTTTGTATTCAAGTTATAAAACTCTCATGTTTTTATAACCCTCCATGGTCTTGACATCAGTGTAATTCTTTGTATATTTTAGTGAGTGACAACCCTTCTTCTAAAGTTAAACAAAAATAAAACAAAATGAATTCATAGATAAATCAATAAATAAAATAATAATGAAATTGGGTTCTTGTTGATAAATCTAAGAATCTAAATTTGAAAAAAGTGGAATTTCTACCAAAGTGTAAAGAAAATCTTCTCTCGTTAACTTTAATCGTGGATTTAACTTCATTCTCTTTTTGTGAACCCTTAAGTCTTATGCTTGCAATTTGGGAACCCCATGTGTATCCATTGTCGAACTTAATCAAGATGTTCGCTAAATGAAGCTTTCTCCCAAATCCATTTTAACTCTTAAGTCTCATTAAAATACCGGTTAATAACTAAAGAGATCATGATGATGAAATAAATTGACCTTCTCACTTTAAATCTTGCCATAGTATATTGTAATCTTCTCTTAAGCGTGGTTAATAGTTGATTCTTACACAAGGAGGTTGTAGTTCTGAAACCTTATGGCACTCCACTTTAGTTGGACCTTACACTCGTCACCTTGTGCAAGGGAGGTCTAAATCAAGATTCTATAGCTTGTGTTGGTTTAAGATAATCTTGTGGGGATTGGTTCACCCCACCTCCCTTCTAGTGTTAACCGAATAACTGATCAATCTAATATTTGTCACATTAAAGATGATCCTCTTTCGGAAATTTTTACCCAAGCCTAATGTCTCTAAGTGTAAAAGAAAGGATTCTAACCCTTGTAAGAAGAATTTTCTCAAATCAAACCTGAATCTCCTAGAACGTAAGATAAAGTTTGAAGGGTGTGTTTCAGTAAAATAAATAAATAAATAACCTTAAGAATATGTTCACAGTGGGTTGTCCTGAACTGTAACTATGTACTGTAGTTGGGTTCTTTTTGGTGTCTTGTCAAAGAGAAAAGTGAATTGTCCTTGATGGGTGTTGGATGTTCCGTGTTGCCTATGTGGTCATAGTTGTGTCAGGTTGTTTGAAAAGTTAGTTGTAACCTTTGTGTCCTCCTGTAATGTCGTTCTATACTTCGAACAAGTCAAAAAAATTATCCTGTATTTTTCTTTGTTGTCTTGTGTGTCTGAAATAGTGGGTGTTACATAAAAAGTAGGTGGTTCGATCAATTTTATCTCACCAAATGTAACCTTTTTTTCTTTGGTTTATTTGTAGTTTGAGTACTTAACTTGTTGATTTTCATTTTCTAATACAATATTAAATTTAGTTACTTCAGCTTCTTGTTGTTTAGATTATAATTCGAATCTTGAAAGCTCCTTAACAAGTATATCATTTTGTCCGGAATGGACAACAATCGACACATAATCTTACTAGCATGTATCTTCTTCATATGATAAAATTTTTTTTAAAGGGAGCATATCCCATCTTAATATACAATTTTGGAGTAGAATCATGCTCTTTTTGTTAGTTGAAAGTGAGTATTTAGTAGGATCCATTTTATGATCTTCTTGAACTAAAGGAGAAAAACTTGACCATTAGTACTCCTAGAATTTTGATTTGGAAAATTAGAAACTTTTCCTACCTCAAGTGAGTCATCAATGGTATTCCTCTTTTATCTTGTCATAACTGCAAAAAATCCATATTTTACTTTGGATACAATCTCTTTACTAAATGTGACATGATCACTATCCTCCCAATTAACCATGGTTGTATCAAGATGCCCCTACACAAAATTTGGATCACCTTGTGGTGCTAGAAATCCACTTTGTTGAGTTTGATGAAATGCTTCTTCTTAAGTCATTTGTGGCACACATAATATTTGTGTCACCATTTCCAATGTTTTATTTGGATAATTAGGTTGCATATTTGGATCTTGCATCATATACTTTTTGGGTTGCGCTTGAAATACAGACTTAGAGGTTGAAGGAACATTTGGATCAATAGTACCATATGAATTTGTTAGTGTAATACCTCATGGAGCTTGATAAGTAGGTATATAACCTTAAGAAACATGTATTTTATAGTTATATGGTTGATATTTGGATAGGTAACAAGCTAGATAGGGGGGTTAATAAGGTCTATTAGCTTGGAACTGCTGGATTTTCAAATGTACTAACTCATTTTCAATGGTTTGGAAAGTCCCTTTTATCTCATTTATCTCATTGGGATGAACTACGGAAGGTTTTGAAAGTTTTAAAGGAGATGGGATAGGAGATATCTCTAGAAATATGGGCATATATGGTGTATGGAAAACATATCCCTTTTAAATATGTTTTTTCATATGTTATTTTCATATTAAATGTAGTAGTAAAGTGTGAAAACCACCCATAGATTAGATCAATATTAGAATGTCACTATTTAATGCCCACATGTAATACAAAAATGCATGATCAAATGATGGTTTAATGGCTTATAGTATTATTTTCCATTTTCTTCCAAATCTCAAAGTTAAATTTTCTCATAAAATCTTGAGGTGGTCCCTTAATAGTGGTAAGCTTATCTAAAAAATTATAGGTGATCTAATTTATCCTCAAACTCTTCATAAAGGACTATACCTAACTCACCCCAAGTGGTAATAGATCTTACGGGAAATTTCTATACCATTGGATGGCTTGATATTTTAAGGATGCAAAAATAGTCCTAAAGAAACATTTTACTTGGGAACATTTTGAATAGAACATAGGGCAACCATATCTCTAATATGCTAAATGGGGGTGGTCTGATCCTCATTACTAAAATAAGGGACAATTTTTTAAATAGAGGGAGGTATGTCATCAAATATAGTAAGTTGTAAGGAAAACCACCCACCAATGTAGCAAAAGGGTAATTTATAGCCATGGGGCAAATAGGGATTTGATTTTAAAATTATGATTTGGAGTACAAGTGCTAGGTTTTTATAAGGTGCAATATTCTCAAATATTTTCCTTCTAAAATAATTAAAAGGAAATTGAACAAACTCGTAACAAATACCTCTTGATGATGACATTGTTATCACTTTATGCCTAGAGCATTAATCATTATCCAATCAACTTCTCCTAACAACAATTGGCCTTCGAATCATACAGATTATCTATTAAAGTCTTCATTCAAAATGATATCTACTCGGAAGGAGATGGTATTGACTCATTGCTTCCTTCTAATTACAACTATCAAAACATCATTTGTATAATACTTTTTGTTGATTAATAATGAAAAAATTAGATTAGGTTTCTAGAAAAGAACAACTATACTTTAGGAACAACCATCATAGAACAATATCTTCATTTTCATGCTAATATAATGCCAATATATCATCCCACCGAACATGCCAAAAATGGTTATAAATTTGAACAACAACATGAGTTAAAGTAGTAGAAGAAATCCTTCTCTTCATTTGATACAATTCAATATTCTCATAGTGTGGGTGACTCAAGTTTAGAAGAACCTCTAAAGAGGGTTGGTTCCCTAGATAAATCACCTAAACTAGTTTTTTTCTCGGGGATACCGAAAAATTAACATAAAATCACAAAAGTATGTAAATTCGGTGAGACACCAGTTTTTTGGTCACTTATTACTGCATAAGGCACACTATTAGATTCTTTGAGACACCGAAATATCACTTCATTCACTCTTTGATTTAATTTTAAACTATAATTTCACAAAAGGCATGGATGAGCTTTTATTCTAACATGGGAGGTCAAATTTGTGGTCTTTTCCACTTCTAGATAAATTAAAAAACTATATCTGCACTGAAAATGACTTGTAAAAGCATCAAAACATCTTAATGAAGGTGATAATATTTAGAAACATGAAAATGAAACAAGACATTTAGTTAATCACATCAATGAACTTATAAAACACACTTCAATTCAACTTGTAAATGGAGGAATTCAGTCCTTTATTCTATCAAAGAGGTGACGGAGTAAAAAAATTGACATAGCCTTGGTGTGAAAAAATAATAAGTCTCTCCCAAATGTTATAAAAGATGGCTACATATAGAAAAAATAAGGAGAAGTAAAAATAAGAGAAGTGAAGCTGAAATTGCTCAACACTTTAGTTAACTCTCTCTCTCTCTCTCTCTCTCTCTCTCTCTCTCTCTCTCTCTCTCAATGAATCAATTCAATTTTTAGTTTCAAACTTTAGTTGGGGACTAATTGGAGACAAATCAAATTCTAGCTATCGATCGTATAATTCGACCCATGTAATTAAATTACAATTATTTAATAATAATGGTAATATTATTTTTATGCACATGATTTATAAAGGGGGCAAGATTATGAGTAATCATGCCATTTTATAACTTTATAGACCTTGGTTAACCTCCCTTTTGCATAAATTAAGAAAATAATTTGATATCCTTTTTGGCCATTGGGACACGTGAGGTAAGTGATTAATTAATTTGACTTGTGAAAAGCATTGTTCCCATCACTACATTTTAATAATCATAATAATTACAAATATGATCAACACCCAAGACATAGAACTTGGTCAAAGATGACTATGGAGTTTTTTTAGATAATATTTGGCCCCAACCATGGTTAAAATTGACCATAATTAAGGCACGCTTTTGACCTCTCATTAGGGTTGAAACCCTAAAATGTATCTTCATTTGGAATTTGGATTTCTTCACTTTGGAGGTGATGATGAAATGATGGAATGTTTTGTGGCTACCATGATTTTCTTACTAGAACGCCAAGGCTTCTTCAACCCTACATCTCCGTTTATCTTTTTCAATGGCCATGATTTATCTATGTAGCATGCCACTTCTCTTTATATTTCCTATTGTGCTTTAGTTTCTTTGATGTAGAAAGCCAAGATTTTTTTTTTTCTTTTCTTGACCATGGTTTTCTCTATTTTAGCTTTCTACTTTGCCACGTTTTTCCCTAATTTTCGAGCTTGGCCTTGAATTTTTCATCTCGTTTGTGATGTTTGGGACTCAGGCCGTGGCTTTCAGAGGGTTGTGGAAACCATGGTAAGTGAGGTTACACTCTTTTTAGTATTTCATATTCATATTTTTATAAAACATGGGTTAAGTCGAAAAGCTTCACCAATTTATGATGTCATGACACACATATTTTCTCTTTTTACAATGTTTTTTTGAAATTTATATCTTCCAACATCTTATTTAGAAGAAAACTTTATAATTTTTTTCTTTTTTCCGCTTTATAAAGAGAAAGAAAAATTTATATTTTTTATTGTCCTAATAGAACCCCACACTGCTTTTTCTCCTTATTATATATGAATGAAAAAATGTACTTGTTCATCATCCTTGATAAATTTAAAAAAATGAACAAAAATTGTATCTCTTTTTTTCATGGAATTTTCTATATATTTTCTCTCTTTAAAAGAGAACCTTGTCCATTTTTTTGAAAAAAAGGTTAGAAAAAGAGTCCAAACAACCTTTCTTTTTTAGTTGTTGATTTCATGATACACAAATTTTCTTAGTACTTTGTGAGGGATGCAATCATTTATTTCTCATCAAGATTTTAAAATATGCATACATAGATGGAAAATGCATGATAATTTACTCTAATCTATACTATCTATGTTGACATATTGTTGTAATACTTTACGTGCATGAACTGCTAAAGGAAATTGTAATCATATTCTACAATTTTTCTTCTAGATGCACTATTTAAGATTACTAAAACCAAATGTTTTCTTCCTCCATTACTTTATTTTCTGATAATCGTTAATTATTGATAGAATTCAAATTGATTCAAGCATAAAATCCTAGAATATTATGGATGTCAAGCTCTATCAACACTTTGTTTCCTCTTCTATAGGTACACTAGAGAAAATATGGAGTGTTGGGACGAGCAACCGTAAGTATGCAAGTTCGTTTATAGGATAGGAAGGAATCCCTTATCTTCTTCATATTTTTTTAGTTTCTAATCATTTTCACTAAATCACTTGAAAAACTAAACCTCGCGCTTTCCTCGATCTTCAAAAAATTTCCTAATGAGTATAACAATTGTTTATGATATCAATTGTCCGATGTTTCCATTCTTTATAATCCTCTTAATTTCCATAATTGGATGAACATTTGAAAATTAATTTCTTAGAATACTTGCATGTAATCATAAGGAACTTAATAATGAATTGTTTGTACCTTTTCTGATCACTTGAACTAAAAACCTTAAATAATGAATGAATGATCAATCTCAAACAATAATTGCTTCCACACTTAACAATTTTTCAGAACTCTAAAACTTAATTCTTTTCTTGGTCCAACATGTCTATTTTTGATGTATGATGCCATTCTCATCTTCATCATGACCCCGCAATAGGTCATAAGTGATGATGCATTATTCGTAGTGAAGACAAAAAAATTAGAATGACATCCAATACGAGGAATGGGCACTCTAAATCTTGATTCCTACTTGTCGCATTCCTACTCATTTTCCCTCTCATACAAAAACAATGAAATCATAAAATTTTCATATTCCTCGACTATGGTGACCAAAAATGGTCAAAAGGCAAGTATTTAGGGAAAAAAGTTTTAAGGGAATATTCGTGATAGTGATTTTTAACATTTAAAATACGTTATGTGGTGATCAAAATGCTAATATATGTGGATTACAATCTTATCACATGTTTTAATTACCTCAATAACTTTTAAATAATGTAACTTTTTGTCATCCCATTTTATGCATCAGCAAAATGGTGGATCTCGAGGAAATAATTTCAAGTGTTCATTCCCAATGCAATAAGGGTTACATTTAATATTATTTTGATTCTTATAATTAGTTTAATCCATCTTATCTTTCCATCATGAAACCGGTAGAAGTTAGGATTGTTGGGAATTGTTTCACAAATCGCACACATGCATGAACTAAGATATTTTATAGACTTTTAAACATCTTTTAAAACCAATTGTATCACCTTGTTATGTCTAATGTATAATAGTAGAACAAGGGAATGGTTCCACTAGTTTCTCTAAGGAATGATATGAGTGAATTATCCAATAAAGTATAAAATAACGTAAATTTAGCTATGTCTAAAACACGCTTTACCTACAAAGCCTTTTGCACATAATGAAGAAAAATTGAATATTTATGAAAATATTGCATAATAATTTTCATCTAACAACATCTAACTCTTATTAGGAACATGACATGAGCTGAAATTCATTAAATCAATGAAAAATATGATAAGAATGTACTAAACCTCATGTTGTAGAGCCCATTGCCTTATTTATTGACTACGGAATGTTATATTCATGGAACGTTGGGGATAAGGAGATTATAAATACTTAGAGGAGAACATGATAAACAAAGGGAAATATAAAAGAAAAAAAGATCGAAAGATAAGGATTAGAAAACAAAACAGACATATAAATATGTACATACAAGTGAGAACCTACTTCACTACTTGAAGTACTTTAAATACGTTCTTCTATAGGGAATTGGAATATGAGTTTCGTCTAAATAGGCTTAGTAGTATGTGTTTTGACTATAGTAGTGATGAATCTTGAAAATTTGAAATGAGGACTCAAAATTTTAATGCATTTTTTTGGTTATCCTAAATCACCCACACATTTGAATTTTTGTCTTGATTTTTTTAATGCAAATATATAATTGAATTTTTATGATCTTCAATGATGAAGTAAACCTAAAATACATGTTCTTCTTTTATCTTGATTAAACACACGATTCCTTTATCTATTATTGTCATTTTTAACTCGCTTTAGCCAACCATAGAATAGGTAATTTCAAGGTGAAGGAAATTTATACCTTTAAGCCATATAAAAATGAAAATGAAAATGAAACATATCTCTCTATTCATTAAGATTTATACGATCATTTCACATAGCATCACACAACTTATTTTTCCGATTTATTTGGTTTTCATTTAGCAATTTACAAATAATTGTAATAATATTGTTGTTACTATATTCTTGTTGGCCATTCCTTTGATGATAATAGTATTAAGAATGAGAGAGAGATCCCCAGCCATGACATGTGAAACTCATGACATTGAAAAGGAAACAAGGGAGGCATTGTTAGCTATAAAAACGCCATTGTTGACTATTAAAATGTGGAACAAAAGTTATTTTTAATGAAGTTACAAACTACTTAGGATGTGGTTTTCCTTAGTGGAATACCTTTCATCCATTTATATAAATAATCTATGGTCTGTAATAACATGAGTGTGACATGCACTCCAAATGAGGTTTTAGAGTACCAATGAAATACCTTGCCATTGAAAATGTTATTCAATAATCACTAGTATTAAAATTGATGCTACATGTTTAGATACGTTTATAAATCGGTGACATGCTTGACACTTTTAAACACACTCCATAGCATATTTATAAATTTTGGGGTAATAATATCCCGATCAAAATATCTTTGAGCAAATGAATGGTAAATAAAAATGACCACCATATGCTCGATTGTAGTAAGCCTCTAGAAACCTCTATTTTTTAATTTGTCCACACATCATAGAAAATGAGTATCTATCCCTATTCTGAAAAGTAAAATATCATAGATCGCATACCTAGCACCTCAATGTTTTATTTCTTTTTTATCCTTGAGAGTATGTTAGATCAAGCATTCTTCATAAGTTAAAGCAGTGTGCAATGTCACTGTACCAATCATCTATTGTGCTGAAAAAAGAATGTAGAAATTTTTTATTTAATATTACCTTCTTAAACTTTGGGTTCATTTTCTGTGACAATGGCCTTTCCATCATGCCAGTTTAGTAGGTTTTATGTCAAGGACATATTAGTTCATTTTAGCTATCTGATTTCCTCCTTTAAAAACCAAATATTTTTGGGCTAACATTCAATGAACAGTGGTGTGAGCTAAAATTAAACCCAAGGAAAAGGAGAAATAAGGTGAAAACTACAGGATTAAATATCAATATATTGGTGCATGCCAAGTTAATATATATTTTATCTTGTTATTTGTAGAAAAAGAATTTTGAGAAGTTCCTGATCCCCATACAATGAAAGATTAAAGACGTGATTGTGAAAGTATCGAAAAGTTCAATACAAACCAAACAACAAAATACACAGCTCGATCACAAAAAAACAAAAAAAAAAAATACCGGCTACAGTAGAACAACGAAGAAACAACAATCTTGCATGCAATAAACTGCTAAACCAAATTTCATAGTCAACAAAATACGCTCCGTAGTAATACTAGAGCTGGATCTACCAATCTCTTTCAGTAACTCTAACACGTGGCTGTAGTGTTCTCTTTTATTTGGATTTTCTGTTCAACATGAAACTGTATGTATCATCGTCCACTCCACCTAGATGGTGAAGCTCTGTCTCAGAGCCTGTCAACTCCTTTCTAGCATGTTACTAAAATTCAATCTAGACAACAAGATCAGAAGATTCCCCAAGCGTGTAGCTATAAATTTTGACCTAGTATCCATCTAGAAAATATACCCTAGAGTATAGCATATTTAAATTTGTTTATATATGTGTCTGTACTAGGAAGCGACGAATAATTTTTTTCTAAACTGTTTTAACGTAACATTTTTCTCCTTGCATACGATTGTTAGAGACACACCACGCGCATGCCATTTATCTTCTCCTATAATAGTATCCTCTCAAATTTATAAGATTTTCAATTTTTTTCGCATAATTATTTTGATAACATGGAAAGGATTTAAATTTAATATTTAAAATAAAGTAAAAAGTTGACGTTTTCTTTATTTGGCTGATATTGCAGCCATACACTTCATCCACGTTAACGAACATTATTGGCCCCTTTCTAGGGAACACTATATGTGTGATATCTAATATTATCTATGACGGCCAATTTAGATGGTTTGAGTACTATTTAAGGTTAATGTAATAAGATGTTTGGTAATAGTTTCCCCGAATCTGCATGCAGTCTATACCAAAAACTATGACGAGCGCTACTTTTTTCCTATTATGAGTCGAATAATCGAAATAAAATCTAGCACTCCACTTGTGTAAGCCGTGAGAATACAACATAGCACTCCATCTCTTATGCCATCACTTGTGTAAGCTCGCACCCTCGTTTGTGTAAGCTGCGGTTTAAACATAGGAGAATTAGTTTGTGTAAGTTGCGTATAAGTGTTGGTGGAATTGGCAATGAATGATGACAAAAGTGAAATACTTTACATGGGTATAACTGTTATGTTATTGTGAAATCCTTTATGTGTAAACAACAATTGAATATAGCAATATTATATTATTTTTGTATATTTATTCTATAAGAAAATATAATGATTAATTAAAAACAAAAAGATATAAATTAATTTCTAAATACTCATAATTATGATAAGAAAATAGATTTACTCGAGGTAGTCTAGATAAAATGTAGATGTGTTAAACTCATGATAGGTTGTGTGAAATGGAATTTTTAATTGAATCGCAATGCATTTATTTTTAGTGCATTAATTTTGTAGGAAACCATTTCTATACACCTATTTTTTAAATTGTCATCTTTTATACTTATTACAAACAAATTCCTTTGTGAAAATAAGGGTTACAAATGCATCTAGTTCTAGAGTGAGTTTTTAAGGGGCTTTTCAGAATGAGGAATTATTATGGGTTAGAGACAATAAATGGAGAGAGTTTGGAAATTTAGTCTTGGCCTTAGTTTTACTTCATAATAGGTATCCTTGTATTCCTAGGTCTCATGCACATCACATGAAGAGTTTATTTCTTTCATTTCATACTTCGTAGTTTTCTCATTCATATCAATGATCTATGACATGTTTATTTCCCTTTTAATAACAGATAACCTCTTTTCAACATCTATGAATGAGGCCATCACCATCTTTTCGCATCTTTGGATGATGCCATTGCATTGTGGGTGATGCTATTGTTGTTATATTTCCATTGGCTAATGACATTTCTTGATAGTGATGACATCCAATATACCCTCAAATCATTTAACACTTAAATGAAAACAAATCTAGAATCATTCAAACTTCCATAAGCTTTGCTCAATTACACCATCTTCACATTTTATCTTCTATCTCTTGGATTCAATTGGATAACTTCTTATTAGGTGGTTGTTTGTTCTACTAGGTCACCATAATGAGTCTAAGACAAGAAATGTTTTCCCCTTCTCCACCTAATAGCGAATCTCTCAATGTAATTATTCTTTGGACCAATATATTCATCGCTGACCGCCATATATATATAAGGTTAGGGATATAAGTGTCTCTTTCCATTTTTCCATAGGTAACTTCATTTCTTTTTTATTTGTATTATTCTAGCTTAGTATTTAATATACTTGGATTATATCTAACATAGTGCACTTATGAATTATTAGCTACTTAGCTTTAATTTCATTTATATCATGTATGTTTGTTTCATTTATTTATTTTCTAAACCTCTCCACACTCAACTATCAATATATCAATATGATTCCCTTCTCTATCTTGATCGCAGCACTTGGAAAGCATATGTTGACCTAGGGTAGGAATTATTGGCCTCTAGATATGTGATTTTATCACTCACTAAATCCCTTTTAATTTTATCCCTCGTATTCTCGTACATGTGTATTTCCTACTCTATTATGTGATACCCTTGTAAAATAGATGATTTGGAAGTGCATGTTATTAAGACACATTTTTTCCCACCTACATCTTCCGGTGAATGAAACGTCAATATTATAGACTTTCAAATCAAGAGAAAATTGTTAATATAATATATATTCAAATTTGACTTCACATGAATACCCAAAAATAAAAAAAAACCTCAAAACCCATCCACACAAACACCATTGCCTTCCTAGTCAAGGATTCATGTTTCGTCACATTATCTAAACTTCTTTATCCCATGTGGAGACCTATTTATAAGGATGATTCTATTTACTTTCCAAGATATTATTCCAAATTCCTTTTGTTCCCAAGTACATTATTTTGTATGGATAAATATGTTTATGACAGCCTTTTCATACCTTTTATCATCCAGATCAACACTCCATCATGGAGTATTTGGGCTTTGGGTCCTCTAACTCTATTGTGAAATTTTTTCCCAAGGCATACCATCCCGAGACCGAGTTTCTATTTTGTATGGATTGTTGTCTAGTGGGATCACGTACAAGGAGGACTTATACTTTCCATAATAAGCCACTTGAGTACGAGGAAGAGGAAAGCCAAAATGATGATAATTTTGACCATCTTGTTGAGATACATAAATTTCTATCTTAATTTTTTTAAAGATAAGGGAGTATGAGAATAAATTCTTATAAAACACATTCTCGATTTTTCTCTCGAACAAATTGACCATAGGGAAGAAAAGGGGAAAGTCGTTAAGATAGGATCATCTCGAAAATGCCTTTAGTTATAACCCTACCAACCTCATACTCTAACTCATTGATAAAATGAGCCAACAACAACCCACTACGATGGCTCAAAATCTCTAAATAAAATCCAGCAACCTCTTTTTGCAAATGGGGCTAATGGGGTTCCCATCACTCAATTCCTCATTAAAAATAAAGTCTTTCAGCATTCCAACAAGAACATGTAGTTCCCTATATATCTAGTGTGGATATCGCTTGCATTTATATATCTATCTCTTATGACAAGAGTATTGATCGTACCATTCATATAAATGCCTTTCCCCATCTTTAAAAAGAATAGAACAAAACCAATTCATATGTTGTCACAAATATTCTAGAAAATAAACTTACATACAATGATTTATATTGGTAGCATACTTTTCCTCCTAACTCTATAGTTGAGATAGAGTCCTTAGTAAAGAAGATTACTAATAAAATTCCAATACCATGATCCACCAAAAAAACATCAATTGTTAGAAATTTGAGAATTAAATAACACAATAATTTATCAAGAATTAGAATACCGTATATACCGGATAGAACATAATGTGGAACTTCATATCCTCTTTGGAACATTCTTAAAAGATTTCAACGTCTCGCTTTAGTACAAGGTGAGGTCCTTTTCTATTCCTTCCTAAGAGGCCATCAACAAGAAAAATGGAAATAATATCTCATGAGGGAATTTGAGAAGGCTCTAACAAAGACACCAACTAATAAAAAGTCAAAATCCTTCAAGAGTAAAAAAAATAATGCAATAGATGATAGAGTCCCGTACATTCTTAGTCTTATCACCTTTTTAAATGGAACTGTTTTAAATATAAAGAAAAACCTAAGAAGAAAAATGAAACTAAATTTCATCAATTGCTCAAGAAGGAAGAGTTAAAGTATCAATTTCTTACACTATTTACTATAATCCAAGATCCTTCTAGAATTGTTCCTCATTGGCATGATGAGAGTAAGTTTTGTTTTTGGAACACTAATTGGGGTCATTCATATGAGAATTTTTTTCTCATTGAGTGGCTTACATCAAATTCTTCTTAGGACCAAAATTTTATCTTAGGACCAAACTTTTATCATGAAAGTGTGACTCACGAGCATTTGTGTGAAGTAGGTTACATTCACGACATGGCTCAAAATAAAGATCATCATGAAGCCATCAACCAAGTTAATAAAAAGATAAATATATTCTCTAACCAAATTCTCATTCATGATGTATTTGAAATTTCTAAGTAGGAAGAGAATACTAAAATCAATATAGTTGGCAATGATTATGCTCCTTAAAACATGGTCAGCAATTAATGATGTAAAATGTGTCATAACTTCCATAAAACTTGAGTATCATGTCAGCATTCCAATCTCAAACTAAAAGGGTCATATATCAATCTATACCAAAGAATAAAAATCCTCAAAGTTAGAAATTTCCTCCTCCACAAGCCATCGACCCCGATTGAAATTCTCCTACAAGGCCGATTGTGTGTGGATCTACATTTTTATCTATAAACACCAACGACCCCTTTACAAATAATATTTGAAGAGTCGATGGCATAGGAAATAAGTTAAAATCAGTTTTAAAAGTCTTTGTAACTACCCATTCTCCTTATCGATCTATTCCCAAGCATTCACAATACTCTCATCCTACTACATAGTCCAAATCATGATGAGTGGCATCTTCTCAAAGCACTTTCCAAAATTATTGGTCTAGTTACTTAATATCAACTTATCTCGTATCTTTCCTCACCATCATGAGCATATCATCACCTGTGTTGTTTGATATTAATATCCATTTTCTACCTATTTGGGGTAGATTCCTACATTATATGGCTTAGAAGAAAGTATCTACCATAAATGTGAGGCTCTCTCCATTCATGTTAATCCCACTATGGATGCACATTCATGCATTGATTTACCTCAAGTTTATATGATTCCATATGAGCTCTTACTTCATGCGCAGATGATCCAACACTTTTAATTTTAGTTCATATTAGTCAAACTTTAGTTATGCGTGCTCTCATTGATGATGGGAAGATCCAACACTTGGGGAAGATCGGTGAGGGAGTGCTAACTTTAGACCGCTGATTAAAGGGAAGGTGATGGAATATATTAATGGTGGGTTGAAGTATTCCTTGGTCCAGATTCGAAACATAATTTAGGTCATTCTTCTCTCGAAGAATGATGTGGGATGGATGAAAGTCCACTACAAAAAAACCTATGCAACACGCACCACTCTCGAGCGCTTCGGTGATGAGATCTATCTCTTTGGTTTGTGTCAAGATTTCGTGACCAACCATTTTGCTCTAATTTTCCTCCTTGGTTGTTTTTGTTCTTTGTTCGACCGCTAGTATAGGTTGTTTGTACGTATCCATAATTATAAGGTACTATATCTTGCCGGAATAGTGTAACAAGTGCCCCAATGATGATACAGGTCTCCTCGCAAGGTGTTCGGGATCCAGAAAAGCCCTCGGAGTATGCGTTAACATCCCACATGCCCCACTTAACCCCGCGTCCTTTGTTTTCCCATTTTTCCTCTTTTCTTGGCCTTTTGCCCTTGATTCTGAAACCGCCGCCTGCGGCGGGAATCTCCTGACCGCCACCACCCAGATTAGGGTGGCGGTCCAGTGCCATCGCCGCCCTGCTCAAAGTGGCGGTCTTGAACGCGTTTCCGAGAAAGTGCTTTGACGCGACTCACGTAAAATATCAATCTTTCACCAGCTTTCCTTGCCGACTTGGGCATGCATTTATGTTTTTGGTCCCTGGAATAGTGTTTGGCCATTGTTTATGGTTTTAGAGTTCGATTTGGTTTTGATCTTTGGGTGAATGAAAGCTATAAATAAATGGTTTGTGCACAAACAAAAGGTCTGATCTTTTGGCTCTCATCTCCTCATTTCAGTAGTTCAGTCTGTTATCTTGTTTAGAAGCCTTGGTTTAGTTCATTATATGCTTAGTTAGTATTATTCAACTATTGGTAAGCCACATATCCAGCTTGTGCAAGTAGTGTTATTGTTTTATCCAATCCATTAGAGTAGAATAGCTTAGGAAGCCATTAAAGTTGCAGGTTTTTCTCTTCAAACAGGATAGTTTCAGGTTACGTCGCTTTATTGCATGAGTCGCCGTAAAATCCCGCTAGGAATTACATAAGCCAAGCTCTGTACTCTTGCGCTATCCCTCTCCTACTCACATTTTCAGTCTGCATTCTGAGCTGTCCTTGTCCCAATATCTACTTCTATCGATGCTAGCATTACACGCTTTTCTGGATCCACGTGAACACGAAAGAACGAGGAGATCATACTGAGGGGACAAGATCACACACACCATCGGATTCGCCATTGTTCTGCGGAATCCAGGTTCTAATTTTCAAAGTTCTAGTTAGAATCATATCAAATAAAATAGTTAATTGCTTCATTTCAGTAAATTTCTATTCTCGATATTGCCAGGGAAGTTGTGAGGATTGATAGTTTCTGAGAAACTATGATTCACTCCTCACTTCTGAGGTAGGATCGAGAATCTTGCAAGTAGATTAGGAAAGTTATTTCATTATTTAGAATAAATCTACAAATCGCACAAACAAATAACTACACTCGGTTATCTTGTTTGTTTTAAATTGTTATTTAGTTATTATTTCTAGATATGTTTAAATAGCTTGCTTTCCTTAAACTCTTAAAAGGTTTCTTAGAAAAATAGAGGTTATATATGTTTTAGATTTATTCCACGTAGTTAGAATTTGCTTTATTACAGTTAGATTTACATTTTATTTTGTATGACAATCACGGGACCTCAGGAGCCCAGGGAATACATATTTGAGCCAATCGTGCCTCAACCAAACCTCATCACAGCAATAGTTGACATAGACCAAAATCTCAGAATACAAGTATTCCAAACAACAACAGATTTACAACTGATCAGTTCTCAGTTGAGAGGGTTAAATATAGAAGACGACCAAGCACACACGTTTTGGTCAAATCAACCAAATTACAGACTGCCCTAGGCAAAACATTCACATGACTATAGAAGGGTTCGAAAGAGAACAAACCTTTGGTTGTGATCCTTTGGTCCCACAGCCAGGTGCAGGAGACACTCTCACAGACATAGATACTAGTTTAAGGATCCAGGTTGCACGAACGCCTGTGAGATATTCTGAGAAAATCACACAGTTGTTGGTCCTAAACATAGAAGCTGAGAAAGCATACGATTACTGGATATTAGGGATTAGGACTTGATTTCATGACCATAGCAGGACCACAACAACCAAGAGTCTACGGTTGTGATCCACAGATCCCACAGCCCAACGAATCCACAAGTCAATCAGATATAGACGCTAGCCTACGCACCTTGGTATTCAGATCCACTCCACTTCCACCCATCATCATCGAACAATTGTCCTTACTAGATATAGCGGCTAACGAAGCTAGAGAATTCTGGACTAAGCCAGAGAATCATCCGTAGAGTCAATTGTTTCCACCATCCACCATATGACCTTATCTAGAGACATACACGAAACTATCCCAAGTCATTTCCCACATATTCCACAACCCATAGATCGAATCACGCCAGAGCTCGATATTGATTGGAGCCTTCGAGCAATCATCCTTGCCGATCGATCTATCACACCAGTCCAAGTTAGAAGGGATTTCTTTGCCTTAGATTCACAAATTCCATTAGTGCGTGTCGAAGACATTAGATTGCCTAACTAGTTTGTCTGCATCCCACGCATATTCTACCCCCACCGGCTGTCTCGGCACGACCTCGAGAGGTCGGGTACGCGGAAGAGTCACTTGTAGATTCCCACGCTACTTTGTCACTTTTCTGGCGTACAAAATTGGTGAACCCGACGTGAAACAACAAAATTAGTGAAGGCCTTAAACTTCCTACTTTCTCATTAGAATTATCATGTCCTTTCTCAATCACCTTCGCTCCTTCCCATTATTCTGCGGGTATTCATATACCCCCCAAATATGTCGGGATTCGATGAATATGGCAGACCCCTCTTGGGTCTTGAGGCATACTACGCCCAACAGAATAGCAATCATCACCCTCACTCTCAGTATGGGGTGAAAACTATTCAACTAATCAGTTGTCAACACAAACCCCAAGAATCAGATATAATTCATCTTTTCAAACTGAGGAGTTAGATCAACCCCCTCGAACGCAACAAACAGAGCCTTCAGGTTCAAACAATATGACGTTTACCAGAGAATCAGTTCGTCTCCTCGAATGCTACTTAGACCACAAATTAGTAGGCAATCAGACCCATACCTGGTCTTAGATGATGGACGGTCAATACATTATCCTAGGAGTGAACAACATTCTCGGGGTATGTACCCACCTATAGGAGGTTTACAAATACAACCCGAGATCTCTTTTCAAGAAAATACCTCTATGCCACTGCATATAGGAAATACTCTCGGAGAAACTTGGCAAGATAGCGATCAGTTCATGACAGGATATCACATGCCTATACAACACCAGGGTATACAACAAACGCCGCTCAGGAAAAGCACCGTGACTTCACCAAATGAAGTCATTTCAACGTTAGTAGAAAAAGTGAGAGGGTTAGAACTTGCTCAAGCAAGTCAAAATTCTCCGTTCATGCAAGCAGGAAGTTCCAATCCTCCATACCACCCTGGCCAAGTAGATCTCCTCACAGGAGTAGGCACGTTAGGCATGCCTCCTCACTATCCACAACAAATGCCAACAAGGCCCATCATCTCTAACACTATTCCTCCCGGTCTAGTATCAAACAATCCATTACTAGACAATACCCCGTCATACTTAAACATGTACTCCAAATCACCACAAGGGAGATATGTTCTCCTCTCCCAACATGTTTGTTCAAACACAGGGACTTCCCTATGCCCCTGCCAACGCATACACTACGCCATATCAACAACCCATCCCACCACCACTCCCTCAAAGCCACCACCATCGATGGTGAAACCTATGCGATAGGGACTTATTCGAGAATATTTGAAAGAGCCTTTAGACTTCACCATACGAGCGTCATGCTTCCAAGACCCTTCCCGATTTACCCAAGTACAAAGGCGAGGGAGATCCAAACTCGCATATCAAGGCTTACGCTACAGCCATACGAGAATTACTCCCTTGGGATGGGGTTGTTGCTAAAATATTCCCCAAAACCTTGGAGGGCATTGCTCTCGACTGGTATTATAGAATACCTAAAGCCTCCATCCATTCATTTAAACAACTCGTATCAGAATTCATTAAGGCATTCGACATGAACAAACTGTTGAGAACGAGGAATCGGGAGTTCTTACACATTAAACAAGAACACAACGAATCAGTCACCCATTTCATCCAAAGTGGCGTACAGTCCTTTATTCCTCGGCAAGTGCTCCAAACATGGATCAGATGGAACTATGCGATTTATTCCTTCATTCTCTCAGCAAAGAGGTAAAGGAAGAAGTCCAGAAGTTCCCACTAAGAACTTACGATGAAGTACTTGAGAGCGCTCTTGAATAGACCAAGCGGCGATAGATAGTGGTGGTCGCAAGACATATGGAGCAATGGGAGGTTAATCACCTTTAGCCAGAACACTACAACTACCACGAATGTCAACCAAGGACCCAAAATCCTTAACAAAAATTGGGGTGTAACAATGGATGGAGTAACCGACCAGCCCAAGAGGGTAAATGTTGTCAATACTCCATCACAAACAAACAACCAATGAAACAACAACTTTACCCCGACAATCAATACAGTGGATTTTAACCATCCACAACAACAACAACAACGGTGAAATCCTATACAAGGGCCAAGCCAAAACTCATTTGGTTATCAAAACCAAAGCCAGAAACAACAAATGCAAAATTTTAATCCTAATAGGCAATAGTTTGATCAGAATTTTAGGCCACAATATACACCAAACCAACAAAACAAGAATTACAACCCCAATTCTTATTGTGGTTTCCACAAAATTCGGGGTCATGATACTAGAACGTGCCGTGACTACAATAAATTCATGCAACATTTGCCAGAAGAACAAAGACAGTTCTTCATAGATTTGTTTTTGGCAGATCCCGTGTCATCACCACCAAATATGCTCGCAGGGGCAGTTTCCCCTCAGAATGCTCCCCTCAAGATCTTTAACGATCCACTCCCAAATCATGATAGCAATAGGCTGAATCCAACTAGAACAAACAAAAGTGCAATGACGGAAACAATGATCATGAAGCCTCGACTTCACTAAATCCATCAGTTGCGCCACAGTTAGGAAGTCAACCGAGACCCAAGATAGTCAGTTTGGTAGAATTAGGCATTTGAACTACCTATCGAAGCTATAACAAGAACACGAGAATATTTCTCTCAACCTGAGCCCAAGTCATCTGCCAGAAACAGATAAGAGTCAACAAATAGTAGAAAAACCCGTAGGTGCCTATGATTTAATTAGTGACCTAACAAAGACCTTCTCGCACATTTCATTCTTGGATTTACTAAAGAACTCTCCTCCTCATAGAGCTGCTCTTTTAGAAGCATTAGGTCTAGGTCATCTAATTAACATCACTCCACCTCCTGAAACACAAGTAAATCACGTAGATTTTGATATCCACCCTCCCAGGGCATTTGGATAAGGATGTCGAATTCATATTCACAATAAGTAAAATGCCCACAGATGCTGAGATCGCATGCCGAGGTGATCCAGCCTTACACTTACAAGTATGGGTTTATAATAACTATGTAAAACGGGAAATGGTTGATGATGGGGCTGCAGTTAACATAGTCCCTTTCTCTTTCCTCCAAAAACTAGGATATGGGGAAACAAACTGTTCCACCACTCGAAATACATTGAGAGGCTATGATAGCCTTAAAGCCACTTCGATAGGAACTATAATATTGCCAGTCACCTTAGGACCCAAAACAATCCTACCGAGTTTTATATTATAGATCAGAAACTAATTATAATATGATACTCGGCCGACCATGGATACACCGAATGAAGGCAATCCCTTCTACGTTATTCCAAGAAGTAAGATTCTTGCATCTAGGAAAAGTATTTGTAGCCAAAGGTGATCCCAAACCTTTCGATTTGCACCTAGCTGATTTAAAGAAAAGACCAGGTGTGCACTCAAAATTTGAACTTCCAACAAACCAACTTAATAAACCCACTGACCCAAAACCAGAGGAGAAGTTGGTACCTACAATGGATCTTGAAACTATCAGCATAGCCAAAGCAACCCCAACCCCTAACGATAAAGCTAAAGAAACGGTATCATTAGGGACTACTGCAAAAATTGTTGAGTTAATAGAACAAGATTCACCAATGTTCTTACCATTTGATTCAGTAGGCATAGGATATTCCCTAGGTGTTGGTTCCCTTCTAGCAGAGGACCTCTGTATGGTAGAAGTAGAGTGCGCAAATGCAACAGATGCCCCAACATCTATACTCCCGACTAAGTATTGGACTCTCCATTTCGATGGAGCTAAATGCCATTATGGAGCGGGGGCAGGTATAATTCTTACTTCGCCGGAAGAGAAAGTCCTCCCATTCGCCTTTAAGTTAAACTTTGAATGCACAAATAACGGCGCTGAGTACGAAGCCCTCCTCCTTGGCCTCACCTTAGCCAAAAGAATTGGTGTTGATAACATCAGAGTCTTAGGAGACTCGTAATTAGTGGCAAATCAAGTTTCTGAAGTATATGAAACTAAAGCCGAACACTTGCAGCTTTACAAAGATGCTGTATTAAATTTAAGCAAGGCATTTAACTTCATATCCATTGAAGCAATCCCGTGAGAGAAAAATCTTCTCGCCGATTCAATAGCAACTTCAGCATCATGTTTTACTCCAAGCAATGAGTTAGAAGATACCCGGTTCACGGTGTCCATTCATGATGAACCATTGATAAAAATAATGACAAATCCTCTTTCAAGCGGAAGTGAATCTACCATCCTAGACCGTATTGATAGTGATGTGGCTACTTTGGATTATTTAAATGCCTATGCAGCACTACATCTCTCCTATCATATGCTAGATTTATCCTTAATTCCACATTCGTCTTCCTATTTTGGAAATCCCATGATGGATCTCCCTCACAAATGGAACCTAGCATATACGCAGTAGAAAATGGGGATGATTTGGATTTACCTCCAGCACCACCTGAGTTCGAAGAGGGTAACGCCTCTTTGATCGAAGAAACAATCGATGTCAACATCGGGACAGATGACGAACCAAAAATCTTGAAATTAGGATCATCCTTAACCCCAGAAGAAGTAGAAATACATACGCGGATCCTCAAAGAACATCAGAAGGCATTTGCATTTAATTATAAGGAGATGACAGAGTCGCACCCCACATTGCGGTGCACACCTCGTCACTAAATCGATGCAAAGCCGATTAAACAAAAATCAAGACCCATGAAACCCAAAGTAGCTCTCATGGTAAAGGAGGAGGTAATAAAACTCCTTGGGTAGGATTCATCAAGCCGATCGACTACTCCCAATGGGTATCTAACATCGTTCCCGTTCTCGAAGAATGGAAAGATACGCATCTGCATAGATTTTCGAGACATCAACAAAGCATGTCCTAAGGATGACTTCCCATTACCATCCATAGATGTTATTGTTGATGCAACAACTGGTTTTGAACTTTTGTCTCTCATGGATGGATTCTCGGGATACAATCAAATCAGAATATCTGAGCAAGATCAAGCTAAAACCATGTTTATAACTCCTTGGGGAACCTATTGCTACGTTGTTATGCCATTCGGTCTCAAGAACACCGGTGCTACGTACCAGCGGGCCATGACATACATATTTCACGATCTAATTCATAAAATCATGGAATCTTACGTAGATGACTTATTGGCTAAAGCCAAGAAGCGTTGTGACCATCCCGAAGTACTCCGCGTCATTCTTTCACGTCTAATAGAATACGGAGTCACACTAAACCCAGAAAATGCGTCTTTGGTGTAACGGGAGGAAGCTCTAGGTTATATCATATCGTCACGAGGATAGATGTTGACCCAACCAAAATCCGGGCTGTCCTCGAAATGGTTCCACCCTCAAATGAATCTGGAGTCGGATCATTCCTCGAAAAGTTGGGTGCAATCCGAAGATTCATCCCGGACTTAAGCTTCACCATTCATCCAATCAATAATTTACTCAAGAAAGACTATAGCATTGATTGGACCAAAGACTGTAATGAAGCCTTTGAAGCAGTTAAGCGTTTCCTATTATCACCACCTACGCTAATGCCACCTAAGTTAGATCACCCGTTAATTCTATATTCACGAGCTACCGGTGTCTCGCTGGCCTGTATGTTGGCCCAAGAAGACGATAACAAGAGAGAACACGCGATTTATTTCATCAGCCAAACATTGCTCGACTATGAAACACGCTATACACAGGCAGAACGAGAATGCCTTGCCATAGTCTTTGCTACTAAACACCTAAGACATTATATGCTGAATCAAGAAACAAGGTCATGGTAAAAACGGACCATTTACGGACTTTCCTCACACAAGGGTCATTGTCTAAAAAGGCTGGACGTTTTATAACCTTAATGGGAGAATTCGAATTAACATTTGTAAATCAGAAGTCGGTTAAAGGACAAATCATCGCAGATTGGTTAGCTGACAACCCATTAGACGGAGGCGATTTAGTAGATTTAGACTTTCCAGATGAGTGCGTATACTACATCGAAGCCCGACCCTCTATCTCTGAGTGTCTTTGGTACACTGATATCATTAATTATATCATGGACCATACGTACCCAGAAGGAGTTACACCGCAACAAAGAAGGTGGTTACGCATAATCGTAGCTAAATACGTCATTATAGAGCAAGTTCTCTATCGAAGGGCGTTCGATGGAATGCTCCTAAGATGCGTCGACACGGAAGAATCCAAGAAGATTCTCCATGAATCTCACAGCGGAATATGTGGAGGTCACTTCGGTGGCCATGCCACTGCTCGAAAAATACATCGAATGGGCTATTTACGCCCACTCTAGAACATGACACAATAGAGTTTGTACGCATGTGTCGTAAGTGCCAAGAATTCTCTCATGAGATCCACATGCCGGCCAAGCTTTGACCAATCACTACTCCATGGCCCTTTTCTACATGGGGTCTAGACTTAATAGGGAAATTCTCTCCCTCATCCACAGATGGCCATAATTTTATAATCACGGCCACTGAATATTTTACCAAATGGGTGGAGGCCATGCCTCTTACTACTGTACCTAGTTCTATGATCGCCAAGTTCATTTTGAACCAAATCATTTGCAGGTACGGTATCCCGCAAATCATTATCTCCGATAATGGAACTTCTTTTAAAAATGAAGAGGTTCGCGAACTATGCAATAAATTTAAGATAAGCCATCATACGGCTTCCTTGTATTATCCCAAGCCAACGGACAGGATGAAGCGACAAACAAGACGTTGAAAGCCATTCTCCTTAAAATGGTGAAAGAAAACAAACGAGATTGGCATTTGAAGTTATATCCGGCCTTGTGGGCCCACCGAACCTCAATAAGAACACCAACGGGAGCAACTCCTTTCTCGCTGGTATTTGGGGCAGAAGCAGTTCTCCCGCTTGAGGTCGAAATACCCAGTCTCCGCATTTCACTACAAGGGATTCTGGATGAAGACGCTTACAAGAGAAGCACGTCTTTCCCAACTACTAAGCCTAGATGAAACTAGGTTAGATCTTTGAATAGCAACGGCATAGAGCTTATGCTGACCGAATGTGCCGGCAGTATAACAAGAAGGTCTATGAACGTGACATATACGAAGGTGATCTAGTTCTAAGGCTAGACAGCCGGATCGACAAGAAGACCGGCGAAGGAAGGAAATTCCAGCCCAAATGGTTGGGCCCATACCAAGTCATGAAGGACTACGGAAATGGTGCTTACCTCTTATGTACGCTAGAAGGTGAGGAATTTGGCGAAACAGTCAATTCCCTGCACCTCAAGCGGTTCTACGCATAAGCAACTAGCACTACTTGTATAATTATCTACATTACATCTTCATATAGATTAAGATCATTTTGTCCACTTGTTTCTTACATAAATTGTGATCAAGGAATCTATTCTCAAAGCAATTCATTACAAACTCATGATGTTGTTGGCATAAAGCTCTTTAATCATACCTCTCCATCTTCATATATCATCGAATCATCTCGGAATCTTTTATCAAATAAAATCAAACATGACAAAGTCTTAATGGTAACCATACCAAGATCTGCAAGTTTATTCTCGCTTTGATTTCTTCTTAGGATAGGTGTCTTGCCTATGGTGTGTTCTAGAAGCTTCATGGTGTCACATCTATCCCATATATATATCTTTTTGGAAATAAGCACATACTGACATTTTACTCAAGAAAACAAGTCAACAAGTGATTAAACAGAAAATTTTAATTTTACACATTTCCTTGCCCCACCAACCTTCGGTGATGAGCTTGTGTCTCTTACTAGTGACGTAGGGTTGGGAAAGGATGGAAATGCCCTTACTCACCTATACCTTGCCCACGGTGATAAACCCACGCTTCTTACTAGTAGCATGGGGCAAAGTACAGGGGGTCCTCTTGACAAAGCAAACGTTAAAGGTCATAAACAAACAATTCAAACTTTGAGTCAAAAATGAATGAATCAGATGTTCAAAATTCCAAAAGAATTAAAATCCTAAAAACCTAGATCTTGTCTACTATGTGGCCATCTACGGGTCTAAGTCTGGATAAACCGCAAAGCAAGTGCATTCTAAACTATGAAGTCATTCGGGTAGAGTAAGCTTGTAGCTTCCAATTTGGTTCCGCCAAAGCTTTGTCTATCTTTCATCACTATCGTTTCACCACATTTCATAACTTGCGCCCTTCTTAACTCTCGGTGATGAGCCCTCGCATCTTACTAGTTGCGTGGAGTTAGGAATGGGGCAAATTAATCTGTTCATCATACTGGTTATATTCATCACTTTGCAAAACAAACATGAGGTATCCAAATTGCTCACAGAAGCTAAGATTCAAAATCACAATATATCTACAATATCATGTATCAGCATCATGAAACACAAAAGCAAACATTTGCATCATCACATTCTCCATTGCATACATTCTAAAAGCATATAAACATACATCGTAGTATACACAAGGAAACTGAAATAGAAAGGAAAACATGAGTGCCAAGCTTTTGATCCAAAAACGAATGCATATATATAAATAATCAATGTTTATATACAATGCCATCATGCTCTAAGCATGGTCAAAATGCTCAAAGAGCCCGTGATATACAAAGAATATATAATACAAAGTACACGAGGGCCAAGAGGCCTCTCAATCCCTACGTGACCCCTCCGAAGGTGCACGCCCACGCCTAGGACTCCGGCTGCGCCGGCGCTCTGAATGTACGGAGGGCTCAGGGTCCCGAGGGGCAGCCGCGGTCTCACCACGAGAATGGCTCCTCATGAGGTGCTCAGCCATCCTGTAGCCCGCTAACTCTGTGCGGAGGGTCGACACCATCCTGGCCACGTGCCAAATGGGAGCGAAGACATCGGTATGCCTACCGGCTGCTGAGGGCTCCCCGGCATCTACGGATAGCTCCGCGGGTCCTATCCATGGGGATCATCAGGGAATCGGTACATACCCTGCGGATCAAATCCCGCCACTCGTCAACAGTCTCTGCAAACAAAGGAGAAAAATGAATTAGAAACCAAGCAAGAGGCTAAAAGATACAACAATAGCAACTAAGGAGAGCCTACATATAAACATTAAAAGGGAGAAAGGGTAACTTACTCGGATCACGAGCCTCCAAGATGGAGTCGGCCAGGACCAGCACCCGCCACGGATGCCGCTTTGCCCAGGCGAGGGCTGCTCTGTGGTAGGAGCAACGTGTCGCCTACTGCGGACTCATCCTCTCCACCATGGCCCTGAGAGAGTGGCTCCTCTGAAACTAGAGTATCCTTCTCTGCTCTGCTCAGCCCTCTCTGCTGCATAATGTCCTAAGTGTCATGCCACTCAGGATCACTTGTCATCGATCTCCTCCTCGACCCTCCCTCTGCAGAGCTCCTCGAGTCGAGTCAATATCTATGGGGTCATCGCTACTATGAGCAGGACCCGCAATCTGAAGCAAAGGTGCCCGAGGCGCACCGGCTCTCCCTCTAGCGCGAACTATCCTCCTGGCTGCAATAGGAATGCCAGGAGTGATCACTGTCCAACCTCGGCCTCTAGGCCCCCTGCAGGCCTCGCGGCCCGATCTATGGCCCAACTGGTGCCCTTTGGGGGAAGCATACCCGCATATGGAAGACCAAACTGCTGAGGAACCCGGCCGAAAGGATGTACCTCCACTCATCCCACTCGATCAATAAGCTGCCCTGTGGTGGAGCAGGAGATCAGGGTAAGAGTCTCCTCGCCCCATATGCCGGCCATAAGCCGGTACGGTGTCGCCTCCATGTCTGCAGTAGTAAGGGAGGCAACTGGCTGATGAGGTGCTCTGAGCACCGACATGTCCGTCCATCTGGCTGCCCTCACAGCCCCAGGATCTGCCACCTCCACACCCCTGCCATAAGGGATAAAATGCTCATACACCCAACTCATGACTAGAGTTGGGTGGCTCAATGACTGTCCCTGTAAACGGACCACCCTATATAGATCATGGTAGGTGGTCCCCAGAATATCTGCACCCCAGGCGTATATCCGGCCATGCCCCTCTATCTGTGCAATGATGGGGGCCCAACAATATAACAATGTGTCCCCTCCCTTGTCCCCGATCAATCTCGAGGCAAGGATCCCCATGATGGCCTGTCGAAATACGGGGATAGGCAAAGAAGGAATGGATCGAACTCTCACCCCCTTCTTGACCCCGTGGAGATGGCTGCATCTCCCATATATAGCTGCCTTGTGCAATCATGTGCCGTGAGCTGCTTGTCTCTAATGTAAGTCACCTCCCGATGATCGGGACCCCCAGAATGCGGTAGACATCCTCTAATGTGATGGTCCACTCACCACGGACCCCTGGCAGTCGGAAGGTGTTCCGATCTGCATCCCAGTAAGAGAATAAGTCACAAAGGATGTGACTAGATGGTGCAACGTGGGGCACGCGCGATATGCGCAATATGCCGGCTCTCTGTAGTGTGTCCTCCTCATCCTGTGAGAGGGCATCCAGTACCCCTGAGAGCCAATCACACACTCTCTCTCTGCTCCATCTAATGTACTCCTCTCTCACCTGCATACACCCAAAAACACACAAAATAGAGCAAGTTAATATCCGAACAATACCGAGAGAGTCATAAAAACACGTAGAAATGCAAAAATACAAGTGCAATCTCAAATATAAGTTCCTTTTGCATTCTGTGCAAAACCGCCACCCTGAGCAGGGAGGCGGTTTTGTAACCGCCGCCTTAAAGGCGGCGGTCGTGTAACCACCGCCCTAATAGGGTGGCGGTCGGCGCCGCCCTAACAGGGTGGCGGTCATGTAACCCGCCGCCCTGGCCAGGGCGGCGGTCGTGGTCCGAAAACCCACGCGGGTTTTAATCTAAAAAAGCCTAAAACAAGCAAAAAAATGACCATTTAACCTAAAAATGGAGCCTACCCAGTAGGCGCCCCCTAGATGAACCTTTTAACACTAGCATTTTCAAAAATGACCCCCCCATTACAACAAATTTAGCATTTCAAATTTAAGGGGAAAAACACAAAATTGAAGAAAACCAACCTGTGATCTAGCGGGGCGGTGTTCCGCACGTGGAGGCATGATCACGATCTCGCTGCGGACGTTTTGACTCTACTCACGCAAGAAACCGTCACCGTGGGTCCCAGAGCTCAAAAACAATCAAATCAACTTCGCGAAATGAATAGGAAAATGGGCCCACTTTCATATATATAGCACTTTGTTTCATTTTAAAATGATTTTCACGAGTTTGGAGTCTTTGATGGAGGTAAGTTCCTATCCCTTGCACATGATAGTACGTTCTCATTCCCTATTATTCTTAGCGTTTATTTTTCGAACTATTGTATCTATCTGCACTTGAGTTCTCTTTTCATTTTGCAGGTAGCGGGAATTTTGGATGGCGTCATTTCAACACACGGACGTGTAAGGTATAACTTCTAAACTTCCCATTTTGGGACTGCCATACTCGGACCCACCGTTTTATGCCTCTTCATGGCTAAAACACTTCTCAGAGGGCGATATATACGTACCCAAAATTGTAAGGTCTTGTCTTCTTTGGAGCAGTGTAACAAGTGCCCCAATGATGATCTGTCTCCTCATAAGGTGTTCGGGATCGGAAAAGCCCTCGGAGTATGCGTTAACATCCCGCATGCCCCGCTTAACCCCCGCATCCTTTGTTTTCCCATTTTTCCTCTTTTCTTGGCCTTTTGCCCTTGATTCTGAAACCGCCACCCTGCAGCAGGCGGCGGTCTCGTGACCCACCACTGATCGGGGCGGCGGTCTGTAACCGCCACCTGCTCGGGCGGCGGTCTGCTGCGCGCTTTTCCGAGAAAGCACTTTGACGCGACTCACGTAAAATATCAATGTTTCACCAGCTTTTCCTTGCCGACTTGGGCATGCATTTATGTTTTTGGTCCCTGGAATAGTGTTTGGCCATTGTTTATGGTTTTTAGAGTTCAGTTTGGTTTTGATCTTTGGGTGAATGAAAGCTATAAATAAATGGTTTGTGCACAAACAAATGGTCTGATCTTTTTGCTCTCATCTCCTCATTTTCATAGTTCAGTCTGTTATCTTGTTTAGAAGCCTTGGTTTAGTTCATTATATGCTTAGTTAGTATTATTCAGTTTGTTGGTAAGCCACATATCCAGCTTGTGCAAGCAGTGTTGTTGTTTTATCCAATCCATTGGAGTAGAATAGCTTAGGAAGCCATTAAAGTTGCAGGTTTTGCTCTTCAAACAGGATAGTTTCAGGTTCTGGTCGCTTTATGTTGCATGACTCGCAGTAAAATCCCGCTAGGAATTACATAAGCCAAGCTCTGTACTCTTGCGCTATCCCTCTCCTACTCACATTTTCGGTCTGCATTCTGAGCTGTCCTTGTCCCAATATCTACTTACATCGATCTTTAGCATTACATGCTTTTACGGATCACGTGAACACGAAAGAATGAGGAGATCATACTGAGGGGACAAGATCACACACACCATCGGATTCGCCACTGTTCTGCGGAATCCAGGTTCTAACTTTCAAAGTTCTAGTTAGAATCATATCAAATAAAATAGTTAATTGCTTCATTTCAGTAAATTTCTATTCTCGATATTGCCAGGGAAGCTGTGAGGATTGATAGTTTCTGAGAAACTATGATTCACTCCTCACTTATGAGGTAGGATCGAGAATCTTGCAAGTAGATTAGGAAAGTTATTGCATTATTTAGAATAAATCTACAAATCGCACAAACAAATAACTACACTCGGTTATCTTGTTTGTTTTAAATTGTTATTTAGTTGTTATTTCTAGATATGTTTAAATAGCTGCTTTCCTTAAACTCTTAAAAGGTTTCTCGAAAAAATAGAGTTATATATGTTTTAGATTTATTCCACGTAGTTAGAATTTGCTTTATTACAGTTAGATTTACATTTTATTTTGTATGACAATCACGGGACCTCGAGAGCCCAGGGAATACATATTTGAGCCAATCATGCCTCAACCAAACCTCGTCACAGCAATAGTTGACATAGACCAAAATCTCAGAATACAAGTATTCCAAACAACAATAGATTTACAACTGATCAGTTCTCAGTTGAGAGGGTTAAACATAGAAGACGACCAAGCACACACGTTTTGGTCAAATCAACCAAATTACAGATTACCCTAGGCAAAACATTCACATGACTGTAGAAGGGTTCGAAAGAGAACAAACCTTTGGTTGTGATCCTTTGGTCCCACAGCCAGGTGCAGGAGACACTCTCACAGACATAGATACTAGTTTAAGGATCCAGGTTGCACGAACACCTGTGAGATATTATGAGAAGATCACACAGTTATTGGTCCTAAACATAGAAGCTGAGAAAGCGTACGATTACTGGATATTAGGGATTAGGACTTGATTTCATGACCATAGCAGGACCGCAACAACCAAGAGTCTACGGTTGTGATCCACAGATCCCACAGCCCAACGAATCCACAAGTCAATCAGATATAGACGCTAGCCTATGCACCTTGGTATTCAGATCCACTCCACTTCCACCCATCATCATCGAACAATTGTCCTTACTAGATATAGCAGCTAACGAAGCTAGAGAATTCTGGACTAGGCCAGAGAATCGTCCGTAGAGTCAATTGTTTCCACCATCCACCATATGACCTTATCAGGAGACATACATGAAACTATCCCAGGTCATTTCCCATGTATTCCACAACCCATAGATCGAATCACGCCAGAGCTCGATATTGATTGGAGCCTTCGAGCGGTCATCCTTGCTGATCGATCTATCACACCAGTCCAAGTTAGAAGGGCCTTCTTTGCCTTAGATTCACAAATTCCATTAGTGCGTGTCGAAGACATTAGACTGCCTAACTAGTTTGTCTGCATCCCACGCATATTCTACCCCCACCGGCTGTCTCGGCACGACCTCGAGAGGTCGGGTACGCGGAAGAGTCACTTGTAGATTCCCTTCTTATTGAATAATATAATAAAAAATACTAGCATGGCCTTGGAATCATCGTATGTGTGTTGTCGCTTCATCTTCATGTCAATGTGCTAAGTTCACTCACCATGTGATTTAATTTTATTTGTATATTACTAATTAAATATGATTGTAAAGTAAATACTATAATATATGATCTACAAATGCTATAAAAAGTAAGACACAAGAAAATATGCATGTAAAATATGTATCCCTAAGAAAAGTGGTGAGATAGAGGACTTAGCTTAGTTTTGAATGAGCAAAAATTGATTTTGGTAGGTGTAATTACCGATGACGTAATGTAACCGGGGTTATCACTACTTAATGTAAAATATTGAATTTAGGAACATTATCAAACATGTGTGTCCATGGTAGGGTAGAGGCACTCGGGTGCTCATGATTGGAATTGGGTCTTTGGTGGCTATGTTAATACTAAAATTTGGCTTTCTTCTATGTTGTTAAGGTTTCATTGTTGGCTCATGTTTCGCATAAATTTAACACTATGTTCACGGAGGGTACATGTAACCTGAAAATCAAAATGACTACCTACACATGTCCAAAAACCACATCAAATACAATAAAAAAATGTTGAATGTGGATTCACACCGACTATAGTGGTCATCTAAAGAGTGAAATTACTCTTGAGAAATATACTACATCTCATAAACCATGTAGTTCTTGTGAATGTGTGTAGAAAATATTCCCTAAGATGACTTTGTGCAGAAGCACAAATGATAGTGAGTGTAGCTAAAACGTGGCAATGTAATATAATGTGTGGATGGAATAGAATGAACTTCCCCCTCTTATGCAACATATGTAGAATTTATGAACCTCTTTTCCATTGTATGGATTCTATATGGATGCCTTTGGAGTGCTTTAGAGCCTTTGAAATGCAAGTTTAGGTGATGATAATAATGTTTAGTCATTGGTCCCTAATTATGACAAAAGACATAACTATGTATTTATATGATTCCTTTGTTTAAATTTCATAATTGACAACTTAATGGTTGACCGAAGGTAATTAAAAGTAATTAATAAGTTAAAGGCGCCCAAAATTTATAGGAAAAAGATAGAGAGGGACATGAGTGCTCGGGATGAGAGGAACTTCTAGTACTACTTTTTGAACCGTGATGTAGTGTCCAAAGCTATAAAAAGATAAAAGAGTGAAATACCTGTAGGAGTAATAGATGTATCAAGCTAATAAAATTGTAGAATCCAAAGAAAAAGATGAAGGGGTATTAAAAATTACTAGTTTTCTTTACTAGGGACCGTGTAAATTCTAACATGCTTTTTACGACCTAAAAATGTATACAAGTTTAGTTTTTTTTTGTTTACATTTTCCCCACTTTATTTTCTTGAGTGAATAATAGATAACATAAAGTAGATAGAACATTTTCACCTTGTGATCATATAGAATGTAGGAAATAACTTGTTGACTAGACAAGTGAAGCATTGAGTGATTGCAAAATTAAGCATGGGGACAAAGAAAGATAAATGACCCTAAGGATGAAGAGTACACGTAAATATTTGCTGATAGAACATGTGTTATATGAAGAAATATTCTCCTTGTTTCATATTAAGGATGGACCTATAAAAGAAGTGAAAATGATTAGTGAAAGTCTTGTATATGAAAAAATGAGTAAAGTAAGCATAACTATGGAAAAGTATGTAAAAGGGGTAAAAAGAAAGTGTGCACCTTATATTAAAGAGAGTATAAGATAGAATTTTTTTCTCATTGTTTGAAGTTGCTAGTCAAATATTGATGGTGAGCTTTGTTGGTGATCTCATCATAAGAGCAATTTTTTTGAGCGATCTCACACCAAGTGTGAATTTTTCGAGTGATCTCATGCCAAAGGAAAATGTTGGGGAGATAGGACTTGATTTACTCTCCTCCCACGACTCTATCATATAAGCACTAGTACATATTGTAGGTCCTTGATTTTTTCCTTTTGTCACTGATTAGTTCCTGATTCTACTGATTGTAAATGATTGTAGGATATAACATGCATTTTTAAACTAAAGGTTTGTCCCTATAACTATATAATTTCTTTGTGAACTATTGTATACTATGTTTTAGTGAGAAAATAATTGTTTATTCCCAGGGATATTAGCTCCTAGTTCAAGACACAAGCACCCACGTATTACTATCTAATTCTAGGTGCTGATGTTTGTTTTATGTTCTAAACCCAAATCATATTTTGGCTATTTCGTGAATGTGTTCTTTTATTGTTCCTATGGTATACCGATCCAACTATAGCTCAATTATTGTAGGGGGTGAATTTTTCACCTAATTTATTCCCCCTTGTTAGAGGTACATGCAATGATGGTAGGAGGGTGTGGCCCGCAAAATAGGACCTAATGTTGAGATGAAGCGTATACACCGTAGGTTGTGTTGGTATCCAAATTTTTTCTCCTTTTCAAGCTGAGCAAAGCATCACCGATTCCACATGGAGCTAAGAGACAAATAGATCAGAATGTGTGTCATTTTGTATCTAGGGATGAGATCTAACTGGCCCTTTGTCACTCAAATTTGTGGAGATATGGATAACACCTTCAAGAGGATTTGACCTATCCTCACTGCTTTAGGCCATGCCTTTCAACCAGGGTGAGAGGACCCGTAGTGTAACCTCTATTTGATGAAGGAGATGGAGATATCCTTCTTTTGCAAAAATTTTATGAAGAAAACCTTGGGAAAGTATGATCAATGCTCCATAATTTAACTCTTAAGAGTTGTCACTTCTAAAAGATGGAGATACTTTCAAAACAAGGCTAAGGTTATTGAAGACATTATGGAATCCTGATTGTTCTGCATATTTTAGTAAATAGATTTTGTTCCTTTGTTGATATATAGGGAAAACAGGGGTGGTTCAGGATGGATTCATGGTTTTTGAATAATTTTGGTGGGATATTAAGTAGGATAAAGTTGATTATACTAGATCTTTGAGAGACTTCACAACAATTTGGAAAGCTAAATGATAGAAAGTTTCGGAATAGCTAAAATATTCCTTCAACTAGAAGTCGTGTAATAATGGAGGCCCAAATCAACACGTTTTCACACAATCTTTGAGAATATAACACAAATGCTTGAGGTAAAGACTCAATAAAACATCAAAGACCCCTAGTTCCTCATGCCTCGTATACACTCAAGGCGTGTAGACAATCTTTATCAACAAATGACAAGAAGTGATTTTAAATTGTTTATCTCATGAAAAGATGAAGGCTCTTCTTGAAATGAAATTGCAAATGCCACTAAACTGTCATAGGGATGAGATCATGTGTGATTCGAGAGGGAATTTAACATAAGATCGCAATAGGAATAAGAAAAACTACTTGCAGAAATTATGAAATAAAGCGGATATAAATTTCTCCTAAATTGACATAGATCAACTCAAAATTGATTAAATTCATTAGGGAAATTTTATTAGAATAGTCTTAGATGTTGTCAATGGTTATACACTCAAACCAACTTGACGTGATAGAAAGTATAACACAAAATAAATTAACCGGTATCTTAGATTAGTCTCTTAGGAATACGGGCTCCCTTAAATTTTATCGTAAGGATTCAACCCCAACCCTTTGCAAGAGTATTATCATTACATTTATACATTTTACTCGCTCAATTTCCCCCAAAAGAGAAGAATATTTGAGGGACCTTTTCTTGTTACCAATTTTCCTCAAAAGTGACACTTAAAAAGTCACATCCGAAAGCTTCTGTGGACCAATTGTGAAATAATCACATTTCTTGGGCCCTCAACTAATGACTAGGATGCCATGCCACAACGTTTTGGAAATATTTCTAATCATTCGATTCTCATGTGAGAAATCCCTTTTCAATCATTTTTCGGAGGCTTTACACAACTAGATTCGACAGTAATCCTTTTCACTCTCGAAGCAACACCTTTTTCATCTTTTGCACCTACAACTTTCATCATTTCATCCTTTTCCCTTTCTTTCCTCTGCAACTCTGTCCCGCATCCATCTTCTCTAGTAATTCCCATTTTTACAAGTGCTCGAGAAATTCCAACTTCAAAATATCGACCTTAGCAATCTTTAGACTCAAAAATTAAGTTTTGAATCCATTCCATGCCACTTTACAGACAAAAATGACAAGGAATTTCACAAAAAAATGATGAAAAATAGTGTGTATTCACATCTCTAGGAGTCTTGGAGAAAAATAGTGGAAAAATCGAGTGAAATGCACAACAACAATTGATTCTACCCCTTCTCTACTTTATATTATAGTTGTCCACATGTTTCCTTAATGCAAATGCAAAGGAGAAGTACATGGGAATTTTCCAAACAAGCACAGGCCTTCCACGTGCCGTGGGCCCAATAAAATTCCATTTGGCCTTTGAAAAGTCTCAATAAAAGGAGCCACCGGAAGCCTCCACGTGTCTCAATGACGCACTTTGAGATGGTACCCAAAAGTGGAGACCCAAAGTGAGCATGGGCTCACCACGTGTTTCAAGATGGCATTGTTGTGAATAAATTTGAAGGATCAAGAGAAGGTAACATGTGTCCAAGGTTCGAGACAATTTTCTTTGGCCATTGAAAAGTCCAAACAAGGGAAAAGTGAGTAGAAGCCTCCAAGTGTCTTCTAAGGCGCTTCTTCAAAATAAAATTTAGGGGTGGGTCCCCAAATAGGTGCGGTCCCTCCACATATCCATGGTCCACCAAAGCAAGATCGGCCACATGAAATTTTTTTCTAATTCTAGGAAAGGTTGGGGAAACCACCACGTGTCTCCCCAGCAACTCCAAGGTCAAACCGAAGGAAAAATTTTAGATGAGTGCCGGCCCTCTATGTGGACAAGTTTTGAGTCAAGCGAGCCTTAGAGTTTTCAAAGTGCCTTGGCGAGACGCATCCAACCGAAAGGGCTACGTTTCCACGTATGATCTTTGAGATGTGAATTTGACCAGAAAAATACACCCTTCAAATCGTAAAATGTAGGAAAATCACCATTTGAGCTCGGAAATGAATCTTTCTTTCAAGACAAAGAATTCGAGAGATGATATATGTCCCAACTATGATCTTCCTAGATGCATTCAATCACGTTTCCATAGTTATTTGGGAAAAAAATGAAAGGGAAAAGAAAACATGACTTTGGAAAATGGAAGAAAGGGGAAAAACCCGAGTTCATGCTTAAGTTACTGAACTCTTTCACACGGATAGAGGAACAATTTTTGTTTTGGACTTTTAAGTGATCCTCGACCAAGGAAGGGATTGATCATGGCAACCAAATGGATGACAAAATTTTTATGCATCAATATGGGGAGATAGAAAACACGACAGAGGCCGCAAACTAAAGAACTTCACGGACAAATGGGTGGAGACCAAATTGAGCACCAAAATCGGCTCAATCGGATATGGGAACTCCATGTCATCATTGCCACAAGAACAAATATCAAACCAAGTGCCAAAAACAAACCATTGGGAAACGGAGTCAAAGAATGAGCTTGTAGACTAGAACAATAATAACCAACTCCCCCAAAGATGAATTGAGAAACCAACAAAATAGCCGCCAAGGACCAGACAAAAAAATATAAAAACACGAAAGTAGAAAGAAACCAAAAATACTATACACTATAAAATGGAGTATACCTTGATTCTAAGAAATGAACAGAAATTCAAGCATTTCCCCATCTAAGTATTTTAGGAAGAAGGTATTTTCATCAATTCAAATATCAATTGAATAAGGGCCCAACCATAATGCATCAAATTTACCATGTTTTCTCTTATCTTCATGCCTCGTTTATCTCATAATAGCACAAGATTCCCAATGATAAAATCTCTTGGAGTCACCTTCTTCTCAAATATATTCTTCAATTTTTCTCCGAACTTCTGCTGCACCGGCGATGAGATGCCCTTCTTTCTTCATCTAACTCAATAATCTGATTTATTTGAGCATCATATGGACTAAATTCTTGATCTTCAATTTTTCAAACAAACTAAAATGAAGATAATTGAAAATGAAGGGGCGAGAAAATATTGAGTTCCATATACCAACTCAAATGGGATTTTACCAAAGTAGCTCTTTTGACATTAGTTCTATCAGCCCAAACAATAAACTTGGTGCTCACCCCACTTATTTTTTTTTCAGCTCCAAGGTTCTTCTAATGATCTTTAACAAGTTTTTATTGATGGAATTAGCTTGTCCATTTCCTTGGTGATTGTTGTTAGAAGCATATGTAAAATTGATTCCATACTCTTTGCACATTGCCACCAAAGGTTTGGCTCTAAAACTCATGGCATTATCAACAAAAATTTTAGCTGACACTCCAAATCTACATATGATTTGATTCAGCATGAAGTCCATGATAACTTGGTGTGTTGCTTTCTTGGTGGGGATTGATTCCACCAACTTAGTGAAATAATTAATGGCTACAAGAATCCATTTATGACCAGCACTAGAAGGATCTAAAATTTTGCCAATGAAATCCATTCCCCATTTCTTAAATGGGGATTCAATTGAGACAATTTTCAAAGGAAGGGAGCCTAAAGCTTTCATTCTTCCAGAAAAACACTGGAAAATTTCACATTTCCTAACCAATAGAGTTGAATCTTTGAAGAGAGTTTTCCACCAATAACCAACCCTTAAGATTTTATGTGTTGTAACTCTTCCAGCAAAATTTCCCCCACAAACTCCTCCATGGAGATCAGTAATTACCTTTGGGGCTTCATCCTCAACAATGCATCTTAAGAGCACTCCCTCCGGGTTCTTCCAAGATAACCCAAAATCAGTAATGAAATATTTTTGAGAGGCTAACTTAAGAGATCTTTTCTAATTTTTACTCAAATGTTCAGGGGCAGCATAGATGTCTGAGATAAAATATTATATCTTTGTACCATTTAGAGCTTACCAACTTTTCAAGGACATCCACCCTTTCTCCTTCTACTTCATTCACCTCAATAGTTTGGAAGTTTCTCTCAACCATAAGCTTAGCTAGGCCAAACCTCTTATCAATTTCATGGTTTAGATATCCATGTCATATTCCCGCAACTTGTTTACCCATCAGCATCTTTTTCTTGAGACCTCCATATCTGATAAGATATCTTTCACCATGGTGTGGGGAACATAAGAAACAACTTTAGAGCTCAAGATGTAAGGTCTGAAAACATTTGTTTCTTTCACCAAAAAAATTATTGCTTCTCCATGATGGTGTACTTTAACTTAGCTCTTTAAATTCCTTACTTGAAAAGGAAATTGGTCTCTTAGCCCCTTCATCATCCTTCAGTAACAAAACAGATGCAATGGTGTTTTCTGAAGCAAAAGAAAACATTTGAAAATGCTTATTTTAATTTGTAGCTGCAAAAATAGGGGCATTCTTTAATTCTTCTTTTATCCCATTGAAATCTTAAATGGAAGATTCTTCCCATTTGATAACTTGGTCCTTCTTCAACATCCTAGTAATGGGGATGGTCAGCTCAACAAAGTTAGACAAAAATCTTCTGATAAAGATTATTTGTCCAAAGAAGGATTGAAATCCCTTCTTAGTTCTCGGAATTGGAACATTGTTGATGGCTTCCACTCTCTCGTGATCAATCATTACCCCTTCCTTTGATACAATGTGACCAAGCAACATTTCCTTTTGAACTCCAAAATGGCACTTGGGATTCAATGATATGTCATACTCTCTACACTTTAACAACATTCTCTCCAAGTGTTGCAAGTGATCATTTATTTTTCTTAAAAAAGCTACGCCATCTTGATAAACAACAATGAAATCATTAATATAACGAAAAATTCTACATCCATTTCTGTTTGGAAAGTTGCTCAAGCATTCATTAAGCTAAAAGGCATCCCGACATAGAGATAAGTTCCCCAAGGAGTAGTAAAGGTAGTCTTTATTCTTTCTATATCAATCACAACTTGATTATAGCTAGAGAAACCATCCAAAGTGGATAACAATTCAGAACTAGTTACTAATTGTAGCATATTCTTCATGTTTGGAAGAGGGTAATTATCTTTCAATGATGCTTTATTCAAGTTCTTGAAGTATACGCACAACCTTATATCACCATTCTTTTTCTCGATAGAGCTAGGTTTGCAACCCAAGATGAGCACCTCGGGGTTCATTTTAATACCTCCCCTCCAAAAAATTAGTTTAGAATGGGTGGCGAATCTCCAAAATCAACTTTCAAATCGATGGTGAATTTCTAAAAATTGTTTTGTGGTAAAGGTGATTTGGAAGGGCGCAATTTTCTTGGATGAGGTACAATGATAAGAAATGTTGGCAAAATAAATGCATAAGTTAATTTAACATATAAATAGTAGGTAAATTCACCCATATAAATGACTTATTGGTTGAAAATTTTGGCAAATTGGGTGGAGCCATCTGCTGAAAATTTGCCATTTCTAATTTCCAAAATCCCTAATATTCGTGAGTTTAAAAACTTTTGCCACTAAAATTTTCCCTAGAGTACCTTGTGGGCTGAATGATCCCTCCATCCTTTAACTTCTTCAGCTTATTCTTGCATCTTCAAAGAAAGGAGAGGATTAATTGGCCTCAGTTTTTTCTTGAAAGGCTTGACATCGATTCAAGAGGAATTTCATGTTGAACAAATCTTCCCCATATACCTTCAACTTAGAGTAAAACCAAGATAGGAATTATTGATATTTCTTCAACAATTGAACATAGGAATGCTTCTCTTCCTTGCTTAGATTATTTCCTAACCATATTCTACATGGTTTCTCCTTTGTGCCTGTGTCGTGCTCTTCCAAATCTCTTGAAACTAACATACTAATGTTCATAATGCAATCATAATTATCACAATTTGATTCAAGTGCCACCAAACCTCCGGGAATCGTGTTTGTCTTGATTGGATGATGTATTTGTCAAATAAAGTTTCCTTTCCTTCAAGCAGCACACACCACTTGGTTCCCAATCTATATTTTGGTAAGAAAACTCACCTTGGTTTTGTAAAACAGCTTTCACTCCGGCATCATCATTGAAAAATTGCAAAATTTTAACGTTTTCAGGGAAAGATTGCCGTGTTAGTATTTCAACATCATACTCACAAAATGGAGATACTGTATAATTTCCAAATATGGATCCTAGCACTGCTAACTTGTCTGCAACAACATTAAACTTTCTATCATGGTGCACAATATTAAATGAGTCAAACATTTCAATCAAATCCCAGACTACATGCTTGTATTATTTCATTCTCTGATTTTTAGTAGCATACAATTTTCTAATTTGTTTGACAATTAGTTATGAATCTCCTTTGACAATGATATCCTTTACACCATATTTCCATGCAATTCTCAAAACTAATAACAATGCTTCATATTTAGAAATGTTCATAGTGCATTCAAAGCCGAGTTTGAAAGAAAAAAAAATCTTCCCGGCCTCGGAGAAATCAAAACAATGACAACACCATTTCCAAACTTGGAACAAACTCCATCAAATAACAAGGTCTAAGATAAAACTACTTGTTCAAAACATCTACATTGATCCATATTATGCTCTTTGCCATCAACAAACCGAACAAAGTTATTAACATCTACATCAGAATACAACACTTCATAAGAAGCATTATTGGGATATTCAATGAGGTGTAACATCTTCTTCTCTCCATACAACTTTACAAGGTTTCCTTCAATTGGAATGGTGGAAAAAGACATATCCATCTGAAAACTTACACCAATACTTGCAGCCCAATTTCTTGATAACAACATGCCCCATTTGGCAGGGAAATCAACAATAACAACATCAAGTTTCAAGTTCTTACCCGGATAAGCTGCAAGTTATACCACCAAACCTTTTACACACCCTACAACTGGCACCTCTCTAGAATCCATTGCAGTACACTTTCCATAAGATGTTGTCACTTTAATGTTCAATTCATTCATGACCTCTAGAGGCATAACATTTCATGATGCTCCGAGAATCAAACATACAATTGTCCAACAACATTGTCTTTAATAATCAACATTGTAAAAAATGGATCAACATTTAATTGAGAATCAACCAAATATGTTCCCAAGTAAACTTCGGTGGTTCACTCATATCCTCCAATGCTTGGTGGTTTTTCTAGGTCTGCAATGGTTGGAGGAGGAGTGTTTACATTATTTATATTTCTATCTTGGGTACTCCTATCTTCTTCTAATACCAAATACTCAAAAGCCCTCTTCTTGTGCTCAGGAATCCTAAGCAGTTCAACAATTGGGACAAAAATATTGATCTGACTCAAGACTTGGGCAATGTCATAAGGAATGTATTTGGGCAAAGCAGTATTTGGAGAAATATTGAAAAACTCATCCGATGGTAGAATATTTTTCACATTTTGGGCATGGGTGGGAACACTAGTTCTACTTGAGACAACAAGGCATTTTCCATATGCATGTTTCTTTGGATTTTATTTTGGGACATTGGTGAGAACTGAGGTTTTTGGTTTGGATTGAGGCCCTGCCCCTTTGACAACTTTACTTCTTGTGTTATACTCTTTTTCTTGGGCAACAACAACATTCATTAACAACTATCTATCCTCTTCTGATGGGATTCCTCCATCATACTTCTTAATCATTAGAGATCTTAGGTACTCAAAATCATTATTAGGAAGTTCAAAATATTGTACCATATCTATTTCTAAAGTATGAGAGGGAGGAAGAAGAGGTACCTAGTGAATGCAATCCCAAAAACTTGCAGCAGTTCTTACACTTATTACTTCATTGAAGTTACTTGTTCTTTGTGAGCTTGTAGAGAAATCCACCATGCATGCATCATCATCAATGTTATCATCATCATTAGCTTCTTCAAATTTTTGATCTACTTCACATGGCGGGTGGGGTAAGAAACATTTTTCACACCAATCAATTTCATTTGTCTCTTCAACAACAATAACTCTGGCATTTAGAGTATCATGCACTACTCTATTTTCCCTAGGTTGGGGTTGTCTAGCTCCCATGGGTCCTTTACCTCATGTCATCCGATCTCTCGATCACTTCTAGGATGATTTGTAAATATGTCTTGTCCTTGTTGCCTATGATGACCTTGAGAACCTTGTATAATTCCTTTCTCTTCCCTGGCTAGCTTATAAGAGATTGCTTTGACATCTCGGCCAAAGTCTTTACAACTTCCTCAAGATCCACAACCTTGATTGAGACTTCTCTGTTAATCAATTTAACACACTCCCTCTTAGGAGGTTTTCCAATTGGTTTAATGTTGTTATCAATTTGCAAAGCCATGGTAAAGTCCTACCTCAAAGTCCCAAGGTTATTATCCCTCAAATAGTAAGCAAATTTTTTATCAAATGCATATGAATATTTTATTAGACATGATTCATCACATGGCCTCAAATTAACAAGAAGTCTTCCCAATGTTTTGTTAAAATCTTGTATTGAAATTATGCACTGATTCATTAGGATTATTTTTTATACTTTCAAATTATGATAAAAGAAACCTAGGGTCTGCTTTTATCTCCATACTACAATCTAAAGGAATTATTCATCTCATTCCAAGAGTCAATGGAATTATCTGGAAAATATGTATACCAACCCTTGCATCTTCTTCTATAGTATGGATAAACAATTTAATGTAAACATCCTAAAATTCTATTTCAAAGTCCTCCATTATATCGACAAAGAGCTTCAAGTGCTAATCACTGGTGATTGTAATATTTCCTTGAAACTTAGGAAATCTATTTCTTACATCTTTTGGCATAGCATTTGGATATTCAGCCATACCTCTAAAAATAATGGGACCAAAAGTATTAACAACAAATGGAGGTGTGAGTGGAGGCTGAGCCATATTATTTTGAGGAGGTGACCTTAGAGGATGAAAAATGATGAGGAGTGAGAGGTCTGTGTGGTACAGGGATGCAATTCTCAGAATGAATTCCCTCTAAAGGCTTTGTTTCTTGGAAAACTCTATCAGATTTGGAAAATACAGGGGAAGATTGAGAAGCAAATTTTTCAAATACAAATGAAGGCCCCTCTCTAGATGGAGAATTTAATTCAACAAAGAGACTACCTAATTTAGATTCACTTGAGGAAGTATTGCAATCTTCAATCATAGGATGATCAGTTTCACCAATGGAGATCTCTTTTCTTGATGCTTGATCTCTAACAACCTTCCAAATTCTTCTTCCTTCTGAATTAGACTTTTGCGGCTCTTGAAACAAGCTTCTACTAGGATCCTGGAAAAGAAAGATCTTCTTCCTTATAGCTTTGCATAAGATTAATGAAAAATCTTACTTGATATATGTTAAAAACTGGTATTTATTAATAATTTTAATACCACATAGTTGCCACTAAGGATTTTCACCTTAGTTTGTGCAAATGCACTATGAAAGATCTATCAAATGTCTGTCAATACCAGATTCATGCAAAGCTTACAAGATCTACTCTTCTTCTACCCAAATTTGTCAATGATGATACAAACTTTAGTGCAATAACTATATAAGTTAGAAATATTGCACTCAAAACTTACAACTTTGAACAATTCTTATAGATCTAACAAATAATGATGTTTCAATAATGTATTTGCACTTAGATCATGTAAGATAAATTACCGAGTCATTGCATGTACTTGCATTTGTAAAATACTTCAAAGATTCCTTGACATCGGCGCCATGAGTGTTGTTGCCGCCGCACAAATAAATCTCGAGCTTAAATAATACTCGAATGCGAATCGAGTCCCTGGAAATGGCGCCATGAGTGTTGTTGATGGGCCAAATGGATATGAACTGAAAAAAATCAACAAATTATCCCCGACAATAGTGCCACAAGTGTTGGTATCCAAATTTGTTCTCCTTTTCAAGCTGAGAAACATCACAGATTTGACATGGAGCTTAGAGACAGATAGATCATAATGTGTGTCATTTTATAGCGTAGGGATGAGATCTAACTGGCCCTTTGTCACTCATATTTATGGAGAGATGGATAACACCTTCAAGAATATTTGACCTATCCTCACTTTGCTTTAGGCCATGCCTTTCGACCGAGGTGAGAGGACCCGTAGTGTAACATATGTTTGATGAAGGCTATGGAGATATCCTTATTTTTCACAAATATTATGAATAAAACCTTGGGAAAGTATGATCAATACTCCATAATTTAACTCTCAAGAGTTGTCACTTCTAAAAGATGGAGATACTTTCAAAACAAGGCTAAGGTTACTAAAGACATTATGGAATCCTGATTGTTCTGCATATTTTAGTAAATAGATTTTGTTCCTTTGTTGATATACAGGGACAAACATGGGTAGTTCAAGATGGATTCATGGTTTTGAATAATTTTGGTGGGAGATTAAGCAGGATAAAATTGATTATACCAAATCTTTGAGAGACTTCACAAAAATTGGAAAGCTAAATGACAGAAAGCTTTGGAATAGCTAAAATATTCCTTCAACCAGAAGGTGTGCATCAATGGAGGCCTAGATCAACACGTTTTCACACAATATTTTAGAATTTAACATGAAGGCTTGAGGTAAAGACTCAATAAAAAATCAAATATCCCTACTTCCTCACACCTAAGATACACTCGAAGGCTTATAGACAATCTTTATCAACAAATGACAGTGAAGTGATTTTAAATTGTTTATCTCATCACAAGATGAAGGCTCTTCTTGAAATGAAATTGAAAATGCCACTAAAATGTCATAGGGACGAGATCCTGTGTGATTCGGAGGGACTTTAACACAAGATTGCAATAGGAATAAGAAAAACTACTTGCAGACATTCTGAAATAAAGAAGACACAAATTGCTCCAAAATTGACATAGATTAACTCAAAATTGATTAAATTCATCAATGAGAGGAAATTTTCTTATAGCAAGATATCGAGCTTGTGAATGGCTATACACTCCCAACCAACATGACGTGATAGAAAATATAACACGAAGAAATTAACCGGGTATCTCGATCGGTCTCTCAGGAGGATGGGGTCTCTCAAACTTTCTCTTAAGGATTCAACCCCTTGACCCATTGCAAGAGTATTCTCATTACATTTATAAATTTTACTCACTCAAATTTTCCCACAAACGAGAATAATATTCGAGGGGCCTTTGATTGTTACCAATTTTCCTCAGAAAGTGACATTTAACAAATTCACATCTGAAAGCTATCAAGTGGACCAATTATGAATTGATCACGTTTCTTGGGCCCTTGACTAATGACTAGGATGCCATGCGAATTAGTTTTTGGAAATGCTTCTAATCATTCTCGATTACTCACATGCGAGAAATCCTCTTTTTAATCATTTTCGGAGGCTCTACATAGCTGGATTTGACAGGTAATCCTTTTCACTCTCAAGTAACACCTTTTTCATCTTTTGCACCTGTAACTTTCATCATTTCATCCTTTTCCATTTCTTTCCTCTGCAACTCTGTCCCGCATCCAACTTCTCTATTAATTCCCATTTTGTCAAGTGCTTGAGCAATTCCAACTTCAAAATATTGACCTTAACAATCCTTGGACTCAAAAATTAAGTTCTTAATCCATTCAATGTCAGTTTGTAGACAAAAGAAACAAATAATTTCATCAAAAATGATGAAAAATAGTGTGTATTCACATCTCCCGGAGTCTTAGAGAAAAAATGATAGAAAAATGGGTGAAATGCATAGCAACCATTGATTTTTCCCCTTCTCTACTTTATTTTATAGTCGTCCATTCATTTCCTTACCAAAAATGCAAAGGAGAAGTATAGGGAAAGTTTCCAAACAAGCGTGAACCTTACATGTGCCTGGGTCCAATAAAAAGCCATTTGGCCTTTGAAAAACTCTCGTAAAAAGGGATCTAGCGAAACCTACACATGTCTCAATGGCGCACTTTGAAATGGTCCCCAAAAGTGGAGAACCCAAGCGAGCATGGGCTCACCACGTGTCTCGGTCCTGCATAGTTGTTAAGAAATTTTAAGGATCGAGTGGAAGGTGCCATGTGTCTAGGGTCTAAGATATTTTTCCTTTGCCATTGAAAATTCCAAGCAAGGGCGAGTGTGCGAAGCATCCAAGTGTCTTCCTGGAACTTCTTTAATATAAAATTTAGGGTTCGAGTCCCCAAACAGAGGCACGGTCCCTCCATGTGCCCATGGTCCCCAAAGTCTGTACTTACGGTCACATGAAAAATTTGTCTAAGTTTGGGCAAGGCAACGAAACCTTGACGTGTCTCCCAGTAGCAACTTCAAGGTCAAACCAAAAGGAAAATTTTCATATGAGTGTCGAGTCTCCAAATGGTCATGTTTTGTGTCTAAGTGATCCTTAGAGTTTTCAAAGTTCCACACCGATCCACATCTAACTGAAATGGCTGCATTTGCACAGAGATATTGAGATTTGAATTTGACCTTAGAAAAATACACCCATCAAACCGTAAAATGCAAGAAAATCACCATTTGAGCCTGGAAATGAATCTTTCTGTTAAGAAGAGAATTTGGAAAAGATATAAGACCCAAATATGATCGTATGAGCCGCATCTAATCACGTTTCAACAGCTATTTGGGAAAAAAATGATAGGGACAAAAAACGTGATTGTGGAAAATAGAAGGAAGGGAAAAAACCCAAGTTTACACCCAAGTTCTGAGACTCTTTCACATAGACATGGGAACGAAAAACAAATTCTAGACTTTTAAGTGATCCTCGACCAAGGAAGGGGTGATCATGGCAACCAAGTGGAGGAAAAAGTTTTTATGCATAAATACGGGAGATAGAAAACATGACAGAGCCCGTAAACCGAAGAATTTCAAGGACAAATAGGCGAGACCCAATTGAGCACTAATATGTTATAGGAGTTGTGTATGGTAAAATCCAAGGAACATGTAAAAAAATTCTAGAAACATGTGTAGGTATAAGAAAAACATGCAAAAGAAAAAAAAATTAACAAGAAAGTGTGTAAAAAGATAGACCACATAAAGTGGGCTTCATAAAAGGGACATTGCTAACAATTTCACAAGATAATTAGGGCCAAAGCAACAAAATGCATACAATGATCATACAAGTCATATGTCATATTCTACAAACAATAGCGTATAATGACAATAAATCAAATGAAAGTAGTGATAGATAACCAATGTTGTATATAGTCTTGCAAGGATAATTCTACGTATGAAGCACCCATTAGTATGTTATAAAGATAAATATTATTTCATGAGAATGTATAATTTAATGAAATGTAAAGTAATTGTATTGATAAGTAGTGAAAATGTAGTAATAGAACCTGTGTAGTTTGTGATGTAGATAAAGCAAGGGCCTTGATGGGACTTGTAAAAGGTAAAATCCCAATCATTATTGCACCATGTAACTAATTGTAAGAGATATCAATTCATAATTAAATACCAAACGAATGCACATGTGTATATCTAGAAAGATGGTGACATACCAAGTATCCATCTAGCATGGAGGATAAATTATAACATGCAAATAGAATAAGCTAGCAAGAATAGATGCAACGAGGATATGAAAATAAAATTTATGAGATATATGGTATGGAATGTAAAGAGGGAAGATGAATAATTGAAAAGTGCCCCACAACGAATATGTATGTAATGAGGTTAATTTATAAAATATTTGTCAATAGTCAAAACTAAACCATAAAAAAATAGTGCGTGATTGGGAAATTAGAGCATTGTGTGAGGAGATAATAGAAAGATGTATCATGAAGAATAGAGAATTAAATGTGAACGATGTGAGGTTCATTTTAGAATTAGACCCTCAACAATTGAGAATTAACCATGGAACTAAAGTGCATCATAGGGTAATGACAATATAATGCATGTATCAAAGGGTGTGAGAATGTGTAAAAAATTAGTGATGAGGCACAAAGCGCAAAGTGTGGTACTAATATATAGAGAAAATTGATATTGATTGAAGGGGGAAGAAGTGTGATGCCCCCAAGTGTGTAGGTGATATAATGTTATCTAATGATAGTAAACACTAAGGGCCATCCATTTGATATCCGAGGATATAAAGGCATGTGATAATTCTCTAAGATCAGGTGATGGCGGAAAATAGTATGTCCATGTGAAGGAGACTCATGTGGTGAAGGAGGAGTTGAACACCTATGTGAAATGAGGGGCTTCCTAAGTAAGGGATTGAGGACAAAGATGTGGACTAAGAGACTGATGAGCATAACAAGGTAATAATGTAGGTCATATGTGAATATGATAGTTAGGAGTGGAGTTTTCTTTGGATATGATAGGTATATGAAACCTGGATATGATGATTTGTGTATAAAAATTTTTGTGTGTATGGTTGAATGCCTTTGATAATAACTAGTTTTTTTATTGTAAATGAACTTGAGACAAAAGTGTTTCATGGAAGGGATGAATTTGGTGGAATAGAGTCAAATGAGACTTAAGAGAATTTCACAACCTTTGATTGAAGATGCGATGGTGAATGTTACAATCATATTAAGAGGCCTCAATGTGATGGGAAGCCTTGTTGGTGCTCAGAATTGTCTCACCCCATTTGTACCCTTGAAGATTTATCGATTCATGACCTTTGTCATTTTATCCTTCCTCGTATTGTGTTTGGTCATTCTTTCTAGCCATTTTAATCTACTCCTGGGTCGAAGATCATGTGTGGGTCCATATTTGTCTCATGGTTCCTTTGTTCCTCTGGAAAAGCTTTGTATTTTGAGTCTCCCGTGCTCTATTCCTTAAAAACTCACGTTTTCCCATTTCCTCCATTTTCCACAGTCAAGATCTACTGTCCCTATCATTTTTTCCCTAAATACTCAAAGAGAAATGAATTGATGTGTCCTCGAGGAACATATTTGAGTCTTGCAACATTTCTAAAATCTCTGTCCTTGAAGAAAATTTCACTTTCAAGCTCAAATGGTCATTCTTTGTGCTTTATGGTTTGACAGGCGTTTCCCTCGGTCAAATTTGCATCCTTGTATTAATAGGGAAACATGGCATCCTTTGGTTGGATGTGGCTCGGCCGGACACTTAAAAATTATATAAAAATCCTCAACTTTAAAATGTTTCCACGTGAAGGAACGATGCTCATTTGAGAATCAAATTTTTGGTTTGGCTTTGGAGTAGTGCCGAGAGGACACGTGGAGGCTTCTGCTAGGATTCCTATACTTAGAAAAATTTCAAAAGGTTTTCAAGAATTCCAAGACACGTGGAGGAACGACACTCATTTGAAGATCTGCTTTTGGGCTTTGCCTTGGAGTAGCGTCGAGAGGACATGTGGAGGCTTCTGCTACTTTCCCATACTTAGAAATTTTTTTATGCAGATGAAAATAGTTTAGCGGAATAGGGACACATGACGATCCCGTGCTCCTTTAGGGTCTTCAACTTGGGCACCATTTTGAAGAAGCACCATGAGGACACGTGGGGCATTCCACTCACTTTACATATTTGCTTGGAATTTTCAACAACCAAGGAAGACTGCCTCGAGCTTGACACATGGTGCCCTCCACAGAGCTTCAAGCCTTCAAACAAATTTTGCAGTAGGACATGTGGTGAGCCCGCGCTCATTCAAGGTATCAAATTTTTGGGGCCAGCCTTAAGGTGCACCATTGTGACACATGGAAATTTGAAAAGTCATAAGGGCGGGGAAGTAGGACCATTGGAGGAAACTTAAAATTTTTGCCTCTTTGCCTCATAAAGGTTAAAATATCAAAAATGGCCCGCAAGCCCGATGGGAAATAGTCAATGTTTTGCCCCGGTCAATGGCGGAGGTGCAGGCTTTTGGAGGAAAAGTGAAAAAAATTTCCTTTGAGGGAAAAGGAGTTAAAGGCATAAAAAGACCTGAGGTTCCACTTTGGGACCCAAATTAGGGACTTGAAGTGGAAGGGCGGAGCTGTGGGGAAACTTGGAAAATTTTCCTTTTTTCCAAAAGAGAGTCAAATGGCAGAATTTTTCCGTGGTTCCTTTGGGACCCACCTCAGGACACGTGTCAGGCCCATTTTTTCAGAAGCGGAGGTGTGGAGCAAAATGGGAAATTTTTCCATTTTTTCAAAAGGGTCAGAAAAGGTCAAGGAAGCCACTTTGAGCCTATTTTTGCATCTTCCATGTGGACGGCCCACATTCAAAATAAAATATCAATGACTTCGAGCGTCTAAATATGATTTTCCCCCCATTCTTTTGTAAAACTCCTGTTAGTGCGAGTCTTCAAGATTTCTTTCTATTTTCTACATGCCAAATAGAGGAGCGAGTCAATTTTGATATCTAGATTTTTGTGGGAAAGATCTGAGACTTCTTTCACCAACTAAAATAGTCTAACTATCAAGCCCAATATGGTTTTCCTTTTTTTCTTCTCTTGAGCAGGAAAAGGGATAGATTTGATTGATATGGGGTGGAAGTGGTTGGTGAATGGATGGAGGCGTGTTTTTCCCAAGAAAGGAGTTGAATGCAGGAAGAAATCGAAGAGATTTTCCCTCGAGCACCTGGAGACTTTTATAGATCTGATTTTGCAAATCACGAAAGAATCATGGCAAGCACTAGTGCATTTAAAGTTTTTGTCTTTTGGGAGGAAGGGCTCTATTGGAAATGTTATAAAGGGAAAAATTCATCATGCAAATGGTTGGGAGTTTTTGGAAAGATCAGGACTGATTCTCTCCAGCAGAAAAAGCTTGACAGAGCCCATCCATTTTGAGAAGCCATCTAGAGAAGCCTATATATCTCTCTTTGTATCAAATTTGATCGTGTCAAGGTGGTTGCAAGTGTACAACCATTGAAAAGCTTTGAGATTGTTCTAGAAACTTTCCCTTGCTGATAAATTTGATCAAACTTTGAGTTATTCTGTGTTAATCTTGAGTAAAGTGTATTTATTTCATCTTTGAATGCATACGAGTAGTTTTTCTTGTTTCTATTGCAATATTGTACCAAAATAGGGTCCAATCACACATAGTCTTAGTCCTTGTGATAGTTTAGTGGCATCTGTAATTTCATTTTCATCAAGAGCCTTCATCTGGGAATGGGATAAATGGTTTAAAATCACTTTTCTTTCATTTTGTTGATAGAGATTCTCTGTAAGCCTCTGGGTGTACCTCAGGCGTGACTTGGTTTAAATCTTGGTGCTTTATTGGGTTCTCTAACTCAAGCCTTCATGATATAATCCCACAGGTTGTGTGAAAGAGTGCTAATCTGGGCCTCCATTGAAGCACATATTCTAGTTGAGGAAACAATTTAACTTTTTGGCATTTTGTTGATTGAATCTTTTTATTTTGCATAAGCTCTCAAGGATCTGTGAGTCAAGTCTATCCTATCTCCCCTCCCACCAAAATTCATTTAACAACAACCAATCCTAGCCATCCACCTACTTTTTATCATGTGTGTACACAAATGCATAATCTATGTTACCAAAACATGTAGAAACAATCAGGGTCTCAAATGTCTTTAGTAACCTTTGCCTTGTTGTGAAAATATCTCCATGATCTAGAAGTGACAACTCGTGAGAGTCGTGCAGTGTGTTGATCATATTTTCCCCAAGGTCTTCTCTACAAAATTTATGAAAAAGAAGGGTACCTATATCTCCTTTCTGATAATAGAGGTTACAAAATAGGTTCTCTTACCTTGGTTGAAAGGCACAACCTAAAATAGTTAGGATAAGATCATATCCTTTTAAGGTGCTACCCATCTCTCCAAAAATCCAAGTAACAAAGGGACAATCAGACCTCCTCCCTACACAAATGACATATATCTATGATCTAGGTTGCCTCTAAGCTCCTTGTTGAATCGGTGTGTTGCTTCTTGGCACGAAAAGGAGAAAAAAAATTTGGGTACCAACATCGGTGGCACCACTATCGGGGATTTGTTTAAATTCTTTGGGATCTGATTTACGTTGCCGGAACTTAGTTCAATTTAATCCACGTGCATACATATTTGAAGCCATATCTATTTGACCCGTCAACAACACCAACATAAATGGCATCATTGCTGGGGACATTGTGATACAGTTCATACTCAGATCCTGGTAAACATTTCTTGTATGCTCTAAAGTGCTAGAAATCCATTTTAAAAATCATCCTGTGTTCAGGTTTGTAAGAGGTTTCAAAGTCACAAGTGTTGTATGCAACTTCTCCAGTTTCCACAAGTTTTGCAATGGTATTTATTGATAAATTTTGGTAAAGAAAGGTTAGATTTTTTCATTTCCAATTTCTAGTGCTGACAGACACTTGACAAAACATTTTTAGTGCATTTTCACAACTAAGGTGAAAATCCTTAGTGGCGACTCCCTGTTGATTTGATTCTGATAAGGACCAGTGTCTTAAACCTCTATCAAGTAAGATTGTTTACTAATATTTGCAAAGCTGGAGGGAAGAAGATCTTTCTTTCTTGCTAGGATCCTGCTAGGACATTGTGTTCAGAGCTAGGAAAAGAAAATCGAAAGGAAGAAAATCTTGGAGATCTGTTGGAGATCGGGAGACAAGAAGAGGATCTCTATTGATGAAAGTGAATAGCCTATCATTGAAGACTTCCATTTTAGTGACTTTGAGTCGGTAACATCTTTGTGGAGTTGAATTGTCCAAACTAGAGAGGGACCTTCATTTGATTTTGAAAGGTTTTCCACACACTCTCACCCGTGTTTTCTCGAGGTTGATAGATATTTCCAAGAAACAAGGCCTTTGGGGGGTATCCATTTTGAAAATTAAACTCTTGTGTTCCAAGAACCTTCTACCCCCATCAGTTTGTCACCCCTCCAGGATCACCTCCTCAAATCAATATGGCTCAACCCAGACCCCCATTTGTTGTAAACACCTTTGGACCTATAATTTTTTTGGGAATGGCTGGATATCCAAATGTAGTGCCTCAAGATGTAAGGAACATAATGCCAAAGTCCAGGGAAACAATTCCATAACTGGTGATCAACATCTAAAGCTCTTCCTCAATATGATGGAAGACTTTGAGATTGAACATGAAGATGTATACATCAAATTGTTTGTTCACACTCTAGAGGAGGATGCAAGGGACTAGTACAAAGCATTTCCAGATAACTCTATTGACTCTTGGGATGAGATGAGCAATGCATTCAGATTACAATATGGTGATAGGACTGACCCTAGGTTTCTTCTATCAAAATTTGAAAACATCAAGAAGAATCCCAATGAGTTAGTACATGACTTCAATACAAGGTTCAATAAGACCTTGAGGATATTTCCTGTTAGGATAAGGCCATGTGATGAGTCATGTTTGATCAAATATACTGATGCATTTGATAAAAAGGATGCTTTACAAGTAGAGGGACAAAACCCTACCAATTTGAGGCGGACTTCACCATGGCTTTGAAAATAGAGAACAATATCAAGGCAATTGGAAAGCCTCTAAGGAGAGAAGGTGTAAAGCTGGTTAACCCAAAAAAGCTCCAAACAAGCAAGGGTGCTGATTTGGAAGAGGTTGTGAAGAATTTGGCAGGGGCTATCAAGGAGATCTCCTATAAGCTATCCCGAGATGAGAAAGGAGTTTGGAAAACTTCACAAGGACAACACAAGCAACAAGGCCAAGACATATTTACAAATCATCAAAGAGCTGATGACAGAGGCAAAGGACCTGTTGGATTTGGGAATAAGTAGCCCCAAGGAAGAGAAAATAGAATGGTACCTGATCCTTTGGCTACCAGATTTGCTATTGTGGAAGAGACATAAGTCATTGATTGGTGTGACAGATGTTTCATGCCCCATGCTCCTTGTGAAGAAGATCAGTAAGAAGAAAATGCAGATTGATGATGATAAGAGTGATGATGATGTTTGCATGATGGGATGCTCCACTAGCTCACAACAAGGGGCAACCTCAACTGATGTGATAAGTGCTAGAATTTTTGCCACTTTTTGGGACTACATTCATAGGGTACCTATTCTTCCTCTCTCTCATACTTTAGAAGTAGATGATGTACAAGCTTTAAAATTTCCCAATAATGAATTTGAATATTTAAGGGCTTTAATGATAAATATGTATGATGGAGGAATTCCATCCGAGAGGATAGATAGATTCTTGATGAATGTTGTTGTGGCTAAAGAGAAGGAGCACAACACAAGAATTAGGGCTGCCAAAGGTGCATGGCCTCAAGCCAAGCCAAAATCTCCCTTACTTTCAAACATTCCTAAAGAGGCTCCTAGGAAATATGCACCTACTAAAAACCCTGTAGTTCTAAACAAAAATCACACCCCTCCCCATGCCCAAGTTGTCAAAAACCCTGCACCACCTAATGAGTGTATTCGCTTCCCTTCCAATACTACCTTGCCAAGAAATGCCCCATATGATATTTCCCAAGTCTTAAGTCAAATCAAAGTCTTTGTTCCAATTGTTGAGCTTCTCAAGATCCCTGAGCACAAAAAGAGAGCATTTGAATACTTGGGGTTGAAAGAAGAGAAGACTGCCCCAGGTAGAAACATAAACATTGTGGAGATCCCACTGTCATTGAAGAACCAGAAGCACCCCAGCATCGAGATCGAAGAGATATATGAACCGCCTAGGGTTTACTTGGGGACATCTTTGGTAGACTCTCAGATGAATGTGGATCCATTCTTCACCACTTTGATCATCAAGGATAGACTGCTGCATAACTGCATGTTTGACTCAGGAGCATCATGCAATGTCATGCCTTTGGAAGTCATGAATGAGCTAAACATCAAAGTGATAGTAGCCTATGGGAAGTGTACACTTCCATGGAATCTAGAGAGGTGCCAGTAGTGGGATGTGTGAAGGGTCTAGTGGTACAACTTGCAGCCTACCCAGGTAAAAATTTAAAACTTGATGTTGTCATAGTTGATTTCCCAGCCAAGTGGGGTATGTTATTGTGTCAAGAAAATGGGCCACAAGTGTTGGTGGGAGTGTCCAAATGGACATGTCTTATGCCACCATTCCAATTGAGGGCAGCCTTTTCAGGTTGTATGGGGAAAAGAAAATGTTGCATCTTATTAAGGATCCCAACAATGCATCCTATGAGGTATTGTACACAAGTGTTGATGCGAGATAACTTTGTGGGATTTACTAATGGGAAGGAGAAAAAAATCGAAGAATGTAAGTGTCTTGAATAGGTAGGCTCTCATTGGACTCTGTTGTTTGATGGAGCTTGGTCTAAGTTTGGGAATGGTGTTGGTGTTGTTCTATTGTCTCCTTGTCGGGAAAGGTTCATTTTCTCCTTCAAACTCAACTTTGAGTACACCAACAAAATTGTTGAGTATGAGGCATTGTTGTTGGGTTTAAGAATAGCTTGAAATATGGTGTCAAGGACATCATTGTCAAAGGAAACTCATAATTAATAGTAAAACAAGTGAGAAAACTGTATTCCACAAAGAATCGAGTGAATGAAACAAGATACAAGCATGCGAGTTTGGGATTTCATTGAGATGTTTGATTCATTCAACATCATACATCATGATAGGAAGTTCAATGACTTGGAAGATAAGCTTGCGGTGTTAGGTTCTCACTTTGACAACTTGCACAATGTCCCCATATTGTGAATATGAGGTTGAGGTATTGACAAGACCCTCATGTCCTGACGAAATATACATTAAGGATTGGTAGGTTTTGATGATGATGCTCGAGATCAAAAGATTTTTATAGAACAAGGGAAATTTTTTGATCAAAACATTGATTTAGAACCAATGGTATGCACAATAGAAGAAAGGAAACCTTATTTGGTAAGGGAATCATCTCAGTAAAAACCAATACCATTCCTAGAGGGTTGGTTGCTCTTGAGTCCAATTTTGATAATGCTGATTGCATTGTTAATGTGTGCATGATGCAGCCTCGAGGATATTGAGGAGCATGACCTTGGCACAAAGGAGAAGCCAAGGAATATTTGGTTAGGTAGCAACCTCAGCAAGGAGGAGAAGCAGTCATACATCCAGTTGTTGAAAAGATACCAAGATTGCATGGCTTGGACCTATTCTGAGCTAAAAGCATACAGAGAGGACCTGTTTCAACATGAGATTCCCTTGGAATCTAATGCAAAGCCATTCAGGTAGAAACAAAGGCCCATCAATCCACTCTTATCCCTCAAGATGCAAGAAGAACTAAAGAAGCTAAGAGATGGAGGGATTATCCAGCCCACAAGGTATTCCTCTTGGGTTGCCAACCTAGTACCAATCAGAAAGAAGAATGGTGATATCAGGTTATGTGTGGATTTCAAGAATCTAAACAAAGCTTCAATGAAGGATAACTATCCTTTACCTAACATGGAACACATGCTGCAGTTAGTGACTGGTTCTAATTTGCTTTCCACCTTGGATGGTTTCTCTAGTTATAACCAAGTTGTGGTAAAGGAATCAGAAAGGATCAAGAAAGCCTTTACTACTCCTTGGGGGACCTATGTCTATGTCAAGATGCCCTTTGGTCTGATGAATGCTGGAGCCACCTTTCAAAGAGCAATGGATATTGCTTTTGCTGGATACATCAACAAGTTTATTGCAGTTTATCAGGATGATGTAACTCTATTTTATAGAAAGAGAGGTGATCACATATTACACTTGGAGAAAATGTTGATAAGATGTAGAGAATATGGCATCTAACTTAATCCAAAGAAGTGCCATTTTGTAGTGTAGAAGGAAAAATTTCTTGGTCACATTGTGTCACAAGGAGTGATGATTGATCCAGAAAGAGTAGAGGCCATCAACAAGGTCCCAATTCCAAGAACCAAGAAAGGAATTCAGTCCTTCTTTAGGTAGATAAACTTCATTAGAAGGTTTATATCAAACTTTGCTAAGTTGAATATCCCAATCACTTTTATGTTGAAGAAGGATCTAGATCATCAAATGGGAGGAGGCTGCCATCCAATTTTTCAATAGAATCAAAGAGGCATTGAAGCATACCCATGTTTTGGCAGCCCTAGATTATAATAAACCTTTCCAGCCTATTTTACTTTGCTTCGGAAAAACTATTGATTCTATCCTGTTGTAGAAGGATAATGAAGGGGCTGAGAGGCCAATTTCCTTTTTCAGTAAGGCACTTGTAAGGGGAAGAATTAAAATACACCATCATGGAAAAGTAGAAATTTTCCTTGGTCAAAGAAACAAAGGTTTTCAGGCCTTATATTTTAAGTTCAAAAGTTTTTGCTTATGTTCCCCATACCATGGTAAAAGACATCTTGTCAGAGATGGAAGTCTCAAGTAGAAGATGTAGATGGGTGAACAAGTTGCAAGAGTATGATATGGACATCCAAACCACAAAGTTGGTGAGAGGTTTGGGGTTAGCTAAGCTTATGGCTAAGAGAAACTTGCAAACCATTGAGGTAAATGAGGTTGAAGAGGAAAGGGCAACTGTTTTTGAAAAATTTATAAATTCTGAGTGGTACAAGGATGTAATGTTTTATCTCGAGACACTTAAACTACTTGAGCATTTGAATAAGAACTAGAAAAGAGCTCTTAAGTTAGCTTCCCGAAATATGTCATTAATGATTTTGAGTTGGCATGGAAGAACCCATAATGAGTCCTCTTAAGATGCATCACTGAAGATGAAGCCCCCAAAATAATTGCTGATCTCCATGGAGGAGTTTGTGGGGGGAATTTTGCTACAAGAGTCACAACACATAAGATCATAAGGGTTGGTTATTGGTGGCTAACTCTTTTCAAGGATGCAACCATGTTTGTCGAGAAGATGTGAGAGTTGCCGAGTTTCTCTGGAAGATTGAAAGCTTCAGGATCCCTGCCTTTGCAGCTTGTGTCAATTGAAGCCCATGAAGGCAATGAGGAATGGAATTCATTGGTGAGATTTCAGACCCTTCAAGTGTTGGTCATAAGTGGATTCTTGTAGCCATTGACTACTTTACTAAGTGGGTGGAAGAAATCCCCACCAAGAAGGCTACACACCAAGTTGTCATGGATTTTGTGCTAAACAATATTGTTTGTAGGTTTGGAGTACCAGTCAAAATCATAGCTGATAATGCCACGATTTTCGAGCTAGACCTCTGGTGGAAATGTGTAAAGGATATGGGATCAATCTGACATATGCCTCTAATTATAATCCCCAGGAAATGGACAAGATGAGTCCAGTAATAAGAATTTGCTAAATATTATCAGAAGAACCTTGGAGTTGAACAAGAGAAGGTGGGGTGAATAGTTGAAGTTTGTTGTCTGGGCAGATAGGATCACTGTCAAGAAGGTCACTGGAAAGAGTTCGTTTGAGTTGGTGTATGGGACTCAGGCCTTGTTACCTCTTCATATGCAACTGTCTTCATATCATTTTATGTACCAATATTGGAAGATCAAGAGGTAGGTCCTTATGATGCCCACATTAACTAGATTGTTGAGCTTGATGAAGAGAGGAGGGCATCCCACCAAAGGCATATAAAGTTCAGAGAAAAGCTGAAGAAACTGTTTGACAGGAAGGTTACTCCTAGAGCCTTCAATATTGGAGATCTTGTGCTATTATGGGATAACATGCATGAGGATAAGGGCAAGCATGGAAATTTTGACTCATTGTGGATGGGCCCTTACTCCATTGACATCAAAATTGGTGAACACACCTTCTTCTTGAAGGATCTAGATGGTGAATTGCTCAAACTTCCTATTAATGGCAGGCATCTGAAGAATTTCTTGGATTGATTCCTCTGAATCAAGGTAAAAACCTCTTGTACAGTGTATAGTTTGTTGTTTGCATCTTTTTTTGTGTTTTTTTGCTCATCTTGGTTTGTGGTGACCTATTTTTTTGCTTGCTTCTTTGTTTTTTTTAAAGATGGCTTCCTTTCTCTACTCTGCGAGCTGACTCTATCACCCAATGGATATTTTGGCACTTGGTCTACTATTGTTCTTGTGGCACTCACAGGGAGTGCCCATCCCCGAGTCAGAGCCAATGTTGGTGCTCAGAATTGTCTCACCCCATTTGTGCCCTTGAAGATTTATTGATTCACAACCTCTGTCATTTTATCCTTCCTCGTATTGTGTTTGGCCAGTCTTTGTTTCCATTTTAATATGCTCTGGGTCAAGATCATGTGTGGGTCCATATTTGTCTCATGGTTCCTTTGTTCCTCTAGAAAATCTCTAGTATTTTGAGTCTCCCATGCTCTGTTCCTTCAAAACTCACATTTTCCCATTTCCTCCATTTTCCACAGTCAAGATCTGCTTGTCCTTGCATTTTTTCCCTAAATACTCAAAGAGAAATGAATTGATGTGTCCCCGAGGAATGTATTTGAGTCTTGCAACATTTCTAAAATCTTTGTCCTTGAAGAAAATTTCACTTTCAGGCTCAAATGGTCATTTCTCTATGCTTTATGGTTTGACGAGCATTTCCCCCAGTTAAATTTGCATCCTTGTATCAATAGGGAAATGTGGCATCCTTTGGTTGGACATGGCTTGGCAGACACTTCAAAAATTCTATAAAAAGCCTCAAATTTAAAATGTGTCCACATGGAGGAACGACGCTTGTTTGAGAATCAAATTTTTGGTTTGGCTTTGGTAGTGGATGGTCTTGGGGAAGACACGTGGAGGCTTCCTGCTGGGTTTCCCATACTTAGAAAAATTTCAAAAGGTTTTTAGGAAGTCTAGGACACGTGGAGGAATGATGCTCATTTGAAGATCTACTTTTGGGCTTTTCCTTGGAGTAGCGTCGAGAGGACACGTGGAGGCTTCCGCTACTTTCCCATACTTAGACAAATTTTTATGTAGATGGAAATAATTTGGTGGAATAGGGACACGTGGCGAGCCGCACTCGTTTAGGGTCTTCAACTTGGGCACCATTTTGAAGAAGTGCCATGAGGACACGTGGGGCATTCCACTCACTTTACATATTTGCTTGGAATTTTCAACAACCAAGGAAGACTGCCTCGGAGCTTGACACGTGGTGCCCTCCAGAGCTTCAAGCCTTCAAACAAATTTTTCCGAGTAGGACACGTGGCGAGCCTATGCTCGTTCAAGGTATCAAATTTTTGGGGCCGCCTCAAGGTGCGCCATTGTGACATGTGGCAATTTGAAAATTCATAAGGGGCGGGAAGTAGACCATCGGAGGTAACTTAAAATTTTTTCCTCTTTTCCTCATAAAGGTTAAAATATCAAAATGGCCCGCAAGCCTGATGGGAAATAGTCAATGTTTTTCCTCTGGTCAATAAAGAGGTGCGGATTTCGGAGGAAAAGTGAAAAATTTTCCCTTTGAGGGAAAAGGAGTTAAAGGCATAAAAGGACCTGGGTTCCGCTGGGACCCACATTAGGGACTTGAAGCGGAATGGCGAGCTGCGGGGAAACTTGGAAATTTTCCTTTTTCCAAAAGAGAGTCAAATGGCATAATTTTTTGGTTCCTTTAGGACCCACCTCAGGACACGTGTCGGGCCCATTTTTCAGTAGAGGTGCAGAGAAAAATGGGAAATTTTTCCATTTTTTCAAAAGGGTCAAAAAGGTCAAAGGAAGCCCCCGAGCCTATTTTTGCATCTTCCACATGGATGGCCCACATTCAAAATCAAAGATCAATGGTTGCTGAAGCATCTAAATATGATTTTCCCCCATTTTTTCTATAAAACTCCTGGAGTGCGAGTCTTCATGATTTATTTCTATTTTCTACACGCCAAACAGAGGAGTGAGTTAATTTTTATATCTAGAGTTTGGTGGGAGAGATCTAGAGACGACTTTCACCATTAAAATGGTCTGACTCTCAAGCCCGATTTGGTTTTCCATTTTTCTTCTCCTGAGCACGCAAGGGGTCAGATTTGATTGATATGGGGTGGAAGTGGTTGGTGAATGGATGGAGGTGTGTTTTTCCCGAGAAAGTAGTTGAATGTAAGAAGAAATCGCAAAGATTTTCCGTCGAGCACTGGTGACTTTTACAAATTTCATTACGTGAATCATGGCAAGCACTTGGTGCATTTAAAGTTTTTGTCTTTTGGGAGGAAGGGGCTCTATTGGAAATGCTATAAAGGGCACGAATTCATCGTGCAAATGGTTGGGATTTTTGGAAATATCAGGATTTATTCTCTCCAGTAGAAAAATCTTGATAGAGCCCATCCATTTTGAGAAGTTGTCCAGAGAAGTCTGTATATCTCTCTTTGTATAAAATTTGATCGTGTCAAGGTGGTTGCAAGTGTACAGCCATTTACAAGCTTTGAGATTGTTCTAGAAACTCTCCCTTTCTGATAAATTTGATAAAAAATTGAGTTATTCTATTTTAATCTTGAGTAAAGTGTATTTATTTCATCTATGAATGCATACGAATAGTTTTTCTTGTTTCTATTGCAATCTTGTACAAAAATAGGGTCCAATCACACAGGTCTCATAGTCCTTGATAGTTTAATGGCAACTACAATTTCATTTCTCAGAATAGCCTTCATCTGGGAATGGGATAAACGGTTTAAAATCACTTTTATTTCATTTTGTTGATAAATATCCTCTGTAAGCCTCTGGTGTACCTCAGGTGTGACTTGGTTTAAATATTGGTGCTTTATTGGGTTCTCTAACTCGATCCTTCATGATAGAATCCCACAGGTTGTGTGAAAGAGTGCTAATCTGGGCCTCCATTGAAGCACATATTCTAGTTGAGGAAACAATTTAACTTTTTGTGGCATTTTGTTGATTGAATCTTTCCATTTTGCATAAGCTCTCAAGGATCTGTGAAGTCAAGTCCATCCTGTCTCCCCTCCCACCAAAATTTATTTAACAACCAATCCTACCCATAGTACCCCTATTTTTCATGTGTGTACACAAATGCATAATCTTTATTACCAAAACATGCAGAAACAATCAGGGTCTCAAATGTCTTTAGTAACCTTTGCCTTGTTGTGAAAGTATCTCCATGATCTGGAAGTGACAACTCATGAGAGTTAGATATGGTGTGTTGATCATATTTTCCCCAAGGTCTTCTCTAAAAATTTCTGCAAAAGAAGGGTACATGTATCTCCTTTATGATAATAGAGGTTACAAAATAGGTTCTCTTACCATGGTTGAAAGGCACAACCTAAAATAGTTAGATCATATCCTTTTTTTAAGGTGCTACCCATCTCTCCACAAATCCAAGTAACAAAGGGATAGTTAGACCTCCTCCTCGGCTAAAAAATGGCATATATCTATGATCCGGCTGCCTCTAAGTTCCTTATTGAATCAATGTTGTTGCTTGGCCCGAAAAGGAAATTTTTTTTTTTGGTACTAACAAGCCTGATATAGCCAAAAGAATTAGGAATTGGTAATGTGACATTAGATAATGGATCTATTGATGGTTAGGAGGAGAGCAAGAGAGCATCCATTTGTAGGATTTGATGGATAGATATATTATTCACGGTATATAAATGATTAGAAGAATTGATATGTAATGAATCTGAATTAAATGTAGCATGATACTCATGGTCTTAGAATGTAATGAACATGGGAGATACATCCGTAAAATGAAAAAGGAAATCGAGAGGGCCTGAAGAAGGAGGAGGCATAAAAAACATGTATGATTGAAAAGAGAGTCAGTAAATTTCTTATCATAGTTGGGAAAAGGGTCATGAAAGATTTTCAGATTTTTATTATCATTTATGAGCTTAAAATTAGATGGATCGGGAACTTGAGTGTAAGGATATCAATTAAATCTTCAATAATATTCTTGAGTTTGAAACAATAATAGGTAGATCACCCAATGCATTGGTGATAATCACATTATGCATTCTAATCATAATTGTGTCTACAAGGGCTAAAGGGGACAAGATTAAGTGGTGGTGGTGGAAGAGTTATAAGATTTTATTTATTGAGTCAAGGTAAGATAAACCAAGATGCATAGGGTAACTTAGTAAAATTATGGTTTATAGGTTGTGATTGAATATTTGTAGTTGTAGATACATCATTAACAATTTCCTTTACTTTGGTGCATTTGGGAGATGGATTGAAATTGTATTTAGTGTGAAAATGGTTACAAGATGAGGATGAAGGATTGTCGTGATATTTAAAGTTTCCCACGATAATACTTTTTCTTCACACATTTTGAGTGTATGGAATAATTTGAATCAAAATATGGAGAATCCTCAAGATAATTCTCTCATGAAGTGGAGGTAAAATAATTTGAATGAAAATATATTGTAATTTTGAATAAGTGAGCAAATTTGTCATCTTATCTAGGTTGTTTGTAGTGCCCACTTCCCTTCGACACCTTTTTCTTTGATTTTGATACTGTCGACTACACTTATGGACATTGTTGTAGACTTTTGATTTAGCATGATACTAGATGTTAGAGATATTGGACTGTTGTTGATTTCGATTCATATATGATGCATGTGGATTATTAGAGAAATTTTATATTGATGTTGATATGCTGTGGACATGGTTATTTATATATATTTCTAACATGCAATATAATTTTGTCGCCATGAGTAGGCTTTGATAATTGAATTAATGTTGTGATCATTTTGACATGGATGAAACGTTGGATAGAAATGTTGCTAGAAATTTGTAAATGATATTGTATTTTCCTAGATGATATTAATTCATATATAGATGATTTTAGATTCATATTTAATATTTTGGCATGGATGTTTCAATGCGGACACGAGGCCGAAGGAGGTATTCTGTGTTTTGTAGGTGTATATATATATATTCATAACAACATCGGGGGGATTGGAGACCAACCACATTAGAATTCTAGATGAATTTAACTAGGGTCACCATGACATAATGTAATTGTGTGTGTGTTAGAATTATTTGGTGAGGGTAAAATTGTGACCAAGGGTTCATGTGTTGCCTCTTGTTTTAGTTTCCCTTTTATTAATGTTCTATGTGTTTCTTTTGAGTGATGTAATTTACTTGTTTTAATTATATAGATTTTGATGTATGCTTTTTCCCTTTATCTTAGTGGGTCTAAGTGTTTCATTAAAGTTAATAAATTTTTCCTAAACTAATTAAATATGTGACCAAAAGAAGTTCATTTATTAGACTTAATTTTCTCTTGGATTTTGTGTTGTGTGTTGAATGCTTGGGATTTTGAGTGTTGTACACTCTACCCTTCACAAGAAACTAGAATTTGGCCTTAAGGGCCAATTTTGAAGGCTTACGGGACAAGTTAAACTTATCCTACACCTCTTAAATTTCTATACCAACCCTACCTATGGGTTACGGGGTCAAAATTAGACACCGTTAGGTGTTTTGGGAAGATAAAAGGTGAAATGTTTATTGCATTTTCTTTCAAGTAATTAATTTGTCCTTAGGGGGTGTGGGCTAAGATTGTGTGTGTAAGTTTCTTGTCATTCCTCTCACCCAACAATCTATGATGCATTGGGGTTGAGGTTTGACTTCTTAGGTGGATTTGAGGATGAGTGATGTGGCATCCTACATGGAGCCACCTCATCCTCCTCTCTCCCTTTTCTATTTATTGATGCTCTTTTGTCTTGTTTGGGGTTACTTGATCATTTTGTGCTCTTGTATTTTGGAGAGTTAGAGGATTTTTGTGAGTGCTTTTGGATTATTGGAGCTTGTGGATGCTTGCTTGGTTTTTAGGATCTTGGAGACTTACTCTTGGAACAAGATATACTATGGAAAGGTGGGATATTTACCTTGTTCATGTTATGCTTTATTTTGTGTTTATGTGTTTGTGTTGTGTATTGTTTTCTTTGGAATGCTTGTTGGGTGTGGGTAGATTTCCTAAGTTTGGAGTAGGAGGAGACTATGGGAATTTTTATTGTAGGGATTCATAAGAGTTTACTTTCTTGTTTGGAGGGAGTTTGGGTTGGGTGCCCCACCTAGGATAAGGAATGCTTGCATTTCTTACTTTTTTCTTTTATGAGGGAGGCATAAGAGTATGTGGGAGGTATAAGGGGTACTTGAGGGAGGCATAAGAGTATGTAGGGGATTTGAGATATGCATTGGAGGCTTTAAGGTGGGCACCCATTCCCATTGCGAGGCATAAGTGGCCTCCCCATACTTCGTGCTCCTTTGGATCATATTCTAAGCCTTGTTTTTGTTTTTTGTTGTTCTTATTTTTTGTGTTGTTGTTGATTGAAGTGTAGTTGAAATGGTTGTGAAACAATTGTTGTGTTGTGGAAGATTTTTGTTTCCATGTGTTGAAATCATCTCCCATTGTAATGTGGTTGGGGCTTGGGGGCCAATGAAGAGGATGGCTTCTCCTCTTCATTGGATATCTTGGTTGGGTGGAGAGCATTTCCTCTCCCCCATTTTGTTGTGAATCAAACAAATCATGTTGGAGCCTTCTTGTTGGTGTTGAGGAGCTTGGAAGTTTGTTGGAGTCCTTGAAGAAATCCCTTCTTGAGAGAAGCCTTTTTGTTTCCCACTCAAAGTGGAAGATTGTAAATTTGTTCATGTTTTAAAGGAAATGTTGAAATACAAGTTGTATTAATATTTGTAGTAGTTCATTGTAGAATTGTAAAGAAAGAAATTTCCTTCTCATTAGAATGTAATAGGGAAAGAGAAAGAATCAAAATGAAAATCTTATGTAAGAGTTTAGTTGAAATTGTATGTGAACAAAAAAAGAGGAAAGTTACTTTCATTGTGGCATTGTATTATTGTATAAGAAAAAGAAGAAAGATTTGTATTGTGGAGATTGTTTTGAGAAATAGAAAAGAAAGTAATTTTTTTATTTGAAATATTGGTTGTATTGTGGGAAAAGTAAATCTTTGTGTTAAATGATATGAGCCATTTTAAAAATTAAAAGAAAGTTATTGTAGTATTTTTGAATCTATAATTTGTATTGAATGGAAGAGACAAAAATTGAAAGTATTTGCTATTTAGAAATGGTGATAAAAATGTTATAAGTAGATGTAAATTTCTTTTAACTCTTGATATTGAAGAAAATTTAGTTGAACAAGATAAAATAGACCTTGTAGTTGTATTAATACTTTTAGAATGGAAAATGCTTAAATGAATAAATTTTAACAAAGAAGAGAAAAAAGGAATAAAATCACAAAACTCGAAACTCTATACATTCATAATTAAGCTCTTAATGCAATTTAGTACCTTTTAGTACCTTTTAGTTTTTGAGAAAACCTCGGATTTAAGGTTTTGTTTCTCATAAACAGGACCTCTGCCTTGTCAAGAGCGGCGGTCCCGTAACCATTGCTCAGAGCTAAGGTGGCGGTCTCAAAACCATTTCTTAGTAGGGTGGCGGTCCGTGGTTTGTTACCCGAGCGGGCGGCGGTCTTAGGACCGCCTCTCGCTTCTCGAGTGGTGGTTCTGTCACTTACGAAATGACTCCATGGATCCGCACCTGTGCGAAAACTTTAACTAGTTTTTACTAATTTATAAGATGTAAAATTTAACTAATGACTACCAACATGTAAACAAAGAGTAATCCCATGGATTTGAACAATAAAACATACAAATGGTGGATCTAAAACATTTCTTCTCATTTTATTCATGGGGGTAGGGTTTTCCCCCAAATTAAAAAACCCAAATACAAAAGCTTGAAACAAAACCAGATTGGTAAAAGGAATAACCCTCCCAATCCTTGAATGGAAGTTATAACAACAATAAAACTACAACTAAACTAATCTAAACTAGATCTCCTTGTAGAATCCTCCATAGTTCTTCCTCCTTTGCTCTCATGGCTTTCTTCTCCAACATGTAATTTTTTTTTTAGAAAACAAATAGACCAAATGAGGGAAATGAACAAAGGAAAGACTTTAATAAAAACTCATAAGGAAATTTAGGGCTAGATGGGAACCCTAGGATCTAGTGGCCAAGATTGACTTGATCTAAGGGTGGAGGTTTCACCCTACTTTTGTTAGGTGAGAATGATTTTTATAAATGTTGTTGTTAAAAAAGAAAAAAAAACCTTTAGTATGTGTAAATGGGAATGGGGCCATTTAATTTCCATAGAGTGCTAAGCCATGGTTAGTCCTTAGCAAGCTTTAGGTAGTTATTAGAAAGGCCTCTAAGTTAATAAGATAATGAATTTAATTATTTAAACAAGGGGTTAACCATATTAGGAGGGAACATTAAATTAAGTAAATTAATCTAGGGTACCTTCCTAATGCATAATTGATTAATGGACTCTAGAGATAAAATTGAGAATATGTTAACCTTTGTTCTAGACCAGGGTTCTTCAATCGAAAATTTGAGTTAGTGGTGTTAGTTAGTTGTTGTACCCTAGGGGATTAACATCCTTGTAACTTGTTTTATCCTTCTACCTTGTTCTTGTAACAAAAAAATTAGTCACAATTTTCGGGTTAAGTGTTGGGAGTTAGTGTGTTTTAGAACATCATTTTTGATGGGCGTTACATTGTTCTTATAATGTAATAAGTAATCACCTAGATTCTCATTATATGTTTTTTTGATTTGAGAAAGTTATGCATACGATATCGTAGTGCCACTATTGATAGAAAAATTAGTAACGAAAGTATTGATTAGAAGTATGTTAAAGAAATTTTTGAGTGAATAGGTAGATTACAAAACCAATGCGTGGCTTAATAGAGTAAAAAGTTATACGAGATATTTTAACTAACGAGTGTATAATCATCCACATAATCAAGGAATCCCACATGGAAATATTGAACATTCTCTTGAGAGTCACCATTGTGATTGAAGTGTTGGTGTGTGTGGTTTGTCCAGTCATCATCCACATCACCTAGGTGAGTCATCTCGCCTTGCGAGAGTCATAGGTCTTAGGAAGTCAAATGACAAGTGTCGGATTATGTCATAGAATCGACATTGTCATTTAATCAATGCGTCATAGGAGTTATATTCCTTATTTGGAATTGTTACTCCTCTTCTAGTGGTGTCATATGCGTTAGTCAACGTCATATGCATCGGTGGCGTCATTGAGTTATTTCCATGTTTATGCATGGGGTTACACAAACCCCTATTTGTACTTCCTATTTTTCAATCTATGAGCATGAGTAGACCCATTCTTCTTACTTGCAATCTTCTTTCCATTGTTTCAAATCTTGCGTATTGCGTTGGCTTGACGTTACCATCAGAGTGCAAATTCGTTGTGGTGCATCATTTTTCAACATCGCTTCTCGTGAATCCCTCTTTCATGGTATTAGAGCTAGTTTTGGTAAATGTGCACTCTTCGTTTCTCAGTTGTTTATTACTTCTGGTTTCTTCTCATTTCCTCGTGTGCAAGTTTTTTTATTATCATTTTGGAATTATTTCTCACCTCGTATTGAGGTTTCGATGAGTCCTGAGTTAAGGTATTTGGTTGGTTTGCTTATCAATTTGAGTTCGTATTTGGCTATTTCTAGATCTTTGTGGCTGTTGTTTCTGGGTTGTTTGTGTGTTTCTTGCTAGTTGTGTTCAGATTCAGCGCCTGCAGGGTAAAAGAAGAGCTCATTTTTGGCGTGGACCTGTGATTACTGGTTGGGATCGTTGTTTTTTTTCTTCACCGGTGTATACTCGAGAATATTCTCGAGATTTTTCCTCCTTCTTTGTGGTTCCTTCTTGTCTCGAAGCTACCTTTGCACAGGTCTCAAAACGTTTTGCGAGCTGCTGAAAATCTCTCATGTTTTTTTTGGTCTTTGGCGTTTTTGCAAAAATACTCACGTTTTTGCCTGGTCTCTCACGTTTTTGCAAACCTCTTATGTTTTTGCGGGTATCTCATGTTTTTCCAAAACCTCTCACATTTTGCCTTTTCTCGGCATTTTTACACTATTCCGGCGTTTGTTTGGGTGTTGGGCGTTTATTTTAGCTGGCTGCATTTTCTCCTCTCGTATGAGCATTTTCAAGCTGTTCAGGCGTTTTTGCCATTCCTCAAGTGTTTTCTCTCCCCTGGCTGCGTTTTCTCCTCTGTTCCAGGCGTTCAAACCTATCCTAAGGCGTTTTTCTCTCCTTTCCTGCGTTTTTTGCTCGCCGTTACGGCATTTTTGGGTTTGTTAAGGCGTTTTCTCCTTCAGCTGGCATTTTTTGGCTGTTTTGGCATTTTCTTATAGTGGACAGTCACTGCATTATCTATTTTTACCTGCCTTTCATCCCCACGTGGCCTTCTCGTCCGCTGCCAGGTAATATCTCTCTAAAAATATGTTTTTTTATTCACTTTTCTTAAAAAACGTGTTTGCATTCTTTTTATCTTATCACTCTTCTAAAAAATGTGTTGTTTCATTACTTTTAAAAGGTATAAGGTAAAAAATTACATTTTATTGGCATTGTAAGTTTTTTGGCTTGTTTTATTAACCTTCCGTCGAGAAGGGTGAGGTCAGGATTGGCAGGTGGCTAATCCCCCCTCACAATACACACAAACCCTATCTCAATTTCCATGCCATTTCCAATGGGCATACATACGACACCTTTTGCATGCATCTAGGGTGCTTTTTTAATCCGTTTGCGAGGCTTATTAGCTTTTTCTCATCGATTCCATGGGGAATTGGTTTTTCTTTATAACTTTTGACTCGTTGCTCCGTTTTGAACACTTCTTTAGTCAAAGTTGCATGTTTTTTCGCACTCTAGATGATGGGATCATTAGTTTTGTAAATTCACTAATTTTATAAAGTGCCGCATTCTGGGGGTGTCTTTGTATTGCTTAATTCAGCTCATTTTTTCTTGAGCTTTGTTCTATTCCTTTTTTTGTGGACTTGTGAGTGCATCCGCCATAGTCTTACGACAAAGGGATTCTTTCATGTGACGTGAGACACTATTTCTCACAAAGCTCTTTCTTCCCCCTCTTGCTTCTCTCTTTCTGTGCTTGCTTGCCGTGTCGATCTATTGCGCCCTACGAACCTTGATTGTTGTCTCCACCATTGCGTGTTATTACGCTAATTACAAGGTGAGTGACAAACTGGTTCTCGAACACAGTCGCATCTGGTTGTAATCAACGCACTAAATTATAAAGTGCCACAAAAAGGGGGTTAATCTTGTGTTCCTTGGAGGCTCCTCTCATCATGGACATTGAATTTCATCGCTCCGTTGTTCAACTAGGACCAGGAAACTACCTATAATGGAAGAGTGGGATACTCGATCATTGTATTATGTATAACTTGTTACCACATCTTCTTGGGTTGGCACCTGAACCTATTGACCGCATTCGTCACCAAAATTGGTTGAATGAGAATGATATGACATACGGGCTTCTTTGTCTTACTATACCGAGAGGACCTTCAATGTCGATTAGAATTCACCGAGTCTGCGCACAGAGCTTGGATCTTCATTCAGAATTTTCATGGAGACTTTGATCCTCCTTCATTTGGTTATGGATCTTCTGATGATCTTGCATCCATGGAGGAAAGTGAGTTCACTGATACTTTTTCTTATGAAGGGCAGCCCACACATATTTCTATGCATGCTCCTTCAGAAATTAGTATTGCTCCTATCATAGTTTCTAGTGACTCTCCTCCACAAGAATCTTTGGTTGAATTCTCCCCTGCACACCATGTTGCCTTGGATCTCAGGTTTTCCCCATCACGAGCATCTATTGATTCTGTTGATTCTAGCCTAGAGATTCTGCCATCCCCTATTGCTTCTAGAGACTTTGAGATTGCTTCTTCAAAGGGTTCTTATAATCCTCCACAACAGGACATTGATCTCCTTAACTCAGACTTGGATGATATGCTCGAGGATACCGACATCACAGTGCAACATCTTCTTCAACCTACTTCCTCTTCCGAGATTAGAGTTGCCATCCCACCAGCTTCCACTGACTCTCCACCGCAGCAGGTTCATTTGCCCCTTCAGGGATCTCTTGATGATATATCTATATTTGCGGACTCTCACCTTATGGAGATTGACAGGATTGTCACCGCTTCTCTTGATATATTATCTCCTTCTCATATTGGGCCACCTTTCAACACTCTCCATGTTCCTCCTCCTTCTGATCATAGACCTTTGGTCCCTTCAGATTCATTAGGAGTCCCGTTGGTGTCGAATCACACGGCACCCCTAGGACTCTGCAACACGATGGGTTGAAAGTCTCAGTGCGATTGCACAACATGGAGCTTTTCCCAAGTGTGGGACCTTGCGAAATCAGAAAAGCTCTCCGGATGAAGGCCGGCTCCTATTCCTCTGTTCAGATGCACGAATAAAACGTAGAGGGTTTACCAAAAAACCTAATCTAACTTGCCAAGGAGACAGGGTAGAGAATGCATAAAAATAAAACCTAAACTACGGAGGTGATGCACCGAGGAATGTTGGACACCCGTTTTGCAAAATTAAACACAGACCACATAAATGCAATACAACACCATGCACAGGTAACCAAAATGCAATAAGAGATCAAAAATGATAGCAATGAATACATGAGAGGGTTTAGAATCAATCACAGACATATATATATAGCTCAAGGATCGATTCAATACATTGCAGTGGCCAAGAGGCAAAAAATGGCATTACAATCCATATGGGAGGTTTGAAGGCTCCACAAATTCTCTTGCAAGCAGGAGAGAAGGGGGATGCAAAATGAAAATGTCTAACCTTTTTTTAGAGCCTCTCCCGGCCATTTATACAAGGAAAATGAGGGAGAAGAGAAGAATTCGAGCTTCCCCAACCACCTCCAAAACTGCACCTAACTTCCACAAACCATGGCGGTAGGTAAAAAACTCAACAAACTCGAAACATGGCGAACTGTCCATTTCCACGTCGGGATTTTGCGCCTGTCGGGTTTGGGATTCCCTTGTGCATTTGCATCGGGCTTGGAGGATGGCTCGACATGCTTTCGATCCGTGTTTTCCCGACATGTTTCTCCACCTCCGAAACCCGATTTGCTTTGCGTCGGGTTTTCCAACCCTTGCGACATGTTCTTTGGCGTCGGGTTTTCCAACCCCTCCGACATGCTTCTGCGCCATGCTTTTCCACCTCCGAAACCCGATTTTCCTTGCGTCGGGTTTTCCAACCCTTGCGACATGTTCTTTCTTCATTGCGTTTTCCAACCCCTCCAACATGCTTCGTGCCATGCTTTTCGCCTCAAACTTGATTTGCCTTTGCGTCGGGTTTTCCAACCCTTGCGACATGTTCTTTGCTGTCGGGTTTTCCAACCCCTCCGACATGCTTCTGCGCCATGCTTTTCCACCTCCGAAACCCGATTTGCTTTGCGTTTATCTATATTTACCGGGGTAAATATATACAACAATTTGGCGACTCACGGGGTTACCTGCCTGCTAGGTAGAAGATCAATGGCCTTTTAGCGATCCATTGGGCATGGAGTCATAAGCAATAACCTGAAACCGACTGATATCTGATCTCGAGCCTGATACCGCAACTCCTTCTCCGAGAGCACGCTGAACTGTAGAAAACCAACCCAGAGCAACAAAACTGTGCCCAAGCACTTAGGGAAATGAAACCTAACTACAAACAAGACAATGTGCATACGCACTTAGAGGAATTGAAATCTAGGCTAATATTTACAAGGGTAAATCTTTTCTCTTTTCAGTAGCAATGTTTAAGATAGATTCTGTTGACCGGAATTGGGAGTTCTTCTCCATCCAATGTAGACAATTGGAAGGCATTGCTATTCTTACATTCCATGACCATGTAGGGGCCACTCCAAATGGCATCAAACTTGGAATGCTTTCCCGGTTTTGCCCGATCTGCATCCCATTTCAGAACTAAGTCCCCTTCCGGAAGGTCCTTGCTCTTGCTTTCTTATCAAACCACCTTTTTACTAAGGCCTGATCTTTCTCAATTGTCTGAATTGCATGTTCTCTAATTTCTACCAATTCCATCAACTCTGCATACCTAGCCTCCATTGGTTCGAACTCAGCCAACTCCAACTGCTTCATGAACTCCAATGCAGGCAGTTCTAATGATATAGGCAATACTGCCTCTTTTCCATAGACCAACTTGTAAGGGGAATTGCCTGTAGACCTCTTTGGTGTTATTCTATCAACCCATAATGCTGATTTTAGCTTGGTATGCCATGTTCTTTGATTTTCATCCAGAGTCCTCCTGATGATTCTTAGCAAATTTTTGTTCGTGGACTCTGCCTGTCCATTACCCTGCGGGTAATAATTTGAAGAGGTGCTCAAATAGATTCCATTCTTGATAGCCCATTCTATAATCCTGGAACCTATGAATGCCAATGCATTATCTGATATGATAGTGGCCGGCACACCGAACCTGGTCACTATTCCTTCATAAAACTCTAGTATATTAGACTCGTTTGCCTCTTTGAGCGCTCTTTGCTTGATCCACTTGGTGAAATAGTCCATTGCCGTGAGAATCCACTTGTGGCCTTGGCTTGAGTTTGGGTTGATGACCAGACGAGTCAATCCCCATTGCATAAATGGTTGGTCAACCAAAATTGGGTGCAATGGAAGTGCTGCTAGTCTTTCTTTTCCTGTGAAGAGTGCACATTTCTTGCACTTTCTTATCCATGTATAGCAGTCATTGAACACCGTGGGCCAATAATATCCTACCTTCATTATCTTGAGAGTTCTGTTACTCGTGGGGCAAAATGTCCACCAGAATCTCCATCATGAAAATCTCGTAACACCCTCTCAATTTGACCTATCCCAATGCACCTCAATAGGACTCCATTGATGTCTTTCTTGAACAAAACACCATCAACAAGCACATATGGAATGGCTTGTAATCTAAAGTATCTCCTCTTTGCTTTGCTCATTTCTGGAGGGCATAGTCACGTATTTGTAGGAAGTGTATCATATTCTGAGTCCAACAAGGAGTAGGCACATCATCATTTTCATGTTCTTGACCATCCTGTAGTACCAAGGTAGTCTCTTTTTCATCACCTACTTCAACTTGTTGACTCAAGGCTAGCTGCTCACATAGTCCCTTTCCATGTACTAATTTTGTGACCTTGATCTTGATGTCATATTCCATGACATGAGTGATCCATCCTGCACGCTTCTCATTCAGATCCTTGTTTAGAAGGAAGTCCTTGACTCCCGCATGGGAGACCATCAATTGGATCTTGTTGTTTGAGACTAGGTGCTTGAATTTCTTTAAGCTCCTAATCACTGCAAGGACATGCTTTTCAATGAAAGAGTATCTAGTTTCATATTCCTCCAAGCCTTGTCTGAAGAAAGCAACTGGTTGTTCTAATCCTCCTTTGTTCTGTTGCACTAGGATTGCAGAAATTGTGTCTCCACCACCGAAGGCATATAACATGAAATCCTGGAGAAGTCCGGGTTGACGAGAGTTGGGGCTTGAGATATAGCCTCTTTTATTGCCTCAAAACTTGCCTTTCCTTCAGATGTCCACTTAAATGCCATGCTCTTCTTTAACATCAGTGTTATTGGCTTTACGAGAGCTGCAAAGTTTGGAACAAACTTGTGGAAAAAATTGATCCTTCCCAAGAAGCTTTGAAGAGCCTTCTTGTGACTTGCAATGGCAATGCTTGAATTGCTTCAAATCTTTACTCGGGTCAATCGTCAATCCTTCCTTTGAAACAATATGGCCTAGAAGTTTTCCCTCGTGAGCCAAGAATATGCATTTTTGGGATTGATGATACCCCAAATTTTCTACATCTACGAAATATTTTCCTCAAATGTAAGAGGTGATCCATTGCATTTTTTGATAATACGGTGATGTCGTCAAGATATATTAGAACTATTTTATTGATCAACCCCTTAAATGCCATATCCATTTCCCTTTGGAAGGTGGCTCCAGCATTTGATAGCCCAAATGGCATCTTCTTGTAGGCATATGTCCCCCATTTGGTGGTGAAAGCCATCTTGAATTGGTCATCTTCTTTCACCATCACCTGATTATACCACGAGTAGCCATCTAGGAGAGAGAATCTCTCTGAACCGGATACTACTTGCAATATTTGTTCCATTGAAGGAAGTGGGTAATGATCTTTGAGAGATGCCCTGTTGAGGTCTCGGAAGTCCACACATAACCTAATTTCTCCACTCTTCTTCCTGACCGGAACCAAGTTCGCAACCCAACTTGAGTGCTTGATCGGGAATATAATGCTTGCCTCTATTAGCTTGTTAAGCTCTTTCTTCATTAGAGGCTCAATGTGAGGGTTATTGGTCTGCCTTACACGATGGGCTTAGCATTTGGATCCAATTCTATTTTATGTTGTGCCAACTTCAGATTGAATCCTCACAAATCTTCATAGCTCAAGCGAAGACATATGGAAATTCTTGGCAAAGTTATGTGAAATCTGATTTCTCTGCTTTCAGGTGGCCACTTTACCAATTTGAAGTGTTTTGCCTTCCCCACGAATTGGATCTGAATCTTCTCTCTTGACTTTGTATGTTAGCCTTTTCCTTACGAAACATGTCGTTAGGGTTGAAGATAGACTCCAACGTTACTAAACCCTTAGGAAGCTTGTTTGTCATGGTGCACTACTTGATCCCCATCTCTTTGCTCTAGCCTATCTTGATTTCTAGCTAAGAATTTAGCTTCTTCTTGTAAAAATGATGATATCTGATCGTTCTCAAACACACACCACTTGTGTTATTATCGGAACTCTTAGCCTCACAACCACATGGATGTGTGGCTGTGTTTTTCCTCTTCTGATGTTGTCAACCACATCAAACGTTGCTCCAACTGCTGCGAGCCTATCTGCGGCTTCATTTTTCTTCCTAGGTATGGACACAATGTTGAAAGCTTTGAAATCCTCAATGAGGTCCCATACCCTATTCTTGTAGCTCTTTAGCAAGTCGTTCTTTATAGCATGTTGTCCCCTAACTTGGTTGACGATTAGCTCGCTATCTCCGAACACACAAGCTCTTTATGCCCTTTTTCCTAGCCCAATGAAGTCCATGAATCAAGGCCTCATATTCAACTGTGTTGTTTGAACAAGAAAACTGGAAACTAAAAGCTGAATAATACTTGATGTCTTGTGGTGAAATCAACACTGCACCACCTCCGACACCTTATGCGCTTCTCGAACCATAAAAAAATAATTTCCAAACTTTGCTTTCATCCTTTTGTTTAGGTGAAGGATGTTAGAAATGGGTGGATTTTATTCGTGTACACAATACACACCAATTCGATTCTTCAATTTCCTTATATGGGTCAAATTCATGACACTTGTTTGCCCATTCATCCAAAGTTAAATCGGGAATTCCCTCGACCTTAGTACACCAACTTCTAGATCACTTGAACACTCCTCTTGATCAAAAGCCGAGCAATTTGCATTGATAGGACTGGTACATGAGGTTCAATATGGAAATTGGCAATTGGCTCGACCGATTGTTGCTTTGGCCCCATACCTTGTCCACGAAAATCATGTGCGACCAATCTGCGATAAATATCCACCGATATTTACGGTGAAGTCCTTGATAAACACAATGCAAAGAGTGGCGGGAGGTCAATTACAGACACATCTTGCGAACTGTAACATTAGGACATGAATGTAGTGTTAGGCTTAACCCTTGATGACCCCAACTTGTTCCCCCTTTGCCGTTTCATCTAGTTGCACTACTCCTTTTAGCACTGGCTCATACTTCAGACCCGAGTTGATCCGCTATTTGCTTGGCATCAACTGAACTACTTTCCCTGAGTCTATCATGCGATTGTGTACCAAGTGGTTTCAACAATCAATGAAACATAGAATGGTGGAGGCTTCAAATTTTTCTTATCTGGCCCCCATCATGTTGCACTGCATTAGTGAGAACTTTCTCATGTCCTTGGTTTGATACATTTTTGGTAGACCAATTAGCCATTGCAACTTGCAACAAATCTCGTTGCCACAGGATCGCTTAGTGATTCCCATATGGAAATGTTCACATGTGTCTTCTTCATTTGATCGATGATGTTGAAGGGGGATGAATTATCCTTTTGCTGCCCCTTACTTGGTGTAACCTTTTCTGGAGCTTGAACAGTGCGTGCGTTGCTTCTGCAACAGGTACCTTAAGCTGATTTTGCACATTTGGAGCTATGTTTGGTCTGCTGACCCCTTGTTGTGTAAGAGTGGGTTGAGAAACAACTGGATTAGATGGTTTCCCTCTTCTATGCTTCTCTTCTTTGACCGTGTGTTGGCAGCCACGCCTTGAAAAGGCTGTTGGTTAACTCCACAGAAGTCTTCCATTTGCCAATTGGCCAATGTGGTTTTACATTGGAGGTCCTTCTTGTTGCGTTTCTTCTTCTTTGGTTCACTTCTTGGCTTGGTTCTTGAGGCACACCAATGGTTTACACCATCGAGGCTGATTCGATGCACCATTGAAACATCTTGGCCCGATTGATGAGGTAGATTGCGGGGGTAACACCAGTTGTACTCTTGTGCCATGTTGTTTTGTGTTGGAACCAAGGCTCTTGAGGATGTCATTGCATTTGGATCATACGGTCGAAATGGCCTGGCAGCTTGAGGTTGTCCTTGGTTTTGGTTTTGATTTGTAGCTTGGTGGTGGTCTATTTTGTTGGTATGAGGGCCTAGCTTGAGTGCGTGCTTGAGGCGATATGGTCTAGCAGCACTTTGAGCTTCTTTGTCTTTTGATAGTCACTATCTCATTTCCAAGGTTTGTAGCTATTTCATGACCTCTTGCAATTCCTTTGAAGTATTTGAAGATGTGGATGCCTCATTATTGTTTTTATTTCTAGGAGTTGGAATGGGATTCAACTACGGTGCTTGGTGGTTGTAGGATTTCCCATATCTGGATAGAGAGGCATTGGTGGCCTTGGTGCAAAGCTTGCCGACTTGGATCAAACAATTCTTTGCTTTGATCATTGTGTCGTAGGCCCACAGGCAGCGTTGTCCCTCCCATTGATTGGATCATCATGGCTATGTCTGAGTTTATAGCCTTTAAGAAATAAAGGAATGCTCCTTGGCGGTTGGCCTAATGGCTATTGGAATCTTGTCCCATGTTCGTTGGAATCGAAGTTGAAATCTGTCATTTGTTCGTTAGGAGCCCTTTTTGATTGTTGTCATTGTTCCAGTAGAGATAAATTGTCAGCCCTCTCCCCGAATTGGTTCTGAAAGGGCTGAAACAAAGTTGGTTCCATTCATAATAGACCTGTTTTGTTAGGCTCTAAACCATTGTAAGGCCTTACCTTTGAAAGATGAAGCCAACAACTTGATTGCAACATCCATTTCATTTATTTCGTGGATTGCGCATGCATTAGCAATATCTGGATGTGATCATAGGAGTAGTATGATTTTCTCTGTAAAATAGGGGATATTCTTTAGCCTGCTATATTTGGAATTTGATTACGAGCATTTAGGGCAAGTGGACTACTTTGCCGTGAAATTGACAAAGGGATTCGGTGGTAGATGTGCCATTATGATTGGCCTAAGAACCACTGGTTGATGCGAGAAAAGGTCTACCGGGTGGAGGTGTAGACAAAGTCTGTTAGGTGGGGATGGCGATCTTTGTGGTCTTCTTCCTCTCCTTCCTTTTCACAGTGAAAGTTGCAAGTGGAAAAATAGCCCTTCTTCTCGAGTATTAGACTGGTTCGAATTCTTCTCATGTGCACAGGCAACTTGTGCTTTGCTACACCATTGAACTCTATCCCTTGAGTCATGGATGTGTTAGATAAAAGCCTCAAAAGGCTGGATTTTGCCAAGTTACACACCAAACTTGACAGTATTGAAAATATAATTTAAAATTTGAAGGACCCGAGAGGAGACAATCTTGAATCCGAGTTCGACCCTTTGTTTGTGTTTGTGGATCCCCAAAGCTACAGGCGGAACTCAGGTCATGCAATGCAACTCACAAAACCCGAATTGCCATGGTTGGAACTCGGGACATGCTCGACATCCCTCAAAACCCGAAAAGATTGTTGGGTCTGCTTTGATGTTTTCGGACCCCGAAAACCCGAAATCACTAAATACCCGAAATTTTGGAAATCAAAATATCAAAAAACTAAGGATACCCTTTTGAAGGTTCCCCTCAGATCTACCAATGGTGAAATTTTGGCCTGTTTTGAAGCAATTTAAGCCCTTGAAAAATGATTTCGGAGTTCAGCCTGGAAGGAGCAAAAAAAAAATTTTAACACTTGCAATTTTCTCGAGCCAAATTTCACGAAAACTCCTTCAAATTTTTATGGAATGACCTCTTGGTGCCACCGGTGTGCCAAAACTGTTGGTGTCGAATCACAGCACCCACAGGACTGCGCAGGACACGATGGGTTGAAAGTTTCGGTGCGATTGCACAACATGGAGCTTTTCCCAAGTGTGGGACCTTGCGAAATCAAAAATCTCTCCGGATGAAGGCGGCTCCTATTCCTTTGTTTAGATACATGAATAAAATGTAGAGGTTTACTAAAAACCTAATCTAACTTGCCCGAGGAGACATGGTAGAGAATGCATAAAAATAAAACCTAAACTACGGAGGTGATGCACCTAGGAATGTTGGACACCCGTTTTGCAAAATTAAACACGAGACCACATAAATGCAATACAACACCATGCACGAGTAACCAAAATGCAATACAAGATCAAAAATGATAGCAATGAATATATGAGAGGGTTTAGAATCAATCACGAGACATATATATATCGCTCGAGGATCGATTGATACATTGAAGTGGCGAAGGGAAAAAAATGGCATTCTGATCCATATGGGAGGTTTGAAGGCTCCACAAATTCTCTTGCAAGTAGGAGAGAAGGGAGGATGCAAAATGAAAATGTCCAACCTTTTTTAGAGCCTCTCCCGGCCATTTATATGAGGAAAATGAGGGAGAAGAGAAGAATTCGGAGCTTCCCCAACCACCTCCAAAACTGCACCTAACTTCCACAAACCATGGCGGTAGGTAAAAAACTCAACAAACTCGAAACATGGCGAACTGTCCATTTCCGCGTCGGGATTTTACGCTGTCGGGTTCGGGATTCCCTTGTGCATTTGCATCGGGCTTGGAGGATGGCTCGACATGCTTTTGATCTGTGTTTTCCCGACGTGTTTCTCCGCCTCCGAAACCCGATTTGCCTTTGCGTCGGGTTTTCCAACCCTTGCGACATGTTCTTTGCTGTCGGGTTTTCCAACCCCTCCGACATGCTTCTGCGCCATGCTTTTCCGCCTCTGAAACCTGATTTTCCTTGCATCGGGTTTTCCAACCCTTGCAACATGTTCTTTGCTTTGTCGGGTTTTCCAACCCCTCCGACATGCTTCTGCGCCATGCTTTTCGACCTCCGAAACCGATTTGCCTTGCGTTTATCTATATTTACAGGGGTAAATATATACAACAAGTCCATCAGAAATCATCTTCCGAGGGAGCTGGATAGCGCTCCTTTTTTCCTCTTCTTCTCTTCTTATTTCTAGAAAGATGTTGTTTGTACATGGGCACCTTATCAGGCCTTTAGTTGCTGGGGCCCATTGACACATCTTTCTTAGTTGTCTAGGGGAGTCTTCTTTTTTGTTAAGCTTACCTTGACCTATTCCTCGGCTTCGATGAAGGGGTGGGGGTGTTGGTGTGTCTAGCAGTCCGGTCATCGTCCACATCACCTAGGTGAGTCATCTCGCCTTGCAAGAGTCATATGTCTTAGGAAGTCAAATGACAAGTGTCAGATTCTGTCATAGAATCGACATTGTCATTCAAGCGTCAATATGTGTCATAGGAGTTACATTCCTTATTTGGAATTGTAACTCCTCTTCTAGTGGCTTCATATGCGTTAGTCAATGTCATATGCATCGGTGGCGTCATTGAGTTCTTTCCATGTTTATACTTCCTATTTTTACTTCCTATTTGTACTTCCTATTTTTCAGGTCTATGAGCATGAGGACCCATTCTTCTTACTTGCAATCTTCTTTCCATTGTTTGAATCTTGCATATTGCATTAGCTTGATGTTACCATCAGTGCAACTTCATTGTGGTGCATCACTTTTCGACATCGATTCTCGTGAATCCCTCTTTCATGAAGGTGGGAAGCTTAGGTGTAATGAAGTTAGGAGGAAAGGGATAAGTACAAATGATGGGTGTAAAAGGTGTATGAAGGAGTAAGGATGAATTGAGAGATGGATAGGATGTAACACTCATAAATTTCCCGCTCAATAACAAAAATAAAGCCTAATAATTAGATAGGAACAATTTATAGATTTTTTTAATAAACGGGTTGCAATGATAGGTTAATCTCTAACTAGATTGAATTAATTCACGATTAATAAATACTTCGGTTTAAGTAACAATTAATTATTATTATTTTAATTCAAACATTTCAACTTAAATCCCCTTCCAGGGGTTCCCATTAATTTTCATTAATTAACCCTTATGAACCATTAGTTAAGATACCCCTTTTCTGAAATTATTTAATTCATCCTTAGTTCTAAAATTATTTATTTATTTATACTTTAGGGATAAAGTCTTAACTTACCCTCCCAAAATTTGAGTTCAATAAATTTAATCGCTATAATAATCATTGTCTAGTTATCTTTGTATAAATTTAATTTACTTAATTTGAAAGGTCAAGCACCTTACAAAGTTGTTAAAAAAAAAAAATAAAGGTCACAATTTAATCCTAACATCTTATCAACCATTTAGTGGCCCCATTTAGAAATTACACATACATTTAATTAAAAATAGATTCTCACCAAAATATCCTCACCTAAAAATTGTACGATTGATTCCCAACCATTATATGGATTCATTTAGAGCCCTTGGATCTTAGGTATTTTGTCTAACCCAAAACATCCTTATGAGGTGCTCTTATTGATTTCTTTTACCTTATTTTTTTATTTTTATTTTGTAGGTTTCAGAGAAAGAGGAGGATGGAGGACATGGAAGGTTACCCAAGCTTATTGATGGATAAAAACCTTTATTTTTTTTTTTTATTTAATTTTCAACTCTATTTTTCATCTGATACCCTTTCAAGTCCATTCTCCACTTAAGTATGGCAAGCCTTAGAAATTTCATTTTATAAGAACTATCAAATAAAAATAACGTTACCTCAAATGCACTCTTAGTGCCAAATTGCAAGTTTGAAGGGATTATCATAATAACAAAAGAAAAATATTTTCCTACTTTTCATGTCTAATATATATACATATATATATATATATATACATATATATATATATATATATATATATATATATATATATATATGTATATATATATATATATATATATATATATGTATATATATATATATAGATATATACATATATATATAGAAGGATTGATACGCATCAAACTTCCACAACACATTTACTGAAGTTGATACCTTTAAAATTCCAACCTGATGAGAAAAATAACAAAATCACAACGACACACAAGTTTCTGTAGACACCTAAAATTGGTTATCAATTTAGTGTCCCTCGTCTGAGAACACGTTTATATCACCACTATCCCCTTGGGGTATTATTCAATTTGTGATTTAAACACCTATCCTAAGTTTAATTCACCCTATTATGTTTTACCCATGAGTAATTAAATATTAACTATTTAGTTACACCTTTTACATGTATCCTAACCACTTATCTACCCCATATCTATTCTATCCATATATCCCCCCTATTTCTCCTCCTCCCAAACCAAGCAGCGGGATATTTCCCATATTTGAGGTGGAGGGATCACTCTTATCTTTCCAGAAATCACTCCTTTTGGCCATTTCGGGAGTTTGTTCCATGATCGGCACTAACTTAGATTTTCTCGGTCGGCGCCATTTTGGAGCAGTGCCGATTTAATATCGGTCGGCACCGATTACAAATTGAAGCCCGAGAACTCGATTACGGTGAGACCTGATTGTAAGAGAGACAATTAGACAGGTGAGATAGACAGTGAATTAGACAGAGAGAATGAGAGAGTTTTGAGCATCAAGTTTGAACATTATCTATCGAGTGAGAGTGAATCTTGTCCAAATCAATCCTTGAGAGGAGCACCGTTACTCTGCTCTTACCACATCAACATCGCACGTCTCCATTGATTTTCTAGTGACTCTATTCCCTGCATCCAGCCGACAGTGGAGCCTTGTCGATATCTCTCGGCTTCTTGAGATCAATGCGGACGTTAACGATCTTGCCTTCGTTTCCGATTCCCAAACCTTCTCGCACTTTGTCTCGGATCAACGCCGATCTATATCGGTTGACACCGTCCGAACCATCGATGCCATTCTACATAATCAACGTCGATCATCCTACAGACAGGTAAAAGGACACAGGTAACACAAATCCAACTTTGTTTTCACAGTTCCTTGTTTTCTATTGCTTTTTGTCTGCTGTTTAGATTCTGTTTATTACTTTGATCAGAAAATCTAATCCTGTACGTACATATTTTATCATGTATGCTTCTTTACTTAATTGAAAACGTGGACTGACATCCGCCGAGGGAGCTTATCGCTTCTCGGACCCGCTTCTCGGGCAGTCCACCTAAATATCTTTTAACGTGGTCTTTTACGCCGAAGCATCGGTGTCTCGCGGAGTTACTTGGATCTCTTGTGCGGGGAATTACTCGTGTGCGTCTATCTTATCTACATTGGCTTCCTTATCCGTCTACATCTTCGGATCTTGTCCATCAAGTATCAATTTCATTTGAGTTTTTCAAGGTTTTTGTGTTTAGTTTGGTACATTAACTTGAATAGGTAACAAGCGCGAAATTCTTAATCAACATTACACGCACGGTGGGACCCAACCAAAGTCCCTTATTGGTAAGTTCATATCTTTTCTAGTTTTGAGCTTTGTTCTTTTTCTTCACTGATTTTTATCAGTTCTGCTTGAGCATTTCCTTTCATCGTTTCAGTCTTGTTTCTTTCATTTCTGAATTTGCAAAGTTAGGTCCTTTCTTTTCTTACAAATTTCAATTCCAATTTCTATTTATAAAATTAGTAAATATTTCATTTTGATTTCAAGATTGCATGTTTGATCCATCTCTTTATGCGAAATTGTTATTTCCTTGAAATTTTTCTAGTTCCTTAAAATAGAAATTTTCGTTTCACCATTATCTGGATATATCTTTCTGGATTTTGTTTGGTGTTTGCTTAACCTTTTCTTGTAGAGCACTTTGCTTGTTCATGGGATTGTTCGAGGGGAAGAGCTCAACAACACGCTTTTTGAAGTCCACACACCTTGGAGAGCTAAATCTACAGGTATTTCTCTTTTACGGTGTTTTCTCCTTTTTAGGAACTAAAAAAAAAAGAAAGAAAAAAAAAACTTTCTTTGTTTGATTTCTATCACATTCGAACATTTCAATTTTGGTGCTTAAAAAAGAATTTAATCGCATTTGGGAAAGAATCTGTTTGACTTGTCTTCATGAAATCAAACACTTCGTTTTTAAGTGCTTAAAAGAACTCTTTCTTTGTCATTTATCTTTGTATGTTTTTCATCTAGTTTTAATTAGACTAGAAAATTGATCAAAATCGTAGTGACACTATTTGATTTTTATTTTTCATCCTTGCGCACAAAGCCAAAATCACTAGGTATAAAGCATTTAAACAAAATTCTTTCCCTGGCCTCGCTTTACTTGGAAGTGACATCGAGAGGAAGAGCCTACGCGGTACTCGAGCCGCACTATAAATTCACGGAAGTTACGGTATATATTGGCAAAGCACCCGACTACCTTATCGCGGGTGTGTGAAGTGCGGGGGTAGGCCCCTATGCTCAAGCCACGTCACGGGTCTTTTCTTAAAAGTGCCTTCGGGACTCCTCACCAAAACATCCCCCAACCATCCTTAGTTTGGATATACGAGTAGTTCTGTTCTAAAGGCCTTCCCTAATATTTTCTTTCTTAAAAGCATAAAAAATTAAAAGATATAATCACCTACACCGCTTTCTTGAATTATCTGTGCATTAGTTAGGTCAATCTTCTTTTCTACTTGTTTATGACGGTCATCACTCGATTCTGATCTAGAAGAATGGCTCAACTAGCCCCTTCTTCTTCCGAGATCACTGCTAGTGTGGATGTTTGGCACCCCAGGTATTCCTGGGACCGGCTGTTAGTTGGTTCCCCATCCTAGTCATATAATCCTTTCTATCGAGCCAAAGCAACCCCATCACGTCCGACTTCCCTAGTCCTTGAAATATCATCTACTTCGACATAGAGTATGTTCTCGTGGGGATCTGAATTTCGAGCGCTCTTGATCGCAATCCGGTAGCCCTTATGGACTACCTAGTACACAAGTCTATTCAAATATCTGATTAGGGACCACGATCTAACAAGTGTACGATTATTCTCGTGAACCATCCCGGGATTTTGTAGAGCCGATTAGCATCATTTTTCTCACCTCGAGCCATGGAAGAGGGTGGCGCACTTTGCCTCCTTTTTCTCTTCCACTTGACCATATCGACTAGTTCTCAAATAGTCTTACCTATTCCTAACACCGTAGTTACCTCATTATTCCTGACCTACTTATGAGAAGTCCTCTTCTCTGGCTATAATGGGTGCGTCACACCCACATATTGTTGTTAATTCATCTATGCCGTCCATTGTGTCCCATGGTCAGTACCTCTTTATGAGTTAACCCCTTGACTAGTCAGTTGGTTCCTGCTTCTCGTCCTCTAGTGGTTTTTCTTCCAATGTTCCAGCAACAGTGACCTTCACCCATCCTCTAGCATCGGCGCCCTTAATAACTAATCCAGCGTAAAAGCCTCTTTGGCTCTTGTTCCCACCATGTCCAATCAAATCGGCACCCATGTTCCTCAATCTGTTCCGATTCGGTCAACAAGCATAGAGTCCACCAATCACGAGGCTCGTCCGTCATCCAACCTTCATTTTTCTCAACCACTTATTATCTCACACTTTGCTATACATAGGCTCCTTCACAACAAATACCCCACCAGGCGTCACCCGAATGCTGGTTACTCCTCTTATCATCTTATCAATCAACGGATGAATCCTCGTTGACACCTCGATAACATCCACCATTTGCTTCTTATGTAGGACATGCCAAGGTGTGCCTCCTCCTCAATCGGACGTGGTTCAAATTCTTTTCAAGAAAATTACGGACTTGGAAGCCTCCACCAAAGGGGCTCGTCCTTCATACTCTTTTGAAGAAGTGTGTAATGAACCCATTCACCCCTCGGTGGCTTTTAAGCCTTATCCTCCCAATGGGAACTTCCTAAATTTTCAAAATTTCATAGTCGGGAGGACCCTCAACAGCATTCTGAGAGCATTCAAACATGCTTTACATCATAGTCCGGATCGGGGAGCTTATGCTCCGTGCTTTCCTATGCTCATATGCAGTCCTGCTTTAGGTAATCAATAACATTCCTCAACATTCCTTGTTTTCTTTCTCTCAATTGCCCGATTTTTGTTGAAAACTTTTCAATAAATATCGTGCATAAGATCTCGATTACTGAGATCTTTATAACATTCGTCAATTCGATGATGAGTCTATTGCAGACTTTGTCTCTCGTTGGAAAGGGATAATAAACCAATTGTCTTTCTCCTTCCTCAATCCCAACAGATCGAGTTGTTTACTCGATCTTGTCTTAATCATATTTCTTCCACTTTAAGGATCTAGACCTTTCATACATTTGAAGAAGCCTTTACGATGGCACACAAACTTGATTCTCGCGCCATTAAACAGGGAAGTTAAAACTTCACTCTAAATCTAAACCAGATTTTTCTCGGTTTACCAAATCAAATCCTTCCACTTCTAAAGACAAGAATCGAGGGATCCACCATGCTATCATATTAAAAACACACGAGCCGATAACACTTCTAATAAAACACCATGAAGAGACTCCTCATCTTCTCGAAAAGGGTCCTCGTCATCTCGATCTTTCACTTCGTTGGGGAATCATATGCCCTTATCTGGAAAAAATGTTGGAAGTTCACATGATCGAACTTCCCCCATTAGGAATATTGATGAAAGCCAAGAACATCCATTCGGTATAGGAAAAATGACTTGTCATTATCATAGAACCAAAGGTCATGACATTGAACGATGTCAAACCTTCAAAAATCTTGTCCGAGAAATTCATTGATAAAGGCAAGCTCATTACGGATAACCCAAATGCTCCCCAAATCAAGCGGCTGGATGTTTTAAACAACCTTTTCCCAATCATTACCCAAACCATGATGCTTGAGTCTCAAAAACCAAACACTCATACTATCGACTTCATCTCTCTTGAAGAATCTTCTTCTAAAACTAAGCCATCTCGAACACATCGACCGAATCGAATCTCTTTCTTCACTAATCGTTGAGATTCCACCATCTTCGAGATATCCCATCTTTGAATATTCCAACATTGTTAAATAAAGATTCATCTCTCTCGCTTCTTTGTCGACCTTCCATCCATACCGAGACAGATCCTCCTCATCTGTCTCATCGTCGACAATCTTTCAATGCTCGAGGCAATTACATCCCTTCGGGTTTCCACCACGCAGATACATCTACTTGTTTCTCCCATTTTTGCTGCGACTATGCCATTGGTGAACGTACCTATAGTTGTACCACTTCGGCGAAGCGTCTTTGATTTTGACTCTTCTGTTTCCTTTCCCTACGATAGCCTCACTTCACAATTACTATACCGAAGTAGTTCCCTCGCAAGGAACTGCTTCTTCATCCTCACTTCTTCCATCACCAATGCTACTTTTCCTATTAAGGAAAATCTAAAGAAGTAAAGCACCCGAAACCTATACGCTCGGTTCTGAACTTAGAATAAGACAACCGAAATCTAACGTTGCATCATCAGTACCTCCCCATTTGCTTCCCACAAAAGGTTACAATCACCTTATGCGGTTGAGATTGTCACCATCCTCCGAAAAGGAAAGCCCATATTTCGAACCATCAAGACTCTTGGTTCTTTCTAAAAAATATCTCTCACTACATGCCTCATAAAAGATTGGATTTGTCCGCTGAGAAGGCATCTTCTTACAGTAAACCTATCAAAACCATCATCTTCTTCTACAACACATTCTTCACTAGCACCTCGAAAAGTGGACTTACCTACTAAAAGCCGTCACCTCTTTTATCAGAATCATCATCTTCGTTACCAAAAACCAGGGCACCCTCTGTTCCTCCGATTATACCTACTTTGGGAGATTCTCCCTCATCTAAATCAACATTATCTAAATCATCATTAGTTTCGACCAAGCAGCCTCCCTTATCTCTGAAGACCACAACACTTGTCACATCTCCATCATCTTCAAAATCTATTTTAGGGGCTCCTCCTCCATCGAAATCAATCATGTCTCACTTACTTCCATCTCAAGTGCCCAAGGCTGCTCCTCCAGATGTCCAAAAATAAGATGATACCTAAAAGATCCAAACCTAACATGCGGGTTCTTTTACCTCGGCGATCTGTTAAAATAAACGAGGCACCTTCATCATCTCTGTCCTCATATTTTTCTACCGGGTTCTATACTGAAATCCTTCGCTTAACTTATCCAATCTTCATCCATATCTCTTCCTCCGATTAAACCATATAACCCTAAAGGAGTTAAACCTACCTGGTTTAACTTTGATTTGATTTGTGCTTACCACCGTACCAGGGTCATGATACTGAGGGATGTAAAGCTCTTCATACTGCGTCAATGACCTTTTGGAAGAAAGTGATCTTTTGCTGGAGGAGGAGAAACAAGTATCTCCTGTCATCTTAGCTCCATCTGAGCCCCAACAATCTACTCAGACCTCTACTTCTAGTGATTCCACTCCAAACAATCTTCCACCTTCTCAAATCGACACAATTCATATCGCCACTAGAACCCAACAGTATGATAATCCATCCTCATCTACAGCATCTCGACCACGGGTTGTCATTTCTGCAGCCCCCGAAGGAGTTCCTCCTTCCTCATTAGCCTCGAGACCTCGGGTCTCTATTCGTGTTGCACCTCGGGCTCAAATTCCCATGTCAGTTGAGGAGAGTGTTATGAAACAACTCACCCAGGCTTCGGTCAAAATGTCTCTTTTTGACCTCATTCAATCCTCTCCACAACATCGCCAGGCTCTGATTGATAATTTGCATCACATTGCAGTGAATTCAGATGAGCCCCAGCCCTTCGAGATGGTTGTTGGATTGAATAGACCATCAACCACCATTTCTTTTGAAGATTCAGAAATTCCTTCCCTTTCTTCCGAGGATTTGGAGGCTCCCCTCTTTATCATAGTCCAAATTGACAACACTACATTAAAACACATTATGATTGGCGGTGGTGCTGCACTCAACATCATCTCCTCACACATTCGAGCAACTTAAGTTTCTCAAGAACGTAGTGTCACCCCGCCTTTTGCTCTTGGATCATTTAACGATCATTTAGCGATTACTTTAGGGGACTGTGGTCCTACCTATTCGAGTAGGTAAGAAGCTACTTCACGAACTCTTTTACATTGTTGAAGGGAAATTCCACTATAATATGATCCTCGGACGCTCTGGATTTGTGCAATGCATTGTGTCCCATCCAACCTCCATCGATGCTTAAAATATCAATATGAGGGCAAAATCTATACTCATCCGTAGAAGATCCTTTTCCTTCCGCACAATGCAACATGACCACGAGGTCTACGCCCCTCTAAAGGAAAATGCTTGTTCTCTGACGGGGCCTCATCTTCTTCCATACATGCAACCAAACTACCAGTTTACAAAATCTAGAAGAGATATTGCAGCGTTTCTCAGCGGGAGAGCTTCCTCTCCTTTTCTTTTGACCCATCTCAAACCTAGTGAGTATGGTAGACCAGGACAAACAACCTAAATATCAGCCAGTCTTGGTCGCATCGTCACCATTGGTCTGCCCAATCAACAGACTAATTTCATTTACGGTGGTCTTGATACGCCTCACTATCGCCTGGATTCTCCTCCCAGGACCAAACCTTATTTAACGAGGTTCGATTGTCTACGAATCCCACGTTTGTAAAACTTATTTATATCGATGCGCGTGGAAGGGCTTTGGCTTGGGAAAATATGAACAAGGTGTGCATGACCTCGCGTCCATTCTAACTCTCAAGCCACATCAAAAATTTGGTTTAGGATTTAAACCTCTTTCAAAAGCCACCGTCATTGTTCTTGATGAGCCTCTTCCTATTGAGGAACCATCTTCTCTGCTAGTCAAAAGCATCACTCGATGTGGACGACGCCATTTCTATCCCGTCTAAATTTTTTTAGTCAATACCATTTCTTTAGGGACCCAGCCTATAAGACTAATGACATGTCCGCTTCCATACCGTTAATTTTCCTGAAATAGTTGGAGACGACTCTCCTACTATCAACACTATCCTTTGTGCGGATGATGATTACTCGTCCTCACCTATCTAGGGGTAGAGGATTCCTATCTTCCTAAAACCATTCCTTTTGACACGTCTACGCTTCTCAATGAAGCCACTGTCGACCTTAATATAGGGACTTCTAAAGACCCTCGCATCATTAAGGTCGGCCAATCCCTTAATCCACAGGAGTTAGGAGACTTTACCACTTTTCTTTCCAACCATCGTCAAGCCTTTGCTTGGTCATATGTGATATGCCAGACTCAATCCAGATATCGTGATCCACAATATCGTTACTCTTCCCAACATCAAACCGGTTAAACAAAAATTGCGTAAAATGCACCCTAGAGTAGCCCTTCTTGTTAAAGAAGAGTTGCAGCGCTTGCTCTCGGCTAACTTCATCCAACCCATCAATTATCCACAATGGGTTTCCATATGTACTACCGATAACTAAATCTCTTTGGAAAATTTGAATTTGTCTTGACTTAGGGATCTTAATCTTGCTTGTCCAAAAGATGATTTTCCTCTACCTAATATCGACCAACTCGTGGATTTAACTGTAGGTCATGAGATGCTTTCTCTTATGGATGGTTTCTCTGGGTATAATCAAATTCTCATCGCACTAGAAGACCAACATAAGACTTCTTTTATAACTCCTTGGGGGACCTTTTGTTATCGTGTCATGCCTTTCGGTCTTAAGAACGCAGGAGTAACCTATCAGCGAGCAATGACCTACATCTTCCATGATCTCTTACACAAAATTGTGGAAGATTATGTCGACGATCTCCTCGGTAAATCCAAACGTCGTCAGGATCATCTTTTCATTCTTACACCTCTCTTTGAGAGGCTTATTCATTTTTGTCTTCGCTAAATCCATCTAAGTGCGTGTTTGGCGTTCTCACTTTAGGTAAACTTTTAGGTTTTATCATTTCCATTAGGGGTATTGAAGTAGACCCATGAAAAATAAAAGCTATCCTTGAGATGCCTCTCCTTCTAACTTAAAGCAACTCTATAGTATCCAAGGATGTCTTCAATCGGTCGTCATTTTAGCTCACAATTGTCGGACCGTTGTCAACCTTTTCATCATCTCCTCTATAAGAATGTTCATTTTGAATGGGATGAGCATTGCAAAAGGCCTTTGATGATCTCAAAGCTTATCTTCTTTCTCCACTGTGCTTACACCTCCACGTGAGGGGAGCCTTTCTATCTTTATATCTCTGTGGCTGACCATGCTCTGGGAGCCATGATCTCGCATCGGGACGCTTGCGGTAAAGAACAAGATGTCTATTACATCAGTCGCACCCTCCATGAGTATGAAACACATTATTCCGAAGCTGAAAAGATGTGTTGTGCTCTCTTCTTATGCAACTTCTAAGCTTCGTCATTACCTCCTTACTCACAAAACTTACATTGTCACAAGTGTCAATCCACTCAAGACAATGCATGCGAAGCCTTATCACAATGATCGTATCACTCGTTGGCTCATGCTTATGACAGAATTTGATCTCGAGTTTATCCGCAAAGTATGTCAAGGGTCGGTCATTGCGGATCAATTAGCGATGCTCCTCTTCCGGACACTCAAGTCCCCTTGCTCAATTCCCGATGAATATATCCAACAAATTGATTTTGGTCTATCTCCATTTAAAGTAAAGCTCTTCTTTGATGGATCCAAATGCCAGCCGAGGGGGAGGTGCAGGTTTCGTGATGATTCCTCCTTGGGGTATGCCTATCCTGGTCGCAGCACACAAATTGAACTTTGAGTGCACCAATAATATGGCTGAATATGAAGCTCTTGTCTTGGGTCTTCAAAATGCCATTAATCTCGGCGCTCGTCATATTGACATCTTTGGTGATTTTGAACTCATCATTAATCAAGTCATGGGTGTCTATCAATGCAAGAATGATATCCTTCAAAAATATCATGATATCGTTATCGTTCAACTTCAATATTTCGATAAATTCACTATCCAAGCTATTCCTCGTACTGTGAATCAATTCGTAGATACAATGGCTTCGTTAGCCTCGCTTATCCCGCCTTTTACCGAGAACTCGCGACTTTATGTGGGTGTACAACGATTAGATCAACCATCTCATCTTAGGCAACTAACTTCAATCCATGCTTTGTCATAACCAATACTCGGGATGAGTGGTATCGGTGATCGTTGATTATCTATCTCATTCATTGCTTCCTCCGATCTAACTTCTAATGGTAGAAGATATTTTATCCTACGCGCTAATCGCTATACTATTCTAGGCGGGATCCTCTACAAACGCGGCTTTGATGGTATTTTGCTTCGGTGCCTCAAAACCCTTGAATCATCTAAAGCTATCCAGGAGGTCCATGCCGGTATCTGTGGTGGACATTTTAGTGGCTTGGTCAGTGCTTCTAAACGCATCTTACGTTTGGGGTATTATTGGCCTTCTCTTAATCGAAAGATTGTTGTGAATACACTAAGAAATGTGTCAAGTGTCAACAACATTCCAATCTCACACATATTCCTAGTCAAGATTTACAACCTACGGATTTTTGGCCTTTTTCGCAATGGGGTCTTAATCTCATTGGTCTCATCAATCCCCATTCTTCACAAAGCATCATCATTCTATCATTACTACCACTTTGAATACTTTACTAAGTGGGTGGAAGCTATCCCTCTTTCTTGACAAAAGCTAAACCCATAGTTGATTTTGTCTATCAACACATCATTTGTCGCTTTGGTGTTCCACACAAACTCATCACAGATAATGGTAAGTCTTTCAAGAACATTGATTTATAGAACCTCTGTGATGCTTTCAATATCAAACTCAACTTTTCTTCTCATACTATCCTCAAGCTAATGTCCAGGCCGAAGCTTCAATAAAACTTTGCGTAATATCCTCATGAAAGGTAACTAGTCGAGCTGGTAGGGATTGGCATTTACATATCCCTTTTGCTCTTTGGGCTTATCGGACTAGAATTTGTACTCCTACTAGTGCTACTCCCTTCTCTCTCATCTATGGGTTTGAGGCTGTTCTTGCTTTGGAAGTCCAAATCCCATCTCTCCGTGTTTCTCTCGGAGAATTTGTCTCGATGAGGGCTATCGTCAAAATCGTCTAGCACAACTTAGAATTATTAGATGAGCAGCGTCTTAATGCTCTTGAACATCATCAAGTCTATCTTGAGCGTGTCAAACATTCTTATAACAAGCACTTGCAGCACCGTGACTTCAAAATTGGTGATCTTGTTCTTAAAGAAAACCAAAATGTCACTACACTCGAAAGGAGTTAGCGTGGTAAGTTTTCTCCCAGTGGATGGGTCCGTGCGTTATCACTCATAAATATGGGTCTGGGGCTTATCATCTATCTTCCATGGATGGTATACCTGAAATGGAACCTCTTAATGCCTTGCATCTACGGCCCTTCTACATTAAAATCTATCTTACACAAATCTAGTTACAAGACAGATCTTTCATCCATCTAACAACCAGTCATATAATTTCATGGTGATTCGAAACCATGTGGTTCTCCACCTATTGTCTTTTTTACCTTAAATATGAGTATCACGGCTCTACTCATAGCATTTTTCTTCTGGATATGTTTCTCCTCATGGTAGGAATACCTTAATCACCGCTTCATTTGTCCCAAGTGCTTATCTTAATCGGATCTACTCGGGGCATGAGTGCATGCTCTTTATACATTTTATTCCCCTCTATCTGATCTATCTAGGTCTAAACTCAGCTTCTTCCAAAAAGATTTTCAAAAAAAAAAAAAAAGATGCTATCCAAAAAGATAGGTGATCCTTGAAGGACAAATATCCATACATTATCAAATGAATCAAAAGATATAGACCATGCCCTCGAAGGATGGCTATCATTAAAATTCAAAATACTGAGACCGCTCCCTTGAAGGACGACTATTTCTTAAAGGAATTCTCAAGGCTTCTTGCATTGATTAGCCTTTCATCGGTTTATACACTTTTTAGCATCATTGAAAGACTTCCGTATTGATCAGTTTTTCCATATCTAGCAAAATTCCCGCATTGATCAATTTGCTTTTCTGCCAGAAATCATGAAGCTGAGATATAAGACCTTTTGTCGATCATATGGAGAATCCTATTTTCCCAGTATGAACATGTATTATGTCCCTTCGAATTTAGACAAGATACCTACTTACTACTCCTTCCATTTCCCTCCTAAATCTGGTTTGCGGCTAGTTAGTGTTAGGTTTATTTTAACCTCATAAGGGCCTTGTATGCATGATCTTTTGGTTTCCTATCCAGATTCTATTTATGGTCGGTTAGGAGCCCATCTTATCATTTTTCTTCTTATCCGGTGTATTTCCTTTATTTCTAATCAAGTTTGTTTTCATTATGTCCTTGGCTCTCACAGAGAGTATTTCCAATTATTTCATCCAGTTAAATTAACATTTAACATGTTAATTTAATCAAACTCTATCATTTATCTAATTTCATCTGATCTACTTTGTCCAAAACACATCTCATCACCTCTATTATAAACACATGTGGGTCTATCTATTTATTTTCATCAAAATTTAATTAAAATCTCAAAAATATCAAATTCATTCCAACTATCAACTCCCACCTATCAATCACATCATCTAATCACTTGTCCATCCAAGTAACATTACATCTATCTATATCTATTTTCTCATCCAAATTAAATCCACATATCAATCACATCAAATCACATCTATTTATATCCTCTACATCTATGTCTATCCCATCACATATATTCATCATCTATCGGTCTATGTCTATATCCAACATAATTACGCTACATCTAGTCATGTATATCAAAATTAAAAGCATGAGAACAATTATATGACAAAGGAAATAATGAATCTATATATATACATGAGTGTCTCAGTACAACAAAAATGGGTGGCTCTCAATCAAGCCATCTATAAAATACCTTCCAATCGAGGCTACATCACTACATTGATACAAAATACATCAATCTCTATATCATAAAATCTGAGGTGGAGGACATTATCTCCTCCACCCTCCTGACCAGCCGTCTCTCTGGCCGCCACCTATTGAGCTAGACGCACCGATTGCTGGAGGCCTTTGCCCACCTCGGTCTCTCCGGTGCTCCGTCCCTCGATGCCCCACTAGCTTTGTGGCATCGTGCCGATCTCCTCCTCACCCCGTAACGAGGCACATCTCCAGGGCATGCTTTGTCTTTAGAACATCTCGTAGTATCTCACCTCGCAAGGAGAGATTGATATGTACTGAGCTCACGGTGCCCGGGTGCTCATGGTGGTGTTGTTGGTGCTCTCTGGTGGTGCCCCTCATATGGTCGTGCCCTGTCCCAGGACTGCGACATGGTACCCGTATCACCATATTTGGCTCACGAGGGCCTCCCTTATGTCGATGGTAGCGATCCCTCTGGCTGGATCACTTTGTATCTCACTCTTGGCGGGCGGTGTCTCTCTCCAAAATCGGGGCATCCCTCTCCTCTGCCGAGCTCACGATCTCCTCGAGAGCTTCTTGGGTGTGTGCGCGTCGGGTGGCGTGCTCACCCTCCGGTCTCTCCAAAGACTTTGTAGCCGTATCCTCCTCATCGACATCTATAGATCTTTGGAAGGTGTCATGGTAGCTCTGTCACATACCATGCCGCATAACCATCATCCACTCCAATGTCATCATCAGCATGCCATGGAGGGTGGGGCCTCTCTCGATGGATTTGCCAGGATAAAATCGGTAGATCGGTCTCTCTGCTATATCTGCCTGTAAGGCTGTAGGTAGTCGGCACTTTATCAGTACTTTAGGCCGAACTGTCTCAATACCCGTATAAACGGGACGCGCTCCCACATATCAGGCATGCGGCCCCTAACCACCCTGCTCCATCTCAATCCCACCAGGTGAGCATCCTGACCAACCCATGTCGGAAATACCCAATATGGTCTCCAGATGACTCTTTATGGTGTCGCATCTCCTGAAGGCTTCGGCATACCAATCTGCGGATCTCCCTGTATCTCCCGAGGCCATATCGGCCCGCCATCGCTGGAATCCGTAATCAATAGCTCCCACTTTCTGGCATCATCCAAGGAAGCCGGATGGCTCGATCATCTGCTATGTGCTCATATGCCCAATGATGAGCACAAAGCACAAAATCGATTCTGTCCTCCGTCCTCCGGGTGGTATACATCCATAACTCATAATATATCTGAGCTATCAAGGCATCAACAAATGCGAACACCTGTCTGAACTGCAGGATGTCACAAACGCAATCTAGTAATAACAATGGGAATCTCCAACCTCCCGAATCTGCAGTAGCAAAGTAGGAGATCGCCATCCGAATCAACACTATCCATCTACTCCCGGGAACATCCTATTTGTCTTTGCGAGGCTATCCTCCTTTGCGCCCCGGACACTATCTACTCTCAATCATCCGCCTGTCTCCATACATCGACCTAGGACCCTCTCTGCTCTCTCGTGGCGTAATCTCTCGGGTCCCTAGTGATTGCAACCTCAAAATCCTCGTATATGTCCTCATGGGTGATGGTCATCTCACCCGTCCCGAACCAAAAAGTGCAAGTCTGGCTATCCCATCATCGCACTAGTGCTCGCATCAACTCTACATCTCACGGCACTCGCCTCAGTAGTAATCAAAGCCCCCGAGCCCGGCTAACTCTAAGTGGCGCCAACGACTGCGTCGGTGACATCGGGAGAATGGTCTCCGTGAACTCGGGAATCACATCCCTCATGTGTAATACCTCTCGTGCCTGCATCCATGACATCAAGAGCAATGTTAGCTTCATATTTATCCAAATCAAGCATTTAAAACACATTCTATCATTTTTATCCAAATATTCTGTCCAAAATTACAAACAACGTCGATCACACTTAGTCGACGTCGATTGAATTAAATCGGCGCCGCTGTAATAAAATCGGCGTCGATTATATCAATCGACGCCGATTGGAAGGCAGCATGTCAGAAACACTGGCCTCCCACCAAAATAGAAAATAATAATAATAATAATAATAATGACGGGTTCAGGAAGAACCACTTACCTAGTCGTGTCCTCCTCCGCTTCTGACTGCTTCCATAAGCTTCCATGGTGCTCAAATCCAATTTTTGACTCTCTCTGAATCAATCGTCACGGTGTAAATAAATCGTTCACGTTTTCCGTTGGAACCGCATCGGGCCGTCGATTGTTGTGGTCGCCGTGTTTGTTTTTTATCTCTTTACGCCGGTGCCAATTTTTTCTACATCGATGCCGAGTTTATACTCATTTTTGCGATGGGTTGCATAAGTGATCGCTTCTCCACGCTCGTTTACTTCCATCTCCTAATCTTCTCGCCATGGTGTTGATGCTTGCTTATCTATCCGGTCGCCGCCTGTCTTGAGTGTTACCTTTTGGTGCATACTTTTTGATATTATCATCCATTTTGAGTTTTTTCCTTTGCATGGGGCACTCGCACTTTTTGTGCACTTAGAGCTAATAGTGCAGAGCACTAACGTCGTGCGCTGCAGACGGTTTGGTTGTCCCTACCAATGTGTCTCTCTTTAGATGCTTTGACTATTTCAGCCCTCCTTACACTCATGGGTCTCAGCCAGGTACTAACGTCATTTCATGAGGAGACCGTCTAGTCAGTCTCTACCAATGTGAGTTCCTTAGGTTGCGCCTCTTTATTTATTCTTGTGCGTCATTAATGATCCGGTCTACTCTCGGACATCTAGTGGGGCTTCCTGCGATTTCATCTACCTTTTTCAAACTTGGGATCGTTTGTTCTCTATCACCCATCCCATCCCTAGTTTGAGGGGATCACATCATCACTTTTTCTTCCTTTCTTCCACCTCCTTGTTTTGTCTCACAACCTTGCTTATCGCAAGTTACTTGACAAAAGGGGCAAAATGTAGACACCTAAAATTGGTTATCTAATTTAGTGTCCTCGTGCGCGCGTTTAGATAACCTTTGGGCACGTTTATATCACCACTATCCCCTTGGGGTATTATTCAATTTGTGATTTAAACACCTATCCTAAGTTTAATTCACCCTATTATGTTTTACCCGTGAGTAATTAAATATTAACTATTTAATTACACCTTTTACATGTATCCTAACCACTTATCTACCCCATATCTATTCTATCCATATATCCCGCCTATTTCTCCTCCTCCCAAGCAAAGCGGTGGGATATTTCCGTATTTGAGGTGGATGGATCACTCTTATCTTTCGTAAATCGCTCCTTTTGGCCATTTCGAGTCTCATTCCATGATCGGTCTTTGGCCAGGTACTTGGTCGACGCCGATTTTTAGAACGGTGCCAATTTAATATCGGTCGGTGCCGATTACAATAGAAGCCGAACTCGATTACGTGAGATGCATATTGTAAGAGAGACAATTAGACAGGTGAGATGAGGCGGTGAATTAGACAGAGAGAACGAGAGAGTTTTGAGCATCAAGTTTGAACATTATCTATCGAGTGAGAGCGAATCTTGTCCAAATCAATCCCTGAGAGGAGCACCGTTACTCTACTCTTACCACATCAACATCGCATGTCTCCATTGATTTTCTGGTGACTCGTTCGCATCCAAGACAGTGGATCCTTGCCATTATCTCTCCGGATTCTGAGATCCGGTGGACGTTACGATCTTGCCTTCGTTTTCCGATTCCCAAACCTTCTCGCACTTTGTCTCGGATTGACGCCGATCTATATCAGTCGACACCGATCTGAACCAGTCGACGCCGATTCTACATAATCGACGCCGATCATCCTGAGAGAGTAAAAGGACACAGTAACAAAAATCCAAATTTCATCGCTTTGTTTGAGTCTGTTTATTACTTTGATCGTGAAAATCTAATCTCGTACGCGTACATCTTTTATCATGTATGCTTCTTTACTTAATTGAAAACATGGATGACATCCGCCGAGGAGCTTATCGCTTCTCGGACACCTTCTCAGGGAAGTCCACCTAAATATCTTTTAACGTGGTCTTTTTCTCACAAGCATCTGGTGTCTCGCAGTTACTTGGATCTATTGTGCGGAATTGCTCGTGTGCACCCATATTATCTATATCGGCTTCCTTATTTGTCTACATCTTTGGATCTTGTCCATCGTATCAATTTCATTTGAGTTTTTCAAGGTTTTTGTGTTTAGTTTGGTACATTAACTTGACAGTAACAAGCGCGAAATTCTTGATCAACATTTCCCAAGCCAAAGGATCAATACTCAAACCAATAAAGAGAAACAAAACATGGGGATCTACTTATGCCTCCCAAACATTTTTGGTGCCCACCTTAAATCCTCTAAAAACTCAATCACATACCCACAGGAAACTTATGACTCTCTCCAAAACAAAAATCCTATGCCTCCCTCAATAAAACATACAAGATAAGCACAAATTTCACTTATCTAAAAGGTGAGACACCCAACCCAAACTCCCTCAAAAAAAAAAAAAAAAAAGACTACTCTTATGCCTCCCTCCAAAATATCCCCATTTCCATTTTCTCCTACACAACCTAAAGGCCATTCTATTTCCCAAAATCACAAACATGCAACAATCATCCATTCACAATCATTTGCACACAAAATAGCAATAAGAAAACATGGGTGAAGTCCCTACCTTTCTATCACAATATCATCCAATCCACAAGCACAAGCTCTAAGCCTTTCAAAGTCTAAAAAGCACAATCCAACTTCAAGCATCAACAAGCACTCAAAAAGAAATCTTCTCCAAAAATGTAAGAGTCCAAATAAAACAAGTAACCCCAAAATCATCAAACAAACTTGAATAAATATAAAAGGTAGGAGACAGAGGTGTTGTGGCTCCATGTAGGATGCCACATCATTCATATTCCACTTCACATCACATGGTCAATATCAGTAAAAAAATCTCAATAAACATGTGGTTGAGGGAATTAAAACCCTCTTACACACAAACTCAAACTCACACCTCTAAAAGGCAAAATAAAAACTTATGTAAGAAAGTGCAATAAATAGCACCTTTTGTCTTACAATCACATAATGGGGTCGATTTTTGACCCCTTAACCCATAGGGGTAGTTGGTAGGTCAAATTAAGAGGTGTGGGACAAACATAACTTATTCCACAAGCCTTCAAAATTTCCCTTAAGCCCAAACCTGAAATTTACATGCAAGGTTGAGTACACAACACTTAAAAGTAATGAAATCCTTTCAAATCCAACACAAATAAATAACCACCTACACACATTAAATATCCCCTTTGGTCACATCTCAAATTACTCTAATTAATCAACTTAAATGGAGCACATTAACAAACAATAATAAAGGTGACTCACAATACTAAAATAATTTAAATACTCACAACATAAAAAAGCAGAAAGGGAAAATAACATACTTACCCAAGGCAACATTTGAGGCCATCGCTCAATGTGAAACTCCTAACAATCTAACAACAACAAACAACATACAATAACACAAGTTGTCAAGGTGACCTATTTCCAATACCCTAGATTCCTTCACTTTTGGTCTCATATCCCCTTTGATTGTTGTGTTACAATTTCTTGAAAAATAAAAACAATACCTTTCTAGCCTCATGGCCATATTAAAAATATCGAGACAATAAATCACACATATACATATAAATTCACATCATCAATCATCACAACTTAATCATTCTTTAGAATCAAGTAATTTCGCCAAATGTTTACAATTTCAAGATATCTCAATTCTTCCATTTCATTGACAAAAGCTTAGCTAGGTCATATAAAAAATTCTATGTATCAAAATCAAATGTGTCGAATAGATATTATGAAGTGGTATCTCTAGATAATAAATACTGAAATGTCCATCCATGCATGTAATCCATCATATAAGTCACATCATTTCAAAAGTAAAAACATCCATGCGAGTCTATCAAACTACTAATCAACTATAATAATGTTCATCTACTAATGTCTAATGATAAAATATGATAGCATGGTTGATGTCTCCAATCAAGGTAAATAAAATCCTACAAGATCTATTTTGAGGAGGAGTGGGCATTGTAGAGGGATGTGAATTGGCATGCTATAATTGAGAGATTTTTATTTGCATATCTTGGTAGAGAGGGGATAGGTTATTAGGACCAAAAATGGAGACTTGGAGGGTGTGAGAAGTAATAGGAATAGTAACACATTTGTTAGGATAAGATAGAGAAACAATAACATTAGAGGTGGGTGGGATAGTGGAATGAGGAGGTTGGGTTGCCATAAGAAGATATGTATCATTAGAAACTGGAATATTGAGCTTGAAGAGGTTAGTGGATTCCTCATGAGAACCAAATAAGAGGAGAGCTAAATCCTTAGGATGGTTAACAAGATGGGCATAGAGGTTATGGAGATCTTCGTTGGTAAAGGTGTCATAAGGAATAGCCATGGAAGAAGAAGAAGAAAAAATGCAAAAAAAGAAAGGAAGGGTTCAGTTGATCGGTTCACCGAAATAATTTAAGTTAATTTTGATATTATTAAATAAATCTAATTACATGTAACTATTATAATATATGATTTAATAACTCTTAACATACAATAAGATGCGAAGAAGATATGAATGTGAATATGTAAGCATAAGGAAGACAAGAAGATAAGATGTCTTAGCTGATTTTTGAATAAACAGGAAGTGATGCGGGAAGGTACGAGTGATGAAGACATTATAAAAATGGTTGTCACTACTCACTGTAAAATATGGAGTTTACAAATAAATCTAGGCATGGGCAACCATGGAACGGAAGAGGCACGTGGGTGCTTCATTGACAATAATTAGGTGTCGTAGTAGTGAAAACAATCTGAATCTATTATCTTCTATGTCCGTAGGGTTTTGTTGTTGGCTTATGTTTTCACTTCATGTTTGGAATATGATTTTCATGGGTCCATTTAACCTTAAAAACAAACTCACTACCTACACATGTCAAAAACCACATCAAGTATAATTAAAATGATTCATAATATGGAGTTGAATAGACTTCAAGGTCACCCGAAGGGTGAAATTACTACCAAGTGTTGCACTATATCAAACATCCCAAGTAGTTCCTATGAATGTGTGTAGGAATTATGCCCCAAGATGCCCTCAGTGCAAGTTGAACAAAGTTAACATGATTTAGCTAGAATGTAGTAATGTAAAATTATGTGTGGATGAAATATAATGAACTACCCCATTCTATGCAGTGTGTGTAGAAGTGATGTAACCCTTATCCCTTTTATGGATCCTAGATATGTCCCTTTGTGTGCTTTAGTGCATTTGGAATGCAAGCATAGGTGATGATAGTAATTCTTAGTGTTTGGTCCCTAATTTTGAAAGCATAACTATGTATTTATATCATTCCATTGTTTAAATTTTGTTATTGACAAAACCCGAAAGGACAAGCGAAGGTAATAAAATTTAAATAAGAAGAAAAAGGGGCCAAAAATTTGTAGGAAAAATATAAAGATGGAAAATATCACCTAGGAGTTGAGGAGCGCCTATAAGTATTGTTTAAACGGGCGCTAGTGTGCGAAGCAATAGAAGATAACACGGTTAAATGCCGATAGGATTAATAAATGTATCAATCCAATAAAATTGTAGAAGAAAAACAAAAAGGTGAAGGGCAATTTTAATTACTATTCTTCTTAGTTAGGAACCATGTAAATACTAGTATGTTTTTAAGACCTAGAAATGTACTCAAGTGTGTGATTTTATGTCTAGATCAAGGAGATCTTTATAAGATTCAAGATGACACTAACCTTTCAAATTAAGATACACTTCGGAGATAATACATACTATCTCCCAATGCTTGATGAACTATCACTAATCCTCTTTTGTGAATATCAATACTTTATACAATTATAGATACTCTTCAAGATAATTTCGAGACATCATGAGTTGGTAAGAAGGATACCTAAAAATATCTTGAATCAGATGATTATGAGCCAAATGATTTGAAACTCATAATCAATACATCTGACCTTATTGAACTCATCATATATTAGTTTTCTCCTTCCTTGCTAATTTTTAAGAAGGATCCTATGATTCATATAAAAATTCTCGTAAACTTCATGGCCCCGTAAGAAGTGTATGGTCCAACTCGAGACAATAGTTGACTCCTTTATGCCGGATGTATCCATATCAGATTATGAATATGGTTACACATTAGATGATCCCCATTTGGGTGGTTATGCTCAAATTCATGATCAAGAGGTATTACATTGTTATGATCCTCAAGTGTTTATTTTACTAATGCCTCGATGTTTTGGTCTAACGCTTCATTAAATTTTGTATCCCTACAACCACCTACGTTTGAGTCGTTAAATGGGTCACTTCATAAGCACTATAGTTTTAAATCAAGGCTGATATAAGGTAGGGTTTTGACCCATTATACAAGCACAAATCTAGCCCAGGGTCTAGGATATAGAAGCATTGTAGGATGTTATGATCCTCATGTGTGGATTTCACAAGTTCCTCAATTTTTTTATGTAACAGCTCATTACATGAATTACCAAGAAACCCTAAGAAACAAAATTAATCATGAAGTAAACATCATACCAAAGACAAGAGGAGCCTTCTAGTGCAGTTAACACTATTTCCTAACTGGTTCTTGAGCCTCTTATTGATCCAATAGTCACACGCTCACATACCAACATCAAGTTAGCTGACCCATTCTCCTTGACAAAATATCATGTTATCAAATTTTACTACAAAGATGATGATATCATTGGTGATAATCGTATTTATCATTCCTCGATGAATGGGTGAGACATTGATCAACTAAAATCATCCTCATCCATCACATATTTTTCCTCATAAGATACTTTTAATATCAATTTTAAGTTCTTAACACATATCCCTTACCTCTTACCCTTATAGATCCTCGATTCTATACAAATGAGTCATATCACAAGGCATCGTGCTCCTGCACGATGTTTCTAACTATAGAGCCTATATATGTCATGTGAAGAAGCTTAAAGATGAAGTATAACATGAAATTAACACGACGGATAAACAACCATATGCACTAGATCCTTTCTTCTACTCACATCATGGATATTATGATCACATCGATGATGATTTCCGTGTTAATCATGAAAGTGTCCCATTACCAAAACCTCCTCTCAAAATCATGATTTGTGGAAATCATTCCTCTAGAACTTACTATCTTCCCTAGACTAATTATATTATAACCTACACATAGACCTCTACCTTGTTATGGTTCTTGTAGATCTTGATTTGGATGTTATTTGAATGATGTTTTCACTGACAGAGGATCACATCGATGATACCTTATTCGCCACACTATATGAAGTTCATTAGCAAGTAAATATTACCCAATATGCCATCGAGGACCTCATAACTTGTGCTTGAAGCCGATTCAACATCAATTTACTAATATTATCACCAACACATTGTAAAATTTTATCCCTCATGGATAGTTACCTATAAATATCTTGATGAGATATCATTTTCATTCCTTGGTCTAACCCCTTGCCTTCGCTTTGTTTCTCTGCCCCCACTTACGTGCTACACAAAAATTATCTACCCTCACATGATATCTTGACCGCCCACCGGTTTATCACACTACCTCAAAAATATCTTTCCATCCTTTCCTAGGCCATTCCATATGCTTACATTCCTCACAATCCATGCCCTCACATCCTACTATTGGATATCTTGGCCTTTTTCCACCTCATGTCTTTCTCACATCATCCGAGGTTGGATCTCTTATCGATCCACTTATTTCCAACTTTACCAATGTATCTCATTATGTTTTATTCGTAAGACCCATGGTATTATCACATATGTACATATAAAAAGTGAGAATATGATAAAGAAATCATTGCATACACATCATTGAATCAACCAAGTATTATAAAAAAGTATCATATATATAGTAATTTAGTTTTATACATCAATTAAAATAATACAAAATGACTATGGACCATACACAATATGAATCAGCCACCCTCATCCCATATGGAGGCTCTTCGATGCTTTAAGCTCATAGGGTTGTTTTGTGGGCTAGGGATGTTGCCTCGATCAAGTTCTAAAGGCCTCTCCTTGTGCTCTCACCAAAGATGGTTTCTAATGAAGTAATATGAGTCATTGCACTCTAGGCATCTAGTAGGTTATTTTATTCCTCCTCTACTAGGCATCCATATGCCTGTAATAGACTCTAACATCACATCTATGTTTAAGGTAACCACATGTGCCTGTGCATCTTGATATCTCGTCAATTTCCTAGATGCATCACCCACTAGATAGAAAGACCTTACTAGATCTCCATCTAACAATATTGACGATTCCATCATGAAAACAATATCCTTGACATCTAACATGAACTACATGATCCACGGGGTTCACTCGCTTAGGCATTATCCTAGCAAGACGTGGGTTCATATTGAGGTAGTTAAAATTAATAAAATTAAAGTCAATATACTTGGTAGAAATGAGGGGGTGAAAAGGTTTAATTTATTAATGTTTTGAATCGGTATTGGGGAAGCTTAGAGAGGTGGGCCAAAGCAAAGGGAGGTTTAATTTTACTATGAAATTAAAACATTTAAACCCTAGTTTTAAAAAGTAAATACCTTAAAATTACAAAAAGAATGTGGTCATAAATTAAATTATAATATCTTTTTTAATAAATAAATCTCAATTAAGATATTATTAACCAAGAAATAATAAGATGGTAGAAAATTAGGATTGAGTATGCTTTTCAACACAAGTGATATTATTTCACCATCTTAATTATTTGAAGAACTATTGATAAATGATTAAATCTTGACATTTATAAGGTGATTTGTAATAGGTCTTCAATGGCTTCAAACTATATTTTGAGAGGAAATGCATATTAAAATAAATTGAGTGAGAAATATAATATATTTTATGTTTAATATATTAGGGTAAAAATAAAAAGGGGTAAATAAAATTGTAATTGAAAAATGGGTAAGTAAGGTACACAGAAAAAATAGGGGGTATTTTCATTCTAATAATATAACAGAGGGGGTATTATCAATTGAATAATTAGAGGTAGAAACTAGAATTAAGGGTGTTATTTAATACCCTTCAAACACATGTGCTATACCATACTTTTACTAAGTGAACCCCCGTGACATGATCTCATCATGGGCGTTCTCGATCAATGCTACATAGTGATCATTTCTTTACCTTGGGGTAGTTTAAAAATATTCGAGGCACTATTTTCCACTATTTTCTGCTAGTTTCTTCTTTTTTACTCATCGTAATATTTTTTTTTATTATATAATTATTTTTAGCTCCTTCTTCTTCTCGGTGGGTCATTCTCCTACTTGTTTGACACCCTTTTCCTTTCCTGGGCATTATTTGCATGCTTCTAGGAGATATTTCATTTCTTAGATTCTTCTGATCGATCAAAATTTTCAAAATTATAAAATCATCCAAAAAATCATGAAAACTTTAAAAATGAACTAAAATTGGTAATAAATTCATTTGTAGTTGAAATATATGTCTTTCACATAGTGTTCATCTCATATCTTGTTGGTGTTTCCATGTGTATTGAAACAACGACTCGTAGATCCTCTAAATCTCCAAACCATTTACAAAATCTACATTGCTTACTTCATCTATACCTTGGGGCACTATCAATTTTTAGGTACTGTTTTCTTTCGTGCACACTACTTTTTCATCGGACCTAAGTGTCCTCCATATTTTCCCTTACATATACAAATTGCTTGGGGCATCATTTTCAACCCTTTTTGTTTATCAAAACATTTGGGATTGCAACTCGATAACAAAATATTTGTGCAACTACCTTAAATGTTGTTGGTTTGAGTGTGTGTGATTGTACTTATTTCCCTATTAAGTGAGTTTGTTTGCTTCTTATATTGCATTACATTCATGTATGTTGCATGGAGTTGGCCATTTTTAGCAATGGACAATTGTTTGTATCTTGGATTTTCATGTCATTTTACATCCGTCAGTATGCTTATATTTTAATAAGGACCGATGATGAATATTACTAGAAATATGATGAATAAGAATTGTTTATATAGCAATGCCTTGTGGATAGCTCAAAATCCCTTTTTCTTGTTATTTTCTCTTTTATCTCCCCTTTTTCACACTATTCTATCTTCTATGTCTTCTTTTTTGATCGTCGATCGAGTTCCTCCATCACCCCATTGCTCGAGGGGGCATCCTTCATCCTACTAATTTTTCTTCTACCCCTTCAAAATTTTCTACTTGTTTATGCTTGTCTACTTTCTTTGAAGTGACATCGCGCATGTCACCTCAAAGAGGGGAAAATGTAGACACCTATAATTTGGTCTACATGATATTTTTACTAAGATCATACTAACTATCCTAGTCTCATGTTCATTTACTACACTACGCTAGTAAAATAGCCTTTCTAACCCCTTCAATACCTTATAAACCATCCTAATCCCTCTCTAACCACCTTCTATAAGCTTAATTTCCTTAAATTAACCCTCTTTTGAATTTCTAAAGAGAATTTTACTTTCGAAATAAATATCTCACCTTTGAAACATCCACTTAGCTTCCTAAAATATTGTTCGAGCTCTAAATAGGTTTTTCTAAAAATCAACTTTTTGATTTCTTTTAGTCCCACATGGATCCAAAACCTCTTTTTCTCAAATACAAAAACTATAAATATAGGGGTACCCCTCCCACCTTTTCATAAGAACTCTCACTCTCTCTCTCATTTCTTATTTAGGTCACACTTAATTCTTGTAGAGTCATTTCATAGTTTATTTGAGATATTTACTTGTTATTTATTAATCCATTCAAAGCCTTAGGAGAATGGGAGAATCCATTAATGGTGAGGTTTCATTCTTAAGATTTTGAAACACCAATAAACACATAAGTGATTCTAGTGCTTTAATAGGTTCATTTATAGATATCTTTCATGGAGTAGATAACTAATATAGTCATTTTAGAGGTTAATTGCTTGTTTTAAGCTTTATATATGCATGCAAGTAGGTATTTATTGATTATCTCTAATCGTATGGTCATTGAGTTATTTTTTTCCAAAGCGTTGAGGGTTTCTTTAGAGGTTCTTACCCCATTTTCATAGATTTTACAAACTTTTCATTACTGAGATAGCACCAAATGCATAAATAAGCTTCCCAAAGTATATGAAGAAAATAGGAACTACTTCCCAATGCGCAAATGCTCCCTCCATCCCCAACACCATCAACACATAATCCATTGTGTCTACAAATGAAAACAACTTATAGAAGGCCAAACTTCCAATTGAATCATTCACTTCTTTCGACTTCTCCTCATTATGATGTGTTTTGCCACTACCCATTTCTAGTTCTTTGGTACCCATGGAGATGTCGGCCATTGTTTTGATAAAGGAAACTTCAAGATCTTCCAATTATACTACGAGGTACTATGAGTATGGTTCCCCTTTTACATCCATGATAACCAAGACACTTGCAAATACACCATCTGACAAAATTTATCTATATTTTATGCTTTGATGGATGTCCATACCCTCTTCCAGAACTCATATTTTGGCACAAGCCAAGAGTACTTAGAAAATGTAAATTTATTAAGTTGGAGACCTGTTTGTTGTATAGGTGAAACAATGTGACTATCTTGTGAGGAAACCCATGTCTTTTGTACATGGTCATAATCATATTCCACAAGAAGCTACCTCTTATTCCTCTATCTTCTTTAACTACATACAACAACAAGCAAGCAAGAAAAGATGTTTCCTTTCAACTCGGGAGGCAAATGAGACCACTTGAGTTATAGAAATAGATCCGAGATCACCAATTGATATAGAAAATGAGGAGGTATTGGGAGTCATGATTTAACTCCATGTACAGGGTAGATCAACCACATCGAACTAATTTTAGGACGGTTACATTTCATTATAGCAGTCCCCTTACGTCCTCCTCGCTATAACTATCTAATCACTAGTAAATTTTACAACATTGACTTGGGTTTCGGGTGTCAGAATGCCACTAGATCTGTCGAGAAAGTGAAAATATTATTATGTAAGGGATGTGCCGTATGAAGGCTAGGATAGCTCCCATGTTCTTTTCAAGGAGGCCCATGCTTCCATACTTCCGCCAACCCCTGTCACACTCTAGAATCCTTTTTATTTCTCCATGAACCACCTACTTGGAAACTTCATGCACATCAAGCTTTGCAACAACATTCAACACATTTAATGTTTTTCTTTTATATCTTTAAATTTTAATTATCATAATCTATTTTGTTTATTATTATTTTTCCTTAAATAAATATAGATTTTTTTATTCATGTTTTGTTTTATTTTATTATTTTTATCAATCTTATTTGTTTATAATAATGGTCGTCGAAAAGGCCTCGCCAACAAAGGAGAGGGGAGAAAAATCGGAGGCATCACATTCTTGCTAATCAATTCTTTGGAGGTTTTCAATCATTTCGAAAGTCCATTTTAGAGATTCACTAACCATTCAATAGTGACTTTTCGAGAGGGTAAGTAAAATGAACCCTAGAAAAACATTTTTCCTTAATTAAAAAAATTCAATAAACCCCAGAGAAATTGTGTTTTTGACATGTCATTCCACAACAATCTATGGAAAACAATGGAGATTTAAATATAAGGAAAGGAAAAAAAAGCCTCTTTAATTATATAGAAACATATTTATTTTATTTTACGCACACTTCAAACGATCTACATAACTAGATCCTACATCTACAAATAAATATATGTATGTATTTATTCAAGACACATATTACAAAAGAAACGTATGTAAATAGATGCAAGAGTCCACATGAACAAACAAAATGAATTTTAAATAATAAAAGACAGTTTTTTTATAACCCTCTTCATTAATAAAAACATCAAAATTCGTAACTTTTTAAAATATAATTTATTTGATTAATTTTTCAAAAAAATATTAACCTCCCTTATAAATTGATTTCTGTATATTCGAAAATAACGAAATGCATACTTAAAGTTACTGTTGTCAATTAAAATATAACTATTTCTAAAAGCTGAGGAATCACTGGTAATTAATTTCTTTCATATTATTCTAAAGTTATGCTTTTCGTCAACTCTTTTCAAAAATATTAAGGCGGAAAATATTATTTTCATTCCATTCATTAGATATATGTTATTTGGTGCACAGTCACCACGTCATACACATGGGCTCTTCCATGGCACCTGTGGCTGTAACCCATGCATGCAACGATTTTAATCTTTATCAAATTTGTGTGTTGTATTATTTTCGTTTATCAATGTCAATTTTGAGTTAAAAATGGCTGTATTATTGTTTCCATTTATCAATTTCCTCTGTGTAGTCAGTATGTTTGGCAATTTTTGGTTACAGTTTCTACCCTATGGTTCTGGTAAATTCGCTTGTCTATGTTTATGGTGGTTTTAAAGCTTCCTCTCACTGGACCGAGTAACAAGTTTTTCGTTTGCCACCGCATATGGTTGGGCATTAGATCGAAAGAGATTAAGGAAAAACAAGAATGGATATGCATGCCACAGATTTGGGTGTGGTTTTTCCCCTTTCCACTTGATCACTTTTGAAATCCAAAATATTTTCCCCTCCCATCTTACTCTGTTTTTAATATTTGGTTATGTTTGATCTATTATTCATCATGATTAAATAGTTATAATTAAACAATACCATCAAAACATTATTACGTAGTTTGTGATTAATAACAACCACGTATCCAATAGGGGTCAAGAGGTGGATTGGCCACTGCAGACATTCTGTTTTTAAGCATACCTTTTCTTTTAATGACCACTCAGTGAGGATGGATAGTTTCAATCCTTAGCTACATTGGTAGTTGACCTTATTGTAGGAATATTAAAGTGAAAACCCTATGGGAACTGTTTTGTTTAATTTGAAATGTATTTTGAAAGATTCTTTTAGCTCTTGGGATTATAGTTTAAGGCCTTAGCTACATTGGTAATGGACCTTATTGTAGGATTTTAAAGTTAAAGGATTGTCTAAAACAATTATGACGTTGCCCGGATGCCACAAAGCACCGATATAAACATGAACCGCCATAAACTCTCTTGCCACAACAACCCATCTCCACAAGCGATAATAATAACCATGGCCATCAAAATTAACATGACTTGACAATTTGCCAACTTATAATGTATTACCCGACCTTAATTTTTTAAAACATTGTGTATTAAACTCTTGATATAAAAATCATTATATTATTTTCTTGCATTGTAGTTGTACAACACTTTATTATTGTAAAAATCAAAACCATAACCCACCACAACCCAAAATCTAATCTTGTGATTCTATTATTTTAACATGAAATTGAAATTTATACTCTAAAAATAACAAAGTTAACCCTCAACTAATCGTCTTCAAGAAATACCAATTCATAAAAACTATAAACATAAATATAATTATCAAAATTATAATTAAATTGATATAAAAGACTTCTTGACTAGTGAACAAAGTTAGAGATCGTTCTTGTCCATATGTTACTTGCCTTCAAGAGATAATAACCTTAAAAGCTACTCTCTTGATAGAATGCACCATACTATTATATAGATGCCCTAATTAAAAACATGCATGTCTATGTATGGGCGGGTGCCATGGCCAGTGGGTCACATCATAGTTTTTTTAATGGATATGTCTTTCAAAGTGGATTTTTGGATGTGTTTGGCTACAACTCATTGGTAAGACTGGTATTGAAAAACAAGAGGTTGCAAGATTGATTCCCACAACTAAATGATTGTGTTTTGCAACAATGTTGAAAAGTTCATTGTATTTCCAACCAAAATAATCCAACAATGTTGAAAAAAGACTATATTAATTCAAAATAATTCTGAAAAAAATAAAGTCATGAAACAGACCACACTATAATAATTTCGTAAAAATGCTAGTTAAACATGCGGTGTGACACATACATGGAATGGGTGCATGTGTTTTACATGAATATTGGTGCGGGAATAAACACATTAAAGAGTGCTTTTCTATTCCTTTAATTATTTATTTTATAATTATCGGAGGAAAAAGACAAAAGGACAAATAACATAGAGAAGGTAAATCTTTCCGTTGCAACTACAAACCAATGATTTATTAACACAAATATAAAAAATAAGCCATGTAGTTGTCATTATTGGTGTGTCTATGTCAGGAGTAAAGTCGACATGGACGAAGACATCATAAGATTTCTCAAACCTGCGTACGAATATTGTAAACTGTAATACTTGTCTATTTTATATTTCATCATAAACATGTTCCTAAATGGTACATTTTTAAGACAAGCTTTGTTTTAATGAGGCTACAACCATCGTCACCATATATGTGCCCTGTATATACATTACCATTAGAGACACTGCACACTTGCCATGCTTATATAATTTTCCTTTCCATATAATTTTTTCACACCGTTGTTGTGTTCCACACCTTTCGTTGCATGCCAGGAGAAAAATTTATCCTTTTATATATTTCTTTCACATAAATGATTCAATAACTTGCAATGACAATTTAAAAATAAGGACAAACTTCACGTTTCTATTTTTGCGGTAACTGGAAAATATTGGTTGTTTAGTGTGAAGCGCTATATATTTGATCCCACAATTTCATGAAGAACAGTCATTCAAATAGAGAAAAATTTATGACATGATTCCCAGTTTAGAAGAAAATGCCAAACTCACTAGTTGGTTTTAAGTTTGAGTGGAATTAGCAATCATTAATGAAAATTGTATCTATATGAATGCATGTGGTGCATTATATTTATGGTGGATTCACTACAATGTGAATGTGGTCTATGAGATTTAGGGCGTATTCACTACAATGTATAATTTATCCAACAATTTTATCTAGAACAATCATCTAAATAGAGAAAAATATGTGGTGTGATTCCTAGTTTAGAAGGGATCTACCTATCCCTCACACACGTTCGCGGGGAATATTTAATTAAAAAGACTCAAAATTCCTAACAACCAATGCTGTGGCAGAGTGGTGGGCCTCCTGCCTTGTATTTTGCAGGTCACATGTTCGAATCCGCCTATCTCTCTCGCAGAGATTCAGCCATTTAGAAGAAAATGGTAAATTCATAAGTTGGTTTTAAGTTTGGGTGGAATTGGCAATCACCAATTAAAACTATATTTATTTGATTGCATGTGGTGTGTTAGATTCATGATGAATTCACTATAATGTATTTTGTAGTTAAGATTATGGCGGATTCACTCTTGTATTTTAGTTAAATTTCCACTTCTTAATTCTTATAGCTAAAATATAAAAGAATGGAAAATATCATCTTATATGGAGTGATTTTATTTGACAAATCTAAATAAATTTTATTATTTTATAAATTAGAATGTTTGCCTCATTTTTAGTATCAAATTTTATTTTTCTACAAATAATATTTACAAATTTTCAAGTTTAAATATACAAATATTAATATTTTTCGAATCAATTATAATATTTACTTGTAATTTTGTTTAATCAAGAATAAAGAATTTATGTCTTGATTCTACGGAGGAAAAAAAAAGGTGTAATGCCCAGATACAACAATAAAGATAAAAAGTATTTAATTACTAATTTTAATTGCAAACATTAAAATTATATTTAGAAAATTACAATATAAATTGACATTAATAAAATACTCTTTGAAATAGATTATCAAGCATGATTGTTGATGGAGGTAATCGGTTATCTTATAAAAATATAAAAAGACACTTGAAATGAGATAGAAGATTAACTAAACTATAAAACTATACATAGAAGATAAAAGGTTCATGCCTCTTTCGGGTTTTGTGAGTTAGATATATCTAGATGCATTTAGAAGCTTCTTAATGGATGTTCAAGACTCACTACACTTCATGTATTTTGACTAAGGATAGGTGCTAGATTATAAGATGTACACCTGAGTTGGCCTAATGGTGAAGAATATGTTCTCTTGAAATAGAGGTCAC